>OY740818.1:10684334-11109334 GCA_963514005.1 Raja brachyura
CCAGCTGATGAAGGGAGGGCTCAAATTCAGACAGACTGGATACATATTGGATGTATACATCCGGGGCCACTTCGGTAGGCAAGTGACCCATCCAGATTTACATCTACAATGAAAGCAGAGCTGAGGCACAGCGGCACAGAAGAGCGTTCTATTGCCTCAGTGTCAGAGACCCAGTTTCACTCTTGACTTCGAGTGCTGCCTGTGTGGAGTTTGCTCGCTCTTCCTGTGACCTCTAGGTTCTCTGGTGTCCCAGTGGTTGAGAGGGGTGGTGAAGGCTTGTTAATAGAAGCTGGTGAGACTTTGCTTTCCTAATAAGTAAATGTTTGTAGACTCTCTTTTACCATACAGTATTACCTTACACTAGCAATGTTACAAAATTTTGAGGTTTTTAAAATCAAGTCTGCAATTTATCCCATCAGATAAAGCCTAAAAAGAAGTTTAATTTGACACCTAATTCACTTTCATATCTTCAGTATTAAAAAAGTTAGGGCCATTTTCATACTCGAAAATTAGCAACTTGCTTCCTATTGCTTTTCTATTGACTTAACACAAAAGTTGTGATCGAGGACAATCAAAAACCCGTAACTTTCTTAAAAATTAAGAGAACTGAAAGAATTTTTCAGTTATTATAGATTGAAGTATTCTGAAACAAATATGAAACAATCTTACTTGGATGACCTGAAATTAAAGCATATAATTAGTTAGTTACCCAATTGTAGCTAATTACAAAATTCAATTACTAGATCTAAACATCTATCCATTTCTTAAGAAAAAATTTAAAAAAATTGAAAGCCTAAGTGTCCAATTAATATTCACACAATAATTCACAATATAACATGATTTTTTAATCTAAATGTCATTAATTTATTGGCCAAATTGAAGGAATTTAGTGTTTAATGCCCATAAATGAATGGCCATTTTAAACAGATTGCGAGTGGGATTTTCTGGAACGCGATGTATTGGAACGTTGTGGTTGCGGTGAATTTAAACCCAATATCGGCAGGAAAAATTCTGCCGGGTCGTATGGGGACTAAATCACCGTTTTGCAACATGAATTATTGATTAAAGTCCCCTAAACAAGCAAGTTTATATGTAAAAATAAACAGCTGTCACTTACCTGTCCCCTACGTAAAATCGGTCCCCGTTGTCGGCGTTCACGGCATTAGGAGCTAATTTTTATTTTACTGCAGCGATGAAATAGTCGGGCTATTTATGAAAAAAAATTAACTTACCGGCAGTCGGAACGAATCTCCAGAAATAGATCGCACTCCGATAAAAGAAAGCTCCGGATTGCATGGGGAAAACCGATTTTAACCCCGCCCCCCCCCCTTAAAGGCGCCAAAGTCGCGCACACGGCCAGTGACAGAACTGCAGCACTGCTAAAGGTAAGTTTTGTAACATACCGACTTACAGTATTTCCATCTGAGGTTCAGTGTTAGATTTTATTTGGTAATGGTTTACTATTAGCACAAGTACTGTGTCTGTGTCTCTGTGTCTCTGTGTCTCTGTGTCTCTGTGTCTCTGTGTCTCTGTGTCTCTGTGTCTCTGTCTGTGTCTCTGTCTGTGTCTCTGTCTGTGTCTGTCTGTGTCTGTGTCTGTGTCTGTGTCTGTGTCTGTGTCTGTGTCTGTGTCTGTGTCTGTGTCTGTGTCTGTGTCTGTGTCTGTGTCTGTGTCTGTGTCTCTGTCTCTGTCTCTGTCTCTGTCTGTGTCTCTGTCTCTGTCTCTGTCTCTGTCTCTGTCTCTGTCTCTGTCTCTGTCTCTGTCTCTGTCTCTGTCTCTGTCTCTGTCTCTGTCTCTGTCTCTGTCTCTGTCTCTGTCTCTGTCTCTGTCTCTGTCTCTGTCTCTGTCTCTGTCTCTGTCTCTGTCTCTGTCTCTGTCTCTGTCTCTGTCTGTGTCTCTGTCTGTGTCTCTGTCTGTGTCTCTGTCTGTGTCTCTGTCTGTGTCTCTGTCTGTGTCTCTGTCTGTGTCTCTGTCTGTGTCTCTGTCTGTGTCTCTGTCTGTGTCTCTGTCTGTGTCTCTGTCTGTGTCTCTGTCTGTGTCTCTGTCTGTGTCTCTGTCTGTGTCTCTGTCTGTGTCTCTGTCTGTGTCTCTGTCTGTGTCTCTGTCTGTGTCTCTGTCTCTGTCTCTGTCTCTGTCTCTGTCTCTGTCTCTGTCTGTGTCTCTGTCTCTGTTCCTTAATCTTGTGGTGCGTGCTTCCAAGCTTTACCTTCTGCCCTAGGTTAGAGGGAATAAGAGGGAAAGACTGGGGTGAAAAGGCTCCTTGATCATGTTGGCTGCTTTGTCGAGGCACCGCGAGTGTAGATTGAGTTGAACGGTGGGGAGGCTGGTTTGTGTGCCGGACTGGGCTACATCCATAACTCTGTAACTTGTGGTTTTGGGAAGAGCTGTGGCCAAATCAGGCTGTGACATCCCAATAGAATGCTTTCTGTATTGCACCTGTAGAAGACATTTGGTAATGTTCCTAAGAGGATAAAGATATTGTATAAATGCAATTGCATTTTTAAAAACCTGCTTGCACTGAGTAAAACTCAATATGGCGCTAGGATGATTAGGTGGCAGGTGACGTGCCAAATGACCTCTGCAACTTGATGTTATAAATTAGCTACTGGATCTGGCATTGTTGTGGGACCCTGTGGCGAGCCAATGTATTACCTTGGGTTGGCACAGTAGTATAACTGTCGAGCTGCGGCCTCACAGCTCTGGCAACCTGGGTTCAATCCTGACCATGAGGGCTGTCGGTGTTGAATTTGCACATTCTCCCTGTAACCTTTTTTCCCTCCGGTTGATCCGATTTCCTCCCATGGATGGTTATTTGTCCCAGGAAATGTAAATTGCTCCCGGTGCGGTGTGGGTTGTACAATTGTAAGGAATAAGAGAAAGGTTACAGGGAAAACTGCTGAAGGGAATGACATTATTTATGAACCGTCAGAGACTTGATGGGCCGATTGGCCGTCTTCTACAGCATATTGGTTTGAAGCAGAGAGACGGGTTGACTGTAGAGATCAGAGTAGAGACCAGATCAGGATTTTTCAATGAAGATAGACATAAAATGCTGGAGTAACTCAACGGGACAGGCAGCATCTCTGGAGAGAAGGAATGAGATTTTCTAATGGTTGAGATAAGAGGGGTAATCATCCAGGGAGTTGTGGGCCGACGGAACTTGGGAGCAGGAGGGAACATCAATCTTCGTCACATGTACTTTTCCCAAAGTCTCGCCATTCCCTCTTGAATTGTGCTTTAATTTCCACCAACCCTGAAACCTGAGGTACTTTCAAAGCGATCTGGTAACTGATTAGACTGAGAACTGTCTCCTTGTGTTTAGTTGCAGTAGCTGACTAATCTATAGCTCCCTTCAGAACTCAATGATTGTGGGAACAGCTCTGGGGGAACTTCAGGGTAAGCCAGGAAATGTCAAAACCTACTTGATACCTCAGATTACTTGAAGGATGAAAGCCAGAGATTCTTGACGAAGGGGTGAGGTAAAGAAATAAAATATCATTGAAGCTCAGGATAAATCGTTCCATTACCCCTCCCCCTCTTACTGTATCTGCCCAAGAAAGTTTCCCATTGCCTTTGATTTTTAGTTAAGAACAATGTTCCTTCCTCTGTGGCGCTCTTAATTTGATGACTGTGTATTTCAGCAGGTCAGACATTCCCATATGTGGCCCTTCGCCTTTTCAGTGAATTACCTCAGCCCTGAACAACATGAATGGGTTTCTGAAATACAATGGAGCTATTTTCTGCAGAACCTTTAGATCCTTGGGCTGATAAAATACTTTTCCTTCCCATCAAGAGTTACTATTTTCAGAAAGCGTGGCAGTTAGCTGTTAAAGCTGGCACCGTCTCAGGAAATGTTTCCTGCTTTTAACTCGTCTCGTATAGCTGTAACTCACAGAACTGTCAGACGTGTTCTGTATCCTTTGTCACAAGAGCTGCAGATAATTCCCCGCTCTGGGATTTCTTTGCTTTAGAACACGGCTGATTTTTTGAGCTCGTTTTCGGGTTCCGCACATTACCTCAGGAAAAATGTAGGGTTGACAAGAAGTTTGGTCGCATTCCTCCCAGCGTTACGTGTCTTGAAAATGGATTTTTTTTCCCCAGAGTGAAACGCAATCGCACCAATCTCTGGGTCGCTTGCCATCTTTCGGGGAATGCGAATGGGAACTTTGCAGAGCGAGTCGTGTTTATGTGGGCGACCTTCTTCTGGCACTGCTTGTGCACTGAGTAATGAATTCTTCACAACAGATTGCTTTCAGCGTCGCCCAGTGAAAACCCGCGCAAGCAAGGACGAGTCGCATCCTGGCCCTCTTCTCCCCTCCCCCACCGGGCATGTGAAGTGTGGAAACGCACACCTCTAGATTCTGGGGCAGTTTCTTCCCAGCTGTTTTCAGGCAACCGAACCAGCCTACCACAAGAACTACTTTGAACTACTATCTATCTCATCGGTACTGGCTTGTACTGAATGTTATACCCTTATCATGTATCTGTACACTACAAATGGCTCGATTGTAATCATGTATTGTCTTTCTGCTGACTGGTTAGCACGCAACAAAAGCCTTTCTCTGTATTTCGGAACACGTGACCAAAAACTAAAACTAAACTAATCTAAATGAAAGAAAGTAAATAGTTTGACTTCTCCACTGCAAAGTCCTCTCGAGGGATGCCGAATATGAAGACGTTCTCCTCCTCTCTCCGGGAATTCTATGAGACCCTCACTCACTGCTCCCCCTCTGTGATTCCTGCTAATCCCCCCCCTCTCCGAACTCTGGCCTTTGTTCCATGCATCTGCCCATCAATCTCCCCCCCCCACTTCTCGCCTAGATCCACATTACCTGCCGCTCTGTGTTCTGTCTCTGTCCTTCTGGCATTCTTCTCCTGCGCCTCCTCCCCCACAATCAGTATCAAGAAGGGTCTTGACCCAAAATGCCACCTGTCCATGTGCTCCAGGGACACTGCCAAACCCGCGGAGTTACTCCAGCACTTTGTGTCTTTTTATTGCAATGCTGTTGCTCACATTTACAAGGACACTTTCACTCTGACCGCATCTTCTGAAGTTTGTACACGAGGGGTTAATTGATCGCGGTAAACTCTGCTCATAATATCCATTAAGACTCCTTCTATTGCTTTCAGCACTTGGAAACTACTTGTAATGGGCATCTGTACTAGACTGCAGTTGCTGGAACATGGCTAAATGCATTAGAGGAGTCACAGGCATGCATGGTGTAGAAGTCTACATCGGTGAGACCAAGCGGAGGCTTGGCGATCGTTTCGCCCAACACCTCCGCTCGGTCCGCATTAACCAACCTGATCTCCCTGTAGCTCAGCACTTCAACTCACCCTCCCATTCCGAATCCAACCTTTCTGTCCTGGGCCTCCTCCATGGCTAGAGTGAACACCACCGGAAATTGGAGGAGCAGCACCTCGTATTCCTCTTGGGCAGTCTGCACCCCAGTGGCCTGAACATTCACTTCTCCAATTTCCGGTAGCCCTTGCAGTCTCCTCCCCTTCCCAGCTCTCCCTCAGTCCTCCTCTTCCTTTCTTCCTCCCGCCCCCCCACCCTGCATCAGTCTGAAGAAGGGGTTCAGCTGGAAACGTTGCCTATTTCCTTCGCTCCATAGATGTTGCCGCACCCGCTGAGTTTCTCCAGCACTTTTGTCTACCGTCGATTTTCCAGCATCTGCAGTTCCTCCTTGAACGTGGTGTAGAAGTGCTCACTTGTGCCCAAGTAGTTAACAAGGAGCTGTAAAAATGGATATGGGCATCACATCGCACGATTGACCGATGTCCTCGGTATACTCTGGCCAATTGCCTTCACGATTAGCTAGTTTTCATGCAACCCGCACAATGTATTGATTGCGATGTGTTTCATGCTAACTGCATTGCTCAATGCAGCCATAAGCAGGGCATTCTAAATCTGAACATGTCAGCATTAATTACAACAAATCCAAAGTAGTTCCAGGGTGTTGGTTTGTAACTGGGGTAGACACCGACTGTCACACAGAAAGGGGGTTTGACTTGGGGAAGCAATAGCAGATATCAGGACACGGTTGCGAGTAGGGTCTAAGCATTTTGGGAATTGCATTGGGTGGAGGTGAATGAAGGTAAGAAGGTCAGTTCCATGAAATGGATGCTGTTTCAACCAGTGAATTAATCATTTCCAGTCACTTGTAGAAATGTCACATATAAAATATTATAACAAATCAGCAAAGAAGCTTTGGAATGAAATACATTGAATTCAAGATTCAAGAGAGTTTATTGTCATGTGTCCCAGATAGGACAATGAAATTCTTGCTTTGCTTCAGCACAACAGAACATAGTAGGCATAAATAAATACAGAACAGATCAGTGTGACCTTATACCAATGAATATATACATATATACACACATAAATAAACAGATAAAGTGCAATGGGCTATTTAACGATCAGAGTTTTGTTTGAGTTGAGTTTAATAGCCTGATGGCTGTGGGGAAGTAGCAATTCCTGAACCTGGATGTTGCAGATTTCAGGCTCCTGTACCTTCTACCTGAAGGCAGTGGTGAGATGAGTGAGTGGCCAGGATGGTATGGGTCTTTGATGATGCTGGCAGCCTTTTTGAGGCAACGACTACGATTGATTCTCGCAATGGTGGGGACATCAGAGTTTAATCTTCGTTTAACCCAAAATTTGGCAGAGGAGACATACAGAAAATGATCAAGAGTGTGTTTGTACCAATTTAAATTGGCAAAGTGAGATCTTTTGTCCCATGTAATAGTGACTGCCCTTCTCAAGTCATCTCCTAACTAGAAACTATATTGAGCTTCAGGACATAGGTGTTCAGTAAATGCAACGTTTGCACCTGCAACTAATTTTGTTTTCATGGACACGTGACTGAATAGAGCTGTCAGATCCGAAGTCATCCATGAAGCATATATTTAACATAATGGAAGAATTAGAAGGACGATGGAGAAGATTATTTTCAGGAGGAGGGCCAGGAATCTGGAACTGGCTCAACGAATGTTTAGTGGAGGCGGAACCCTCAAGACGTTCAAGCATTTCAAAGAGCTGCGTCCATCTCTGGAGCAAGTGCCCGAAGGTGAGATGAGGGAACCCTCTCCTTTCTGATACTGATCCAATACGTGGAATAACCTTTATTTCAGTGTAGCTGAATCTGTGGAATAATATGTTTAAGAAGGAACTGCAGATGCTGGAAAATCGAAGGTAGACAAAAATGCTGGAGAAACTCAGCGGGTGAGGCAGCATCTATGGAGCGAAGGAAATAGGCAATGTTTCGGGCCCGAAACGTTCCCTAATTCCTTCGCTCCATAGATGCTGCCTCACCCGCTGAGTTTCTCCAGCATTTTTGTCTACCTGTGGAATAATATGTACATGAACTGACTGGTCTTGGTGAATGGAAATAAAGTTACCCGAATAACAGTCTCGAGTCCATGATGGCGTTTTGTCCATGATGGGTTTTTCCTGGTCCAAGGCCTCCTACCATTGTTGATCACACTCCTATTATTAATTCCACACACATGTTGCCAATGAAACAGCAGGAGTGTTGTGAATTTGCTGCCAGCTTTCCGACCAGTTTCTTCCATTTCTCAGAATGTGGGAAGGGAAGTTTGTTAGCCTTCCCCCCTGGGAGATCTGTCGATGAGAACATGAGGTCCGGCTCGGGTGGTGGTCACCAGGGAATGCCAGCCCATCTCCGAGGAAGGCTGAGACACGGAACTGCACGGATAGCTTTGGAGATTCCAGGGGGTAATACAAAGCGGTTACTTCAGAACCGATTAGCTGACCTCAAATAATATTGACGGGTTGTTGAGCTAAGGAGGACAACATTACCTTGAGCCAAGACTTGTGTATTAAAAATTTAGAGCAATTCAAACTTCCAGGCTCCAATGTGGAAAAAAACAATTCTATTATGTTTAAGTATTTGGTTTTGGCAAACAGTGTGATAGCACCAATGGGCCAACACAAAAAAAAAATTGGATATCATGATCTCAATGCTCATGCTCCTCTGGGCAGTACTTGTTCTTGCCCTAATATGTACTGTTGAGGTGTGGACTATCTGTAACAGGCATCTTAAAGCAGTGGAGAGGTACGTTTCTGCTCGCTCCACGATATCCCCCGACTCCAACTGAAGAATAAATAAACCAATGTCCTCTGCCTGGCTGGCACTGCTTGTCCAAAGAAAATGTATAACCCTCCCCACTGACCTTTGGGAAACTTTGAGCTACGATCTTTGTGATATCATTGTCAACCTTGAATCCCCTCATTGGGAGAATTTGGCAGCCAGAGACAGTGGTGGAAGAGATGCACCATCTCCTGTACAGTCTACATGCCCTGTTGAGTACTTCCTGCTTCACCAATGGCAGAGTCTGCTCATTTCAATGGAGGCACTGTTGGTTTCTGGATGGGTAGAGATAGAGACGGCAACTAGAAGGTGATAAATGGGGACAAAAGGCTGTAGATGCAATAATGTGGTGAGGAGGAAGGAAGGAAGGTGACAAATGGAACCAGATCGAGGAGGACAGATTGAACCAGTTGGGGGAGGGGCTAAACAATGCCTTGACAATGACCATGTATAAAGGATATGTTGCTTGATGTTTGTGTTTCTAATGTTACTCGCAGAAGTGGGGCTACACAGGATTCGGAACCTTACCCTTTGTAATGCAGATAAACAAGTATGGAGACGATTTTGAACAGACAATAGGAGCAGAATTAGGACATTTGGTCCATCAAGTCTGCTCCACCATTCAATCATAGCTGATCTATATTTTCCCCTCAACCCCATTCTACTATCTTCTCCCTGTGGCATTTGGTGCCTTTACTAATCCAAAATCTATTAATATCCACTTTAAAAATACCCAAATGACTTGTCCTTCACCGCCATCTATGACAATGAATTCCACAGATTGACCAGCCTCTGGCTAAAGAAATTTGTCTTCATCTCCATTCTAAAAGTATGTCCTTTTATTCCGAAACTGTGCCCTCTGGTCCTAGACTTTCCCACTACTGGAAAGATCCCCGCCAGGTCTGATCTACCGTGTGGTTAAAAATTTGCAGGAAAGTTTTAGACAAGAAGATTCAGATTGTCAGACTAACTAGGTGGAAAGTGGCAAATGGAATGTTAATCAAAATAATGCATTCGAGGAAATTGCTTATGTGAAAGGAGTATACAATGAATGGGAGGTTGTTGAGAGATGGAGAATTAATCGGAATTTGGAGTTCATGTCCGCAGACCCTTAAAGATCCACAGGTCCAAAAACCGATGAAAAATACACACATATTTTCCATTATTAGTAGGCATTAAATATAGAGCCAAAATATTATACTGGAACTGTGCACGTTAATCAAGCTACAATGTGTGAGATGCACACAGTTCTGGTTATCACATGACAGGGAAAATGTGATTCAACTCAAGATAATGTTCTCGGCAATGAACGGTCTTATCTAGAAAGAAACATGAGATAAGGTCTGAAGAAGGGTCTCGACCTGAAACGTCACCTATTCCTTCGCTCCCTAGATGCTGCCTCACCCGCTTAGTTTCTCCATCAATTTTGTCCACCATGAGATAAGGAAGGGTCGTTTCCTTTGAAACAATTAAAATGAGCAATAAGGTGTTAAAATTATGAAGAGCCTTGACATAGTAAGGAGGAAAGAAATCTCCCACAGGAAGGGGGAAGAACCAGGAGTCATTATTGGTTGTAGGATTAGAAGACAGGTGAAAACATTGTCTCCCACCCCCTTCCCCCCAAGAGTATTTTGGCAGCAACAACTATCAGTATTAAAATGTATTTGGGTATTGACTTGAAGAGCGGTGATCTACAGACCTGGTGGCATTAGGATGGCAAGCTTTTTATGACCTGAAACAAATGTGATGGGCACAATGGTCTCCTGTGCTGTGAGTTATCTGTGATCCTATAATCATTATAGTTTCATGAGTCATACAGAATGGAAACGGGGGCCCTCAGCCCACCAAGTTTATATTGGCTACCAACTGAACCTTTTTACACTAACCCGACAGTCGTCTCACTTTGTTCTCCCCATATTCCCACCAACTCCTTTCTGATTCTACCATTCACCCACGTACAGTGGACAATTTATAGCGACTAATACATTTACCAGCCCACACAACTTTATGTTGGAGTTTATCCAGGCAATCACAATGAGAAGGTGCAAAGTCCTTATAGAATGTATTCAAGGTCAGGATTGAACCTAGATCATTGGAGATGTAATGCGATAGCACTAATCGCTGTGCCTTTGCCATGATCATAGTTTTCAGGAAATTGAATGAATAAGTCTTTGAATAAGGTGAGAATGAATGAACATTGGAATAGTTCAGAGGATCTCTGATTTTGGAAAAGGTGAATCCTGCCAACACAGTGAGTTATTTTGATGGAGGATGTCTCTAGATATTACTTGCATGGACCTCCATAGGATATTTGTTATAATCCTCCATAAAATATTTAATTTAATCTATAGCTCATGAAATTGCAGGTAAATCATTGACCCAGCTGGGATAATGACTGCATTCCAGGAGCCAGTGAAGTAATAATGTACAGTTACCAATCAGAATATGTCTGGTAAAGTCCAATAAAAAGATTCTGTACTGGATTTACAAAATATTCACTCTATTTAATGATGACTCAACTGATATTGAAACAGATTATATAATGGCATAAAGATGATGACAATATAAAGTACAAAGGGAAACGTTTAACTACAGAGATATTATTAAGTTAATTATTAAAGAAGGAAATTGCAAGATTGAGTCATAAAAATAAGTAATGAAAAGAGACTTGACCATCCTTGTAAACTGATGATTAAAATCTCAAACGGAAGAAACAATGGCAGTCTCAAACATCCCGGTTTTCAATTCTGCTTGTAAGTCCTCTGTGAAGTTTAAACTGTAATGAACATTGTCAATGTATCTATATGGAATGTAGAGCATCCATTTTACCAGTTCCACTGGAGATGTTGATCTGAAAGTAAATTGGAAATTGCTCTCTCACTAATTTTGTGCAACTTGGGAAAATGGCTTCTAATCCAGGGAGCCTTTCTGTCCAAGGTCTCCTCCGTCAGTGTGAGGATAAACTCAAATTGGAGGATCAGCATCTCATATTGCGCTTGGGCAGCTACAGCCCAGTGGTATGAATATTGATTTCTCTCACTTCAGGTAGCCCCGGCATTCCCTTCCCCTCTATCCCACCCCCACCCAAGTCACACTAGCCTCTCAATTTCACCCCACAGACAGCTAACAATGGCCTGTTCCCTTTATCATCATTACTTTTTTGCATGTCTTTCATTCACTGTGCTTTATCTGTCCACGTCGCTGTCTATATCTCCCATTTCCCTTATTCCCTAACCAGTCTGAAGAAGGGTCTCGACCCAAAACATCACCTATTCCTTCTCTCCAGAGATGCTGCCTGTCCCGCTGAGTTACTCCAGCTTTTTGTGCCTATCTTCAGTTTAAACCGGCATCTGTAGTTCCTTCTTACACATTTCTTCTGATCCACATCCTGACCCCTTGAATATTTTACCAGCGGTGACTCATTGTTCAGTGACCTTCCCTAACCATCACATTTCCTGTCTCCCCTGTCTAGCTGCCTCTATGGTCACCATTTGATGTTGTTAATGACCCAGTCCAGCCTTCTCCTGGGATCTCCACTGTGCTAGTGAAGGTTTCTTAATTTCTCTGAATCCTCCTTAAAATAGAGGTCCAGTTTAAGCAAATGCCTCAATATTCTATTGTAGATCAATCTTTTCAACATTTCCACCATTGGTTTAGTTTGCAAAATCTTGGAGGAGTTTCATAAGAGTCTAGCGGAGCTTGCAGTTAGGGCTCCAATACCAATATATCTCTGGTGGTAGCCTTTTGAGTTCTTCCTTGCTTGATCAAGGTACTGAAATATCTCTTGACTCACTGACACCTCTCTGGCTTGTTTGCAGGTTCTATGTGGTTGCTCTGTATCGAAACACATTATGATCGAAGAACAATTATTCTTCTTGACTCCATAATTTCTAATCGCTCCACGATTCAACTGAATTAAACGGGCATCTAACTCTAAAAATGTAGAAGGATCCACATTTCAGGCAAAAAAATACAAATTGATTTAGGGGCAAACTTGATACTCCCACGAGGAAGGATATGTTGGTGTTGATATGAAGGATATGTAAGGTTCACTAGACTGATTCCTGGGATGTCAGGACTTTCATATGAAGAAAGACTGGATCGACTCGGCTTGTTCTCGCTGGAATTTAGAAGATTGAGGGGGGATCTTATAGAAACTTGCTGGATGCAGGAAGATTATTCCCGATGTTGGGGAGGTCCAGAACAAGGGGTTACGGTCTTAGGATAAGGGGGAAGTCTTTTAGGACCGAGATGAGAAAAACATTTTTCACACAGGGTGGAAAATCTCTGGAATTCTCTGCCACAGAGGATAGTTGAGGCCAGTTCATTGGCTATATTTAAGAGGGAGTTAGATGTGGTCCTTGTGGCTAAGGGGATCAGGGGGTATGGAGACAAGGCAGGTACGGGATACTGAGTTGGATGATCAGCCATGATCATATTGAATGACGGTGCAGGCTTGAAGGGCCGAATGGCCTACCCCTGCACCTATTTTCTATGTTTCTATGTAAGGTGAAGAGCGGTAAGGATTTAACGCTCCATATAAAGCATTTGAGGATTGAGACACGGATGATAATGGTAAGCAAGCTTTAAGGGATGCAGTATATTTGTGATTTAGTTTTCATTTAGCTGGAGGCTATCAAGTGTTTATTTAGTCTACTGTGTGCCTTGGGTTTAGAATTACTTATACTTTGAACATTCTTTTGTAGTTAAATGCATTAGATTGTGATGGGACATGCTCTAAATATGCAAAATATTCATGGAAATGAGATTAACACAACCACAATGAGATTGGTTAAGTCTAGAGGAGTTATTAGAGGCTAGCAGAATGATTTAATAAGATGAGATAGTGTTGAATTAGGTGATGAATGTAGTTCTGCTTCTGTTGGTGATTTAGCTATTCCATCACAATAATTGATGCAGCAATTTTAGCATAGAGCATTCTATTTTCAGTTTAAAAACCAATATGGATGGCAATAATCCAACATGTTCAATCAGTAGAGCTAGGATTTTTTGCCATAAATGCCATGTGTCTTTTCATGCCGTTTTTGGCGATGTTACAAGGATACGTCTTTTTCACGATCGAGTGCCCAAATCAGCCTTCTTTTGCTAAAAGGCTGTGCTATTTCCTCTAGTTGAACCGTGATTATAATGATGTTTTCTATGTTAACACATTAATATTAATGTTATTATTGATGTGTTAACATAGTATAACTTACAAGAAAACTTTCACTACCAGGGTGAAACCTGGGGCGCCACCGTTGGTCGTTCATTCATTTGTGCCGCTGCCCTCAGATTCAGTTTTCTCCAAGATCTATTTGAGAAAGAACTGCAGATGCTGGAAAAATCGAAGGTAGACAAAAAATGCTGGAGAAACTCTGTATGTGAGGCAGCATCTATAGAGAGAAGGAATAGGCGCCGTTTCGGGTTGAGACCCATCTTCAGACTGATGGGGGTGGGGGGGGCGGGAAAAAGAAAAGAAGAGGCGGAGATAGTAGGACTAGAAGGAGAGCTGGGGAGGGGGAGGAGGGAGAAGACAAGGGGTATCTAAAATTAGAGAAGTCAATGTTGATACCGCTGGGCTGTAGACTACCCAAGCGAAATACCCAAGCTTGTCTCCTCACTACAGTTTCTGCTGGCTCCAGTCGCAAATTTGAGTTCGAGTAAACTGTGCAAGGCATTCATTGATGCTGGAATTCCACTGTGGAGATTGGAAAACAAATCTCAGAGGTTTTTTCAGAGAAATACGCAGAGGAACATATACCAAGCGAGTCATCATTATAGAAAAAATATGTTGACAGCAACTTCAACATTGTTGTGCAGAAAATTAGAGATGAAGAGATGAAGTTGCATGCACCAAAATATGGATCTCAATAGGCAAGACAACCGATGCTGTGGTGAGATATGTTGCCAATGTGGTCATTGATAAACTGGAGACAGGTCGACCAAAGGAGTATTTGTTGACATCGGAAGTATTGGAGAAGTCAAACAGCTCCACTATTGCTCAGCTGTTTATAACCTCACTTGGTGTTCCTTGGTCAGAAGATATAAAACACAAGAATGTTCTTCTGTTTGTGACAGTTTTATTCCCCAAAATGTTGCATTTGACATGCTTAACTCAAGGACCTCATAGAAATGCCAAGCACAGACGTAGCTTGTTTCCTAAACTTGTCGATCGCCTAGTTTCCAATGTCAAGAAAATCTTCCTCAAAGTACTGTCACTTGTGCAGTTGTTCACGGAAATGGCATCCGAGATTCCGCTACATCCTCAGCCTGTTTTGACTAGGTGGGGTACATGACTCTCTGCTGTACTCTAATATGTTGCACATTTTAAAAAGATAAAAGAAATCGTCAACTGTTTTGAAGAAGAAGAATGTGCTGCAGCAGGATCGTCAGTGAAATCGTGCAGAAAAAGTCCCTCCACCGTGATCTTGTGTTTATTGCTTCCAATTTTGCAAACTTCCCACAAGCTATCACTTCCCCTGAGAAACATGGCAAAACAATAGTGAATAACTTGCAGGTTTTCAACAAAGTAACTGACGATATTCGTAAAGTTCTTGGCGATGTAGGTAAAGACACACAAGGAAAATGTGAGAGAGTGATTTTAGCTAACAAAGATCTTGAAGAAATACAAAATATAGCTGAAGTTCTCAAAGGTAGTTGTAATGCACAAGATATCGACATGAATATCGAGTCTGTAGCTTGCTTTGGGTATGCACCAGTGACCTCAGCAGGGGTAGAAAGAGGTTTTTCACAACTGAAGCATATTCTGTCTGACAGACAGCATAGTTTAACACCAGGTAATTGAAAAGAAAATGCTAGTAATTATGTACAACCAGGCAACATTGGTCATTTAATGTAGTATACCGTTATAATATTTGTAACCATATTTTGGTGGTGGAAATAAGTGCCTTTTTATGCCTTTTTTTGGTCAACAAATGCCTTTTTCGTGCCTTTTGTGTAATTTTATTGTGCCTTTTTGCCTGCCTATTTCAGAGTTTTTTAGTGCCTAAACATCCTGGCTCTTAATGAGTATGGATAATAAATGCCAGCTTGGGAAAATTGATCACTGCGGAGACCTGTCAGTAGGAGACATCCACAGCCTAATGAAAGCTTGACTTTGTCCTTTGTTTGACACTGTGCTGGGCATATTTCCACAGCAATATCCTCATGTGAACGCAAATCATGTGATGCCAGTGGCCTGTTTCATACCGCATTAAATTTGATTTGTACTAAAACCATATTTTGCGGTGCAACATAGTGCTGTGGATGTTGGGAATTGATTGAAACTTTCATGATGGAGAATATGTTTTGGTGCAAATATCTGGGCAAATAGAGCAAAGGTGGGTAAATGGAGTTATTAGACAGGTCAGCATGATTTAATTGAAGGTAAACAGACTTAGCAAATTGAGTAACGCCCATTTCTATTTTCCTACTTGCAAGGAGGCAATTTACATCCAAGATTTTGTTTGATTAAATATTTAATAACTGCATTGTAAACTGGTTATAAATCTTTTTCAGCTGGTTAGTTTTGTACACACAGACATTCTGTAATATTAACATGCGTGTTGGAACATTTTGAAACTAAATACTATACTTTCAACCAACAGCCATCATTACTGCAGAATTAATTAAAACATGAAATGGTTTTTAAATATTTAGTGGCGCCTGGCTTTATTGTCAATATTAATTTTACTTTTCTAAATGACTCGGTATATGTACAAGATAAAGACAGCTCTTTTTTTGATCTTGTGGGAAGCCGGCTCATTGTGAATTCTAATCAACTTGATCATGCAGCCAAAGTATTCTGCCTCTTTTCTTGGAGGAATGTGAAAATGTTTTTTGCTTGTCCTTACTTTTAGCCTTCACTTCATTGATTAATTGTTTATTCCAGGGAGAATAACTGAAAGGAATGCACAGGATCAGATTTTATTGCCATTCTGAATTTCAATAAACAACTGAATCCTCGGTAGAGGAAAGATGTTCTGCACAATGTCCATTCATTTCCTGGACTTGTGAAATTAGCCTAAGTGACCCAAGACCAGGAAACATGAATTACTAGTTTCCACAGTGGTGGGTTGCTACTATAAGCTGATAATTTTTAGATCAGTACTTGGGCCAACAAACATCAAGAGTTTCTGAGAATATCTCATCACTTTAATTAAGAGAACCCTTTCTCTTAACGAATGACTTCCTCCCCATCAATATGAGTGACACAAATGGCATTGATTATTGATTGTGCTGCAGGGTATCTGGAAATTAAAGATCAGATGATGGAGCCAGGAGCAGGGTCACGGGCACTCACATGTGATGTCCAATATATGTGACTTAATTGACTTTTCTATTGTTTAATTGAAAAGTTCTAAACAAGTCTGTAAGGGTGGTGAATCTGTGGATTCATTGCCGCAAGGCTATGGAGGCCAAGTCAATGGATATTTTTAAGGCTGGGATAGATAGTTACTTGATTAGTGCAGGCGTCGGGGTTATGGGGAGAATGCGGTTAGGAGAGAAAGAGATAGATCAGCCGTGATTGAATGGCAGAATAGACTTGATGGGCCGATTGGCCTGATTCTACTCCTATCACTCATGAACTTATGAAGTAATTAATCTATAAGTTATTAAAAATCTTGCAATCTATCACAAATAATTAACTTCTTCGATTTGGTTCCTTGGCAGTGTCTACATGGGTAGTTAATCTCAGTCTTTTTTTTAAAAGGAACTATCTTAGTATTTGATCTGGTTGTGCTGTATAGTGAGGGAAACTGATTGGGGATGATCAGCCATGATCACATTGAATGGCGGTCCTGGCTCGAAGGGCCGAATGGCCTACTCCTGCACCTATTGTCTATTGTCTATAACTATGCCAGCCAAACTTTACCAGCAATAGGTTTTAACCTCTCTGCCTGAACCAGAGTGCTTTAGGGGGCAAGATAATGCACTGAAATTTACCAATTGCACCTTTTCTAAATTGTGCTTCAAACCTGGAGGATCGAAATGGAATTTGTGCATTCAGGCTGGGATACAACTATAAATGTACACACAAGAGCCGAAATCAACATTTCCTTCAGCGTAATTGCACCAGTTGTTCCAAATTGATGGGGAAACACCAGAGAGATTTACGTAGACAAAAGTGCTGGAGAAACTCTGCGGGTGCAGCAGCATCTATGGAGCAAAGGAAATAGGCAACGTTTCGGCCCGAAACGTTGCCTATTTCCTTCGCTCCATAGATGCTGCTGCACCCGCTGAGTTTCTCCAGCACTTTTGTCTACCTTCGATGTTCCAGCATCTGCAGTTTCTTCTTAAACTGTCTTGCGTGTTGTGTGGTACAAGCAATGTGCTTTTGTAACATCTGGAACCTGATGGAAGAACGCCCCTCTGTATTCAAACCATCATCTTAAAACCAGGCACTTTTTAAAGCCATGCAAAATGTTATACTCTGCCCGGCCTGATAACTGGGACTCTTCTCTTCCATTTATTCCATTCCAGCTACTTAGAATTCAGCTACAGTTTAACTCGACAAAATAATGCTGCCAAAAAAAGTGAAGTTTATTGAATTCCTTGATTGCTCTGGAGCACTGAATACGATTAAATCAACAACTTTTCTCTTGCCTTTTATTAAAATTTCATTCCCTGTTCCTTTACTTAGCTAAATGACACCATGGAGACTACAATAGTGTTTGGATAATTGAGAGCTGAAACAGTTGACGTCTGTAATGAAAGTTAATGAGTGTGTATGGCTCGAGCAAAGGGGGTATGTATGTGAGCACAAGGAATTGCAGATGTCGGTTTTTAAAAAAACGTATGTGGTTTGGAGAGAGATCTGCCTGCCTTCTAGGGAGAGTAGAGAGCAGGAGTCAGAACATCAGCCCTTGTCCTCAAGTGGCACACAGCATTTTATTGACTTCACTTATGGCCAGAAACTACATCGATAGAGCAGATGAAGTGGTTGACAAAGGAAAAGTGGTTGCAGAGTTACGAGAATAGGAGGATTATGGAGAGGGGTCAAGTTCTCTCAGATCTAATTGCTCCTACAGAGTGTAAATAAAGAGATGGATTGTTTGGACTGAATGTTATGTTATTATAACCATGGATTAAATACTACAAAATGGTGAATATGGGGGCGGAGTTAGATCCATGGGAGGCGGTCTCGGAGGGGAGGATGCTCCTAGGACTGCGGAACATCTTGGACAATGCAGCTCACCCCCTCCAGGACACACTGGCCAACCCGAGGAGTACCTTCAGCAACAGACTGGTTCCACCAAGGTGCAACGCAGCACGCCACAGGAGATCCTTCTTCCCTATGGCTATCAAACTGTACAGCTTTGTACCCCTTCTGTCTTGGGGTCGACTGACTTTCCCACCCCCCCTCCTCCCCAATCTTTGCACATCCCCAATCCTTTTCACTCATCACTTTAGTTTCATATTTCATTTCATGTATCTTGTTTTTTAACTGTTGTCAGATCAATTTCCCTACTGGGATAAATAAAATGGTATTGTATCGTAACTGAACAGTTAGCTACATTAGTAGTAGCCTGTGATCACACCAGTCCATGGAAAATTCAGGGTCTCTTAATTCAGAACCAGATGTTAGCTTTAAAAAAAAAGTGGTAAATATGTTTTTAAAAAACTTGCTGTTATGTGCCTCCTCATGAAATCGATGGATTTCCTGGTGTTTTATAAATGATGTGTTATTGAAGAAATACAAACATTGTTGAAAGCATATGTGCGGTTTAAAAAAAATTGAAGGCCAGTCAATAACCTAAAAATTTTGCTGTGAAAGACAATGATTGGGTGTTATATGATTCCATTTCTGTGAATTCATTTTCACCAAGATTGTGGACTTTACATGAGCATGGTCGGATGCTTCTTTAGCATGGAACGTGAGCCTGGACTCCAGTTTTATTGATTTTGGTCCCCACCCGTCGTGCCTTATAAATGGCAAGCGACACTCGGAACCAGACCAGTACCTCATATGAGGTCTGCCTACATAGGTGGCAGACTGTTGGGAAGCCACCTTAACCTCACATTCATGTATCCTGTGTCCTTTCCCGTTGCTTCCACCTGTTGTGACTCCCAACACTCCACCTCCAAATTGATCGCGAACCAAGCACTTGCTCCCTCCAATTCCTCGCCCTTCCCTCACCGCATTATGGTCGATGTTAGAGTTGTCGGGTAATAGTCACTGAAACAGGTCACGTTACTTAAGGACAAGAACGATGGAGGTTCCCTTGAATCAAACGGGGACAGAAGACGGTGGAACACCATAGGTGTTTGTCATGTATATCTATGGGGTACTGTACTCGTGTTGATGCCTCACATGGAAGCCGGGAGTGCAGCAATTAGTTTGTGTCAAAAGTCAATGAGAGTCAGTGGGATGTAACTTTGGAAGTGGAGAACAATGCCCACCCAGTATATTAGTCATTTAGTCATGTGGTCAAGAGCTCTTTTCTATCCTGGTATGTTTTACAGTGCTTATAACAGTGTGATCATGTGTCCCATTATCCTGAGTGGGTTCTGCATCTAGACATGCTAACTGACCGAGTTTGCACTTGGGAATGTTATCAAAATTTTTTTAAACAATCCAAGATTCATAACAGTTTGGGTATAGTTTGAGCAGTTAATGTGTGCATTCTTTTTTCTCTTGCTTCCAACCCAACACTTCTTTCTGGGTAGACACAAAACGTTGGAGTAAGTCAGCGGGACAAGCAGCATCTCTGGAGAGAAGGAATGGGTGACGTTTCAGGTCGAGAAGAAGGGTCTCGACCTGAAACATCACCCATTTCTTGTCGCCAGAGATGCTGCCTGTCCCGCTGAGTTACTCCAGCTTTTAGTGTCTACCTTCGATTTAAACCAGCATCTGCAGTTCCTTCTAACACACCTCTTTCTGGGTCTTGACCCAAAACAACGACCATTCATTTCCTTCCATAAATGCTGCTTGACCTGCTGAGTTCATCCTACAAGAGTTTTTGCTCCAGGTTGCAACATCTGTCGTTTATTGTACCCCACTTGCTTTCAACGGAAGATGTCCCACATGCAGTGGCTTGCAAAAGTTTTCATACCCCTTGAACTTTTCCACATTCCAAACGTAAATGTATTTTATTGGGATTTTATGTGATAGACCAACACAAAGTGGCGCATAATTGTGAAGTGGAAGGAAAATGATACATGGTTTCCAAATTTTATTACAAATAAAAAAACTGAAAAGTGTGGCGTGAAAAAGTATTCAGCCCCCCGGAGTCAATACTTTGTAGAACCACCTTTCGCTGCAATTACAGCTGCAAGTCTTTTGGGCTATGTCTCTACCAGCTTTGCACATTTAGAGACTGAAATTTTTGCCCATTCTTCAAAGCAAAATAGCTCAAGCTCAGTCAGATTGGATGGAGAGCATCTGTGAACAGCAATTTTCAAGTCTTGCCAGAGATTCTCAATTGGATTTAAGTCTGGACTTTGACTGGGCCATTCTAACACACGAATATGCTTTGATCTAAACCATTCCATTGTAGCTCTGGCTGTATGTTTAGGGTCGTTGTCCTGCTGGAAGGTGAACCTCCACCCCAGTCTCAAGTCTTTTGCAGACTCTAACAGGTTTTCTTCCAAGATTGCCCTGTATTTGGCTCCATCCATCTTCCCATCAACTCTGACCAGCTTCCCTGTCCCTGCTGAAGAAAAGCATCCCCACAGCATGATGCTGCCACCACCATGTTTCACAGTGGGGATGGTGTGTTCAGGGTGATGTGCAGTGTTAGTTTTCCGCCACACATAACGTTTTGCATTTAGGCCAAAAACCTCCATTTTGGTCTCATCAGACCAGAGCACCTTCCTCCACATGTTTGCTGTGTCCCCCACATAGCTTGTGGCAAACTGCAAACGGGACTTCTTATGGCTTTGTTTCAACAATGGCTTTCTTCTTGCCACTCTTCCATAAAGGCCCGATTTGTGGAGTGCATGACTAATAGTTGGCCTGTGGACAGATTCTCCCACCTGAGCTGTGGATCTCTGTAGCTCCTCCAGAGTTACCATGGGCCTCTTGGCTGCTTCTCTGATCAATGCTCTCCTTGCCCAGCCTGTCAGTTTAGGTGAACGGCCATGTCTTGGTAGGTTTGCAGTTGTGCCATACATCAATGCTCTCCTTGCCCGGCCTGTCAGTTTAGGTGGACGGCCATGTCTTGTAGGTTTGCAGTTGTGCCATACTCTTTCCATTTTCGGATGATGGATTGAACAGTGCTCCGTGAGATGTTCAAAGCTTGGGATATTTTTTTATAACCTAACCCTGCTTTAAACTTCTCCACAACTTTATCCCTGACCTGTCTGATGTGTTCCTTGGGCTTCATGATGCTGTCTGTTCACTAATGTTCTCTAACAAACCTCTGAGGCCTTCACAGAACAGCTGTATTTATACTGAGATTAGATTACACACAAGTGGACTCTATTTACTAATTAGGTGACTTCTGAAGGCAATTGGTTGCACTGTATTTTATTTAGGGGTATCAGAGTAAAGGGGGCTGCATACTTTTGCACGCCACACTTTTCAGTTTTTTATTTGTAAAAAAAATTGAAAACCATGTATCATTTTCCTTCCACTTCACAATTATGCGCCACTTTGTGTTGGTTTATCACATAAAATCCCAATAAAATACATTTACGTTTGTGGTTGTAACGTGACAAAATGTGGAAAAGTTCAAGGGATATGAAAACTTTTGCAAGCCACTGTAATTATAACCCAAGATTACCGAAGAGAAGTTATGATATCAGTCTTGATGGCGCCATGCAATTAGAGTTGAAAGTACAGTTGATCTGTTTTCTCGTCAGTGCACTCCAGAGTATTGAGATCATTTAATGGTATATTAAGATTGCGCAATTTAGCATATGGTGGGATGATATCATTTATTCATAAATTAAGAGTGGCTAGTACAACACTGTAACTGGTACATAATTACACTGAGGAAAAAAAGGCCTCCCACTCTTTGAGTTTAGGTTTAGCGTTATTATTGTCACACGGACCGACGTACAGTGAGAATCTCATACGCTTCTGGGAAAAACCCATCACTTCTAATTGTCAAAACATATCTGTATTTAATTAAATGTACAGAATAAATTCCAGAGAAGTAAGGCATTATTAAATGGAAGACACGTCTGTGGGGTGGTACTCTACAGCTTGTATGCAACTAATTCCTAGATAAACTTTAGTGATTACATAAACCACTTAACTAAAACCATCTTGACCAAGACTCCATGTTGGTGAAGCTGTAGTTTTCTGAAATCTATTCTGCTCAATGCACTGCATTGAAAGAATCCAACAGTACAAAGTTATTCCATAGATAGTCTAGAAATCCTCACAGGGACTGACTACTTAATTGCAGTGGGAACAGGAGACGGTTACTATTACTGCATATAATGTCCCGGTTGACAACCACATCGGCCGACGAGCACTTCAGAGCCAATGTTGATCCCAATGGGAGATGTGTTTTATTTCATAAGCCAAATATATGAGAATTGATGCGACTCCAGTGAGTAGAATACACGTGATGGAGCCAAGATCCTTTCCATTTCATAGCTGGACTCTTCCACTATGGAAGCTGGTCTCCATAGGTGTTGTAGTTGAGCCAAAAAGACTCAATAAAGGCATTTACTTAATATTTCAGTCACAAATAAACACGATACACTAGTGGACCAACTACATAATTACATGTGAACTCTAAACATAAACATGCATTTGACCAAGTGTCCGGTGAACTGGAATTGTCCTTTTTTTTTACATGTAAAGGAAAGTGCTTAAACGGAACTGAGACTGCTAGCGGTAGAAGATTGATAGGAAGGGAATGGTAAGTGGTGTGGGACCCTATCAAGGCTTAGGGCTGGTGATCAAGAGTATCAGGACTAGCTGGTGAGGTGGGATGGTCGATGTGTATCAGCAACCGGGTGACCTCGAGTGGAGATAAGAATATCGCTGATCAGACATTTGATGCCAGGGGTGGAATGGTAATGCAAAAATGGAAATCAGAGAATTGGGCCAGGGAGGAGCGTGAAGTTCAGTATTGGGAATTATAAGAACATTTGAAAAAATGGAGCCTCGTTGAATTAATTGCAGCTAAGTTGTAAAACAGTGTGCTAAATCTTATTCCCGAGTTATTCACAAATTCTCCTGAGTTATTCACGAATTCTCCCAAATTTTCAAACTCGCAGGATGTTCGTAACGAGTCCATAGCAGTCCGTAGATATATCGTACCGGCTCGTTATGCCAGCCGTAGGTACTCGAGGCATCAGGTAAGTCGGGACGTTTTTTCAGCATGATGAAAAATGTCCACGAGCAAAAAATTGCCCCGAGTACCTACGGCTGGCATAACGAGCCGCTACGATATATCCACGGACTCCTACGGACTCGTTACGAACATTCTGCGAGTTTGAAAACTTGGGAAAATTCGTGAATAACTCAGGAGAATTCGTGAATAACTCGGCAAAGTGGGAGAGGCCCTTAACTCTGCAAACAATACTAAGTTTGGAATGTAATTTGTTCAAGAAGGAACTGCAGATGCTGGAAAATCGAAGGTAGACCAAAGTGCTGGAGAAACTCAGCGGGTGCGGCAGCATCTATGGAACGAAGGAAATAGGCAACTACAACAGTTCTACAACTGTCAGGCTCTACAACAGTTATGTATTACTAGGTACATCTGTACTTGTTCTGCAGACTGAAGAAGGGTTTTGGCCCGAAATTTTGCCTATTTCCTTTGCTCCATAGATGCTGCCGCACCCGCTGAGTTTCTCCAGCACTTTTGTCTACCTTGGAATGTAATTCCCTCAGTATTATTCCAAATTTTTATTTTGATGTATTTGCACAATGATTAATGCACTGTGTGATGGAGTCTTAATTGAAATAGAATGGAATATCATCCCCTGATTTTAAATGTATGTTTTGATCATTTTTTTAAAATTACTAAAAAATAGCAGTTTGATCTGATATTTCAACATAATTGTTCTTGTTTTTGAACTTGAAACAGAATTAGTTTACATTAAATTATTACACTATGGCAGTTGTTTGATTCTGGATGAATTATTACTTGTAAAATCCCTTTGCTCTCCGTAACATGGGTATGGAAAACAATTAGGTGGTAAGTTATAGTGGCCTCTTCACCCACAACTCCCAAATTCTAATAAATAACAACGTGCTCTTTGGCAACAGTGTTTGGTTTCTGTTTCATATAAATTTGCAGGAAACCAATATAACCTACACCCACTTCAGCTAGACTGTGGTGCATTTATACTCCGGCAATGTCTTAAAAATACTACTTTACAAAATCATTGAAACAGTTCCTGTTTAAAAAAAAACCTAGTGAGGTTAAATTGTGGCTTCATTTGAAATGTTGTTCAATCTAAGAGGATTTTCAGTCTGAAAACAATTGTCCCCTTTTAGAACGCAGAACCACTTATTATTTTATGTCTGAAGAAGGGTCTCGACACGAAACGTCGCCTATCTCCTTCGCTCCTTAGATGCTGCTGCACCCGCTGAGTTTCTCCAGCTTTTTGTGTAACCCACTTATTATTTTATCAAGTTATTTCACAGCCTCCTGGGTTGTCTTGTACATCGTTATGTTTGTGTGAGGTGGAGTCGACATATAAACTCTGGTCTGAATGGGAACATATATTTTTGTCAATGAATTGAAGGGTGAGACCAACAGAACCATTCTAAACTCATTCACAAGCAAAATATGATGGATAATCTAAATTAATAACAGATAATCCCAGAAACAAGTAGCAGGCTAGGTAGCATCTGAAGTGTAGTTAGCAATTCCATTTGAAGACCATTCATTAGAAGTGGAAAAAAAGTTATGTAGCAAGGTTCAACGTGGGATGAAAGGGAGTTCTACTATTTTACCAATGCCACTGAACGTTGCATTTATCATCAAATGTTACCACTTCTGAAGAGGAAAGGATTTGAAAGAGGGTGGCACAATGAACCCCCAGCCTCACAGAGCCAGAGATCTGGGTTCAGCTTGGACCTAGGGTGTTGTGTGAAATTTGCTATGACCACCTGGGTTTTCTCAGGCTGCTGTGATTTCCTCCTGCATTCCAAAGATGTGAGGGTTGGCGCATTAATGGCCACTGTAAATTGCTTCTGGTGCATGTCTGACAATAAACAATAGATGCAGGAGTATTGCCATTCGGCCCTTTGAGCCAGCACCGCCATTTAATGTGATCATGGCTATCCATCCCCAATCAGTACCTCGTTCCTGCCTTCTCCCCATATCCCCTGACTCCGCTATTTTTAAGAGTCCTATCTAGCTCTCTCTTGAAAGCATCCAGTCAGGCTCTACAACAGTTATGTATTACTAGGTACATCTGTACTTGTTCTCCAGGTTCCTCTGCAGTGCTACAAAATTATATCATCCACAGTGACCCCGAGACAGAAATCATGTCTGGTCACAACATGACTCATGCCATTAGGTTCCCGGGCAAATTTTCCAAATGAAGCCAGATGACATGAAAGCATGTAGCAATTCCCTGTAATAGATTTATTTTCAATTGCATGAAAGTGGGGAAAAAGAGCAGCATGCAGATGAATTTCATACTCCCCAAAGAGATCACCTCCCAGTCTTCTCAGCGAGAGGATACTGGGCTAGTCTCTTCAATCATTTCTCACAAGACAACCCCTCCATTGCTGGGTATTAATCCAGTGAACCTTTTCTACACTGCAAGAGGAGTATTTCCTACACCATGACCACCTTGTTCAATACGTCAGATGTCACATGATAGAAAGCTCCTGCAATGCGCTGGGGAGCTGCACAAAGACGGACCCGCTGGGCGCCATGATCAACCCAGAGGGCCGCCGCCGAGGACAGGCCTGCGGCTTACCACACGTGGTGGCACGGCCTGGTTCAGCGTTGCGAAGAAGGACCCTGTGGGCTGCTGCCTGCAAAGGAATCTCGGAAGATGCCAAGCTCAGCCCGTTAACCAGAGAGTCAAGGAGGAGGGAGCTGCTGGTGACGATGGACATGAGGTGTGGGTAGTACAGGGACTGAGGTATTGCCTTCAGGGTCGGTGCGGGAGTTGCCTCCGTGACACAAAGTCGGGCGGGCGAGGGGAGGGACGTCTGTTTGCGGGCTGAGTCGGTCGAGGTCGATGGAGGAGGTCCTGCAGCAGCTTGGTGCTTATCTGGATCAGGGGCACTCCAGTACATCGACCAGACTGTGGACTTTTTCCATTTGTAGATGGCACCAAAATATGGTGACTGTGCACGTGTGAACAATGCCAAAAAAAAATTCCCTCTGCAGTGCATTCGTGACAATAAAGAACCAATCAGCCACTGAATTCAATGATTAGCCCACAATGCTCAATACTTCCTCTTGCCACCATCATTCCACCCCCGACTGCCCCATCCACCAACCTTAGATCTGGCATCCCAGACGCATGCATTCAACTATGAACATCTTCTATGCTCTGGTATTAGTGCCCACTGCAATGAATGTCAGCTGTTTGTGTTCTCTAAAAGGTCCAGGAAAATCAATTTTATCACTTTCAGTTATAAATATTGACTGGAATCGCGGAAACTCGTTGATCTTTTTGTCGAATATTGTTCTGGATATTTTTATATTCCCTGGAGAGGGCAGATGAAGTCTTGATTTAGTTTCAAATCTGAAGGACAAGATGCCCGAGTGTAGCCCCTCCACGCTTCACTGGTATGCCAAGCTGAATTATGCGGTCATATTTCTTGAGAGATCCCACTGAGTCACGGCCAACATTGTGAGCTGCTTCTTTTCCTGATGGCAAAACTTGTATTCTTTTAGTAGTATTATTATTAATACTATTATTATTAATATTATTAAACTTTATTTCAGACTCAAGGTCCAGACAAGGGACGACATTACATAAAATACATTGCATATAAAAACACCATAAAATGCAAATAAAAGCTTAGTATATTACTTATGAAAGCATCATAAATTATATACCAAAAAAACACAATATATGATTTAAAATCCAGCATAAAAAAAGAAAGATCAGTTCCCTACAATGAGACAGCGATACCAGTGTGTCTACTGGGATTCGTAGCATGTAGTGCTTAATAAATGTATATATTAGCACAATGAAGAAAGACAGTGCATTGTAAATTTGGGGGTGGGGGTGTGAGTGGTGAAGTGGAGTTATTGAAGGCTTGTGTAATGCGAGGAAGGGAATATTATAAAATCACCGCTGCAGTTTTGCAAAAATATGAAACTTATTTAGTCTAAGTAAACTCCCAGCTGCCACTCTGTGCAACATCACTTAACAAAGCCGATTAGTATGCCGAGCTTTCTTGCCACAATTAGCAACTGGAGGGGAACAGCTGATTCCAGTTGCCGCAGACTGATATCTTGGGAAGTCTCCGGTGATACATGAAACAGACGTGGGATTGAGTCACTGGAAAAATGATCAGCGATTTGTTTTCTTGAGAATTGTTGGCCGTTATTCAATGAACCACAAAACGTAGCTTGAAGAGAAGCAACACTTCATCAGAATCCAGTTTGACACACAGTGCTGAGCCAGCATTAAGTTGTTTTTGAAGATAGCTTGACTGGCGTTATGTATTAAACCCATTAAAAATGCTACTGGAATGTAACAGAAATGTGAGCTGGCAGATTTCACTGTATTTAGCGATTTTGCGACCATACTGTAACTTTCAGACCCTTATTTTTTTATACTGAAAGATATTGAATATAAAGGACAGATTTTTTTTTGGAATAACTGCTGCCAATTTTATCACTGTAAAGCTTGTAAGGAATTCTTAGCAATGGAGATCCCTAGCAACCTGGAATGCTACACATATGTGTGTACAAACTCAGGCAGGTATTTAAATAAACTTGCGTAGCCTTTCTTTAGAAACAGTTTGAGCGAGGGAGTTCTGGGCTCAGCATGTTTTCAGCATTAACCAAAGAAAGCCGAGATCTATTTATGAAAACCTATTTTTAAAAATCACTAGTTCTGCTCTGGCAAGAAAAATCTGTACTTTGAGTCTAGTCGGTTTAAAAAAAAAATGCTAACAGTGTACTGATTGCAATGGTCATGGAGTATAGTATTAAAGCTAGTATAAGACTATCAAAAATATCATGGTTGTACTATTCTTTTGTACTATCATAGGGAAATGGTGTATCTTCAAGAGAAATATTTAGTGTCCTTGCGTTTTCTTTGCCATGGTTTTAAGAATGCTGGTGTTTATGACCAACGTTGCAGGTGATTTGTAGGGCTGGAATTACGAGAAAATCCCTGTGTGAATTTGTTTCTAGAATGTCAGGTTTTCTTTTCCTTGTGTTTTATGCATCGTTAAAATGTCTTCTCAGATTTCTTGGGGTTAGGGCAATTGAAAGTGCAGCAGACAGGATTAGTAAAGATGATTTCAATTTGGGTTTGAAATACCCAAACCAAAGCTAGTTTCTGATGACATCTGCACTGGTTCTGTGAGTTTACCCATGTGAGTTTTTTTCACTATTTGTTGGATTTGTGTCTTGTGGGATGTGGCAGTTGCTGGCAAGGCAGCAGTTCTTTTGTGCACTGCTGTTTGCCCCTGAGAAGGCTGTGGTGAGTGTTTTTGTTTGAAACATTGCATTCTTTCTGCTTAAGGTATTGACACAGTGCTGTTAGGAAACATTTTCCAGATTTTGATCCAGTAATAATGAGGGATCAGATGGTGTGTGACTTGGATGGAAACGTGCAATAATCAATGTTCTTGTGTGGATTCCTTGTCTTTTTCGGCATCCGTTTGGGTGGGGAGCCTTTGCATTTCTGTAGCTTTCTAACTAGCCAGTATATGTTATAGTGCACTGGTGGTGAAGGAAATGAATGATAGAATCATAAAGCACAGAGACAGGCTTTTGGCTCACATTATCCATGCCAACCAGTCCTATGAGGGTTTACAGGTACTGTGGAAGAAATAATCCATTTGAGTTGCAAGGTAGTGGGAGTAGACAGTGGACCTGTGGATTGAAAGCTAATGTGGGAGACACTGTCCACTTGAATGGAGTGGTAGCACCAGAAAGTAGTGAGTTTGCGATTATTCCAAGTCTGAGTGGGGATGGAGTTGAGTGAAATGGTCCTGAGTGTGTCGAATGAATTTGCCTTCGCCACCACTCCTGTGGAGGACCAACAATATGAGGTTGGTAGCCATCAGACAGCATGGCTGCCAGGATAGATGGATTCCCCAGTAATGTTACTTATGGATGATAATTGGCTGATTGTTGACAGTGGGGATCAGTAATCATTGCTGCATGTCAAGAGGAGGCAGTTGGACTCTTTTGTAGAGCAGTTCATTGCAAGGCACCAGTGATGATTGCTACATGGAGAGATACTCTGAAAGCAGCAAGGGTAAGCAAGGGGTTCTAGTACAGAAGTTCCCAACCTTTTTCGTCCCGTTTACCCATGGCAACTTTAATAGCACATAACAATGTTATTTCACTTCTGGCCCCGTCCCACTGTACGGGTTCATTCCAAGAGCTCTCCCGAGTTTAAAAAAATCAAACTCGTGGTTAGCATGGCGAATGAACGTAGTGGGTATGTCGGAGCTCGGGGACGTCTCTTAGCGGCTCGTAACGCTAACGGCAGGTACTCGGGAAGACTTGCTAACGGCAGGTAAGCACGGGAAGACTGAGCACTGAGTACGGACGAGCGGCCATTACCGTAAATCTCTGAGTTTGAATCAGGGCAAACTCGGGAGAGCTCTTGGAATGAACTCACACCGTGGCCATTACTCGTGAACAACTAATGATGAACAGATACCGGTATACCAGAGCCAGAACAAGTCAAGAATCAGCACATTTACCCCCTGGGTAGGCAAAAATAACCCCCAGGGGGTAAATTTAGCCCAGGTTGGGAACCCTTGTCCTAGTACATCCCTTTTCCTCAGTGGCAATTTTATGAGACCACAGAATGGTCAGTGTGACCAGTGGTATAAACAAATGCTGGGAACTTAGACATTTATGACGTACATTGATGACTTGATGTGAATGTAGTGGGAATGATGAGTACATTTGCAAATAACACGGAAATTGGTGGAGCTGGTAGAGAGTGGAGGATGCTTCTAGGAGGTTGCAATGTGATTTAGATCAGCTTGTAAATTGGATGGAGTAATGACAAAAAAAAAAGTTTCATCCCCACAAGGCAAGGTGATGCACTTTGGGATGGCAAACAAGGATAGGACATACACTATAAAACCTATAAAAGAAAGGACTGAGGGGAGTATTGATGAATAAAGCAATCTTGGGCTAATAGTCCATATATCTCTCAAAGAGCCAACATAGATAGACAAGATGGTGAAGAAGGCATAAGTGATACTCGCTTTCACTGGCTGTGGTATAGGGTAGAAGAGTTGGGAGGGCACGTTACAACTTTATTAAATATTGTTCAGCCACACCTCAGTTTCAATTTAGTTTAGTCTGAAGAAGGGTTTCGGCCCGAAATGTTGCCTATTTCCTTCACTCCATAGATGCTGCCGCACTTGCTGAGTTTCTCCAGCACTTTTGTCTGCCTTCAATTTAGTTGATTGTCATGTGCAAGTGAAAAGCTTTTGTTGTGTGCTAACCAGTCAGCGGAAAGACAGTACATTATTACAATTGAGACATTTACAGTGTATAGATTTATGATAAGGGAATAACGTTAATGCAAGATAAAGTAGCAATGTCACAAAATTTTGAGATTTTAAAAATCAAGTCTGCAATTTATCGCATCAGATAAAGCATAAAAATAAGTTTAATTTGACACCTAATTCACTTTCATATCTTCAGTATTAAATTTATGGCCATTTTCATACTCAGAAATTAGCATCTTGTTCCCCATTGCCTTTCCATTGACTTAACTCAAAAGCTGTGATCTAGGACAGTCAAAAGCTCATAACTTAAAAATTAAGAGAACTCAATGAAATTTTCAGTTATTATAGATTGAAGCATTCTGAAACAAATATGAAACAATATTACTTGGATGACCTGAAATTAAAGCATATAATTAGCCAGTTGTACCCAATTGTAGCTAATTACAAAATTCAATTACTAGATCTAAACATCTATCCATTTCTTAAGAAAAGATAAACTTTTTTAAAATTGCCTAAGTGTCCAAATAACATTCACACAAGAATTCACAATATAACATGATTTTTAAGGCTCATTTTCATGAATTTATAGGCCAAATGGAAGGAATTTAGTGTTTAATTCCCGTAAATTAATGGCCATTTAAATCAACTTGCGAGTGGGTTGTAGTGGAATGCGGTGGATTGGAACGTTGCGGTTTGCGGTGAAGTCGGAATGAAAACACTGCCGGTTCATACATTTTTTTTGTCCCCATTTCGTAACATGAAAATGTGATTAAAGGCTTCCTAAAAACCACGTTTTAATATAAAATAAACTGTGTACTTTAGTTTCTCCCCTACGTAAAATCCTTCCCGTTGTCGGCGCTCACGGCTTTAGAAGATGATTTTAAATTACTCTAGTTAATAAATAATCTAGAGTAGTTTAAAAATACCTTCATGAATGAAATGTCGGAGTGATTTTTCTTCAGCAACGAAATCGCCTGACATGGATCGATTTGTCCTGTCTGTAGAAAAAAAATCGGCATTTTAAACACGCCCCCCTCTGAAAGGCGCCAAAGTCACACACACGGGGAGCGGCAGAACTGCAGCGCTGCTAAAGGTAGGCATTGTAACATACCTAGATAAAGCCAGTAAAGTCTGATCAAAGATTGTCCGAGGGTCTCCAATGAGGTAGATAGTAGTTCAGGACCACTAGGTAGGATGTGGAAGGATGATTCAGTTGCCTGATAACAGCTGGGAAGAAACTGTCCCTGAATCTGAAGTGTGCGTTCTCACACTTCTATACCTTTTGCCCGATGGGAGAGGGGAGAGGAGGGGTTGGCCAGGGTGCGACTCATTCCGTAGTAGTGTGTGCAGTTCTGGCATGGTATAGAATATAGTGCCATACAGCACAGTATAGGAAGCACGGGAATGCACTGGAGAGCGTGCAGATGAGATTCACTAGGATGCTGTCTGGATTTCAGTGGGAAGAAGAGATTAGGTACACTGGGTGTGTTTTCCCTAGACCAGAGAAAGCTGTGAATCTTGGCTCAGTTATTTATGGTTGCGGCTTACTTAAAGGCGGCTATTGATCTATCAGAACATTATTTTATGTCTAATTTTCACTTGTACTTGTATGTCTGAAGAGGAGAATGAATGGTGATGGACCTGAACATTTACCTTTTTGTTTGGTCTCACCTTTTATTGTTATCCCTGTATTCATATTACTTTTCTTAAAACCAGCCTTGAAACTTTGTGCCTTTTGTGATCTAATTGTACTCTGACAGGCTTGCGATCTTACTTGGTTATCAGAGATCCCACGTTTTGTAATGACTTCAAGGAAACCTAGGAAGAACATTGAACTAATTTGGTATTAATAAAATTAAACTTGACCATATGCTGACATACATTCCTGTGAGATTGGATAATCAGCAACAATCCAGGGGCACCGTCTCAAAATAGAAATAAGACCATAAGTAAGAGGAGTGGCAGTTAAGAAGGCACTGCTGGATTTTTACAGATTGGATTTATACTGGTGGCAATGCGTTCTTCACATAACACACAAGATTCCTGAAAGACCCAGAGAAGAGAGGTTTATGTTAACTTCTCTGGGAACCTTCCATCAATATGTTGCTGATTAGTTTAATTTATTATTGTCATGTATACCAAGGTACAATGAAAAGCTTTTGTTTGCTGCTATCCAGTCAAAGACATGCTATATACATGATTTCAATCAAGCCGTCCACAGTGCGCCGATAAAGGATAAAACATTTAGTATAATAATAATCCATTTTATTTATGGGCACCTTTCAGGGCTCAATAGACAATAGGTGCAGGAATAGGCCATTTGGCCCTTCGAGCCAGCACCGCCATTCAATGGCTGATCATCCCCAATCAGTACCCCGTTCCTGCCTTCTCCCCATATCCCCTGACTCCGCTATTTTTCAGAGCCCTATCTAGCTCCCTCTTGAAAGCATCCAGAGAACCTGCCTCCACTGCCCTCTGAGGCAGAGAACTCCACAGACTCAAGGGCACCTTACAGATTAAAACAAGCAATTTACAAACATATTAGCAAGATGAGACAAAAAAGAAGTAGTAAGGACAGCAAAAATACACAATTCAAAGATAAGATAAAGTCCGGTCCATATTCACTGTTTTGTACTTGGCTTTACATTTTTCTTCTAATGATAAGGGCATGTGATGCTCATTATTATAATAATTTTTCTAGCACTGCGCTTAAGTACAATAGGAAAAACTGATTTATTGTTCATCGTATGCAGATAATTCTCTCCAGACAGCCAGTGAGCCCACAAGTTGTGGCCATTTTTGCTTTACATGGATTCAGGTATTGAACTGCCTGGTCTCTTCCTTCAGCTCCGTCCCATCACCTCCTCATCTTCTCCTGCCTCAACACACCTATGCAAGTATGCCCTGAATTATGGAGAGGAGTATTGGTAAGACCTATAGGTGAAGATATTGGATCAGGAATAAAGTTGGCTCTCCTTTACTCCAAATCTCAACAGCTGGTACTCAAGAGTATAGTTAGCGCACTAAAGAAAATGATAAGATCTCTCTGGTGGAATGTCTCAACAGAAGTAGCAACTTCAGGAGACGTTGGCATGCAGAGAGAGGTGTATGAAAGGTTATAATGGAAATTGTCCAAAAATGTAAGACTTTCTATGTAATTCAACTAATCAATGAAGTAGATTGTAAACTGCAGTCATTTAACAGATTAGTTAACAAATCAATTCACCTCATAAATCATGCGCAGTTATGCTGTAGGGAATTCTTCTTTGAAGGTTATGCTGAATCAGTATCGTGGCAGTTTGCCAGTTAGTCAATTAAAATGATGAAAGTAGCCCTGTCTGTTTTTCAGGTACTAAATTATGCATCATTCTATTGAACGGAGACCTTGTGTTGTTCTTTTGGCTATTTTCATTATCTGTATTCACTTTCTTCTACTTAGTTTTATGTTTTTCTTCTAATGATAGAAGCACATGATACTCAAAATTATTAGAATTTTTCAAGCACTGTGTTTACGTACAATAGGAAAAATGTATTTATCAATATATCCAGATGTATTGAACAGTATTGCCTAGTTGCAGTGAAAATCACAGGACTGTGGGATAATCCCAAACCCATTATCCTGAGATATTGATAGTCTCCTGAAGCAGCCTAATCAGCTGCGATATGATTCACCAGCTTTAAACTCAATGTCACAACTGGTGAAGGCATGCAGACTGTACGCTTTCTTGACCACCATAACCCACTTGTGTTGCTGCTTTCACCCTTCTTGCACCCTAGATTACATGAAAGCTCCTAAGATTCTTGCCATTTACTTACCTTCATCTTGCATTTGATCTCCTAAAACACATCACCTCATACTTGTCTGGCTTAAACTACATCTGCCATTTCTCCAGGTTCCAACTGATCTATACCCTGCTACTTTCTTTGACTTTCCACAACCTCATTATTTAGAACTTCATAACGTCTTGTTTCATCAGATTTGCTCGCAAGACCACCTACATTTTAATCTGAGTCATTGATGTGTAGAGGTCCCAGCACTGATCCTTGCAGAACACTATTGGTCATAGATGTCCAGTCAGTGAAGGTATTCCCACCATGCTGATAGGTTGGGAGCTCCTGAAATTAGACCCAGTGATGCTGAAGAATATAGTTGATATATTTGATTTGTCAGCATAGCAAATATTTTGCCATTTAAAGGGGGATCCTCAGTTGATGGTGTACCCAAGCATCCCCTGCCTTTGTACTTGGTTTTGGTGGCACAGTGGTAGAGCTGCTGCCTTGCAGCGCTTGCAGCGCCAGAGACCCGGGTTTGATCCCAACTACGGGCGCTGTCTATGGAGTTTGTACGTTCTCCCCGTCACCGCATGGGTTTTCCCCGAGATCTTTGGTTTCCTCCCACACTCCAAAGACGTGCAGGTTTGAAAGTTAATTGGCTTGGTATAAGTGTAAATTGTTAATGTGCAAGGGTCGATGTGCTGAAGGGCCTGTTTCCGTGCTGTATCTCTAAAATAAAAACAAATTAAGTAACTGCAGATCATTTTATAGATGGTGGACAATACGATAGTGAGGAGAATACATTTTAAGAGTAGTGGATGAAGAAGAAATTCATGACTAGCATATTAGCCTAATTTGGATTGAATTGATACCAGAGAGAAAATGTTTTGGTTCCTAACCTGGTGTGGGGAAAATTGACCGAACAGTGACAAATCTAACAAATGTTAGATGGACACAAAAAGCTGGAGTAACTCAGCGGGACAGGCAGGATTTCTGGAGAGAAGGAATGGGTGACCTTTTGGTCTATCTTCGGTTTAAACCAGCATCTGCAGTTCCCACACATTTAACAAATGCTAGATGCTATCAGTGAGGTGGATCTTTTATTTCCACAGCACAAAATCATTTTTTTATGCATTCAACAGTAAATTTTTTTTTTTTTAATTCCTAAGAAAATTAACAAAGAATAAGGGGATAGCCGTTCAGAACGGAGATGAGGAAGAACTTTTTCACACAGAGGGTTGTGAATCTGTGGAATTCGCTGCCTCAGAAGGCAGTGGAGGCCAATTCTCTGGATGCTTTCAAGAGAGAGTTGGATAGAGCTCTTAAAGGTAGCAGAGTCAGGGGATATGGGGAGAAGGCAGGAACGGGGTACTGAGTGTGGATGACAGCCATGATCACAGTGAATGGCAGTGCTGGCTCGAAGGGCCGAATGGCCTATTCTTGCAACTATTGTCTATTATGTCACACTGATTGCACTTGTGAATGTTTGCATTAGTGCTTTGTTTTAATGAAAATTATCATTCTTGTTTTTGACTTGTTCAGTGCAAAGGCATCCTGATCTGGAACCAAAATGGAGTTGAGTGACTCTAGTTTGCTCTAGCCAAGTCTGTCAGGGGGTAAGAGAACTCAACATATGGTCTGGATTTGGATTAGAAGAAAGGCCAACTCCTTGCAAAGCAATGGTGAGCCTGGTTTTACAAGAACTGTCAAGCAGAATCCTGGGCCTATCACTCAAAAGCACCACCTCTTGTATGCCTGGTGCTGCTGATGAAAATTGGTGCTGAAAGACGTGCAAAGCTGCAGCGATGTGATTAATCCTTGCTGTTTATGATATTTGGCATCTTAAATGATACATTTACTGTAGCTAGGGATGAAATGATTGCAAGCAACTTGTATAGAAACTACTGTGTATATTTTTTGAGCATGGATTGAAAAGTTTAATATAAACCAAGTTTTGTTTTGGAAACTTAAAGCCTTTTAAAAAAAAAATTTAAGCATTTTTCCAGTTATGGTTCCTGCTGTCTATACCAGTATTTATTGTCCGTTACCAATTGCCCGAAGCAGCTGGCACTGGCCTACCATTTTGAACCGTTGTCATTCTTTGGGTGAAAGTGCACCTATAAAGTTGTTGGGTGCGGAGTTCCCAGATTTAGACCGAGCTACAATGAAGTAACAACAAAGTGTTTGAGTCAATGTTGTATATCTTCTCGGGGAATCTGCAACCGGTGCCGTTCGCTTGCACCTCCTGCCCTTGGATTGCTTGCTGGTACAGGTTGTTGGAGAAGCCTGGCTGAGTAAGTACGGTGACTTTACTAGATGCTATGAATTGCTGCCTCTTCTTCGTTCGTGTGGCGTGCACAGCCTAAAGGTGTAGGACAACTTGTTCTAGTTGATCTTCTGTTTGTGCACGTCAAGTTGATTGCATTAGTCGAAACAGGGCGGACCACGTGAAGGTGCAATCTTCCACCCCCAACGAATTGCTGAGGTGGAGGGAATGAAAGTTTAACTTGTTGCATGGGGTATCAAATCAAGTGGGCCGCTTGCTTGCTTCTGGAGGGTGTTGAGCTGCTTTGTTGGATTTTGCTTTGCTGTATTGTTGATGCTTCTATCATCCAGTGAAGTAGAAAGGATTCCATTGCACTTCTGATATGCACTTGTAGATACCAGTAATGTCTTTGCATTCCTGATGAATCATTTAGTTCCATTTATCCAACTCGGCATATATTTAAGCTTTTGGTTGTTATTTTTGGACATTGGTGACCTTCAGGATGTATTTGTGGAACACAACTAACCCTATCTATACATTCCCGTTGTCCAATATGATTGGATCGGTGACCAATGGTATTATTCATGTTGGATAATTATGGATGTAATAACTATGAAAATATGAATTCTAAATTTCCCACCACAGGAGAGGGAGAGGGAGATGGAGAGGGACCCCCCTCCCCCCCCCCCCCCCCTCCCCTCCCCCCCCCCCCCCCCCCCTCTCCCCTCCCCTCCCCCAAAGGGTTTTAGTAGTATAGATAGAGGTCCCAGATAGAACAATTCATTTCTTCCTTTTAGCAGCACAACAAGTTATAATATGTAAATCTAATCCCTTTCCTCGGACATTGAACAATATTACCATCATCAAAGCCCTCATCATCAACAGTTTAATTGCCACATCAATGTCATGGCTATAAAAGTAGGTGAAAGGCTTGACATTGTTCAATAAGCTGAATACAGCACCCATCTACACTGTTTTAATGCTACATTTATCAACATGATGTAAATCTAACATTCAAGCAGCTAAATATCATTCAGGACAAAGCAACTACAGTCATCATCTTAAACAATCACTTCCTCAACGACCACACGTGATGGATGCAAAATGCACTGTGGCCACTCGTTCAGGCTTCTTTCGCAATACTACTTAAATATCTGACATCTGCTGCTGAGAAGTACAAGGGCAGTAGACCAGTTGTCTGCAAAGACCTACAATTTAGCAGGATGAAGTGGTGAAAAAGGCAACAATGTCACTAATTGCTCTAATCTTAATGTTTTATGTGTCATTCCTAACTGTCACTGTATGTCATGTTGTCACTTGCGGGCGGAGCACCAAGGCAAATTCCTTGTATGTGAATACTTGGCCAATAAACTTATTCAAGAACCTCAAACTCTTAAACTTAATTAATGGTTTAGTACTTAAACTGAACCTTTATATTAATGCAGATGAGCAGAAATAAAGCATGGTGAATTTATGAATTGCTCGAGGAACAATTTTAACTTGGAGCTGAAATTGGGTTTGTTGATCGAAACAAAGAACTGCAGATGCTGGTTTATACCAAAGGTAGACACAAAGTTCTGGCGTAACTCAGCGGGCCAGGCAGCATCTCTGGAGGCAAAGAATAGGTGAGATTTGGGCCAGAGGCCTTTTTCAGACCTCTGAAGTCTGAAGAAAGGTCCCGACTCGAAATATGGCCTATGTTTTGTCTCCAGAGATGCTGCCTGGCCTGCTGAGTTGCTCCAGCACTTTGTGGCTATATTAGATTTGTTGATGTTGATTCCACCAGGGGACAGACAAGGTGGTCAGAGGACAAGACTTATTCGATTTTTAACAGCACTCATTCTTTAAATTCATTTCATGGGAAGTAGGTTTAAGAAAGAACTGCAGATGATGGAAAAATCGAAGGTAGGTAAAAGTTGTGGAGAAACTCAGCGGGTGAGGCAGCATCTATGGAGCGAAGGAATAGGTGACATTTCGGGTCGACCCTTCTACAGACTGGTGGGGGTGGGGGGGGGGGGGGGGGGGGGGTGTCACCATCGTGGCCAGAATAATTGCCTGTCATTGATTGTCAATGAAAAGGCAGTGGTGGGCAATGGAAGTTTCCCTGGGCTGCAATGCAGAGATCCGTAGAGAGTTATTGCAATGCATTTTGTAAATAGTACATATTACAATCAGTTGAGGATAATCACATTTGGCTTTTAGGTCAAGAGTTTGACCTGCTGAAGAGAGTGGTTATTTTGAATGCCTGTCAAAATCACAAATGGCAATTTGATTTTTGTTTGGATATATTCGTTCCAAGAATGCAAATTATATGTCGGGTAGTATATGATTATTAACAGCTGTGTGAATGTTATTTTGTGTATCTTTATGCTAATGTTTTTGAGTTGCTGACAATACCTGAAAAAGTAGCGTTGCCTTACTTTCAATAAAATCTTTCCGTTGCCCATTTCATTCCAGAAATGTGCTCCTTGAACCAAAGAATCTGACAAAATTCCAATGTAGGTATTGTTTGATAGAGGGAATGTCCTTGTACAATGACAGATATTGTACAATGTACAACTGTCTGACCCGCTGAGTTACTCCAGCATTTTGTGTCTATCTTCGGCAGATATAACATTCAATGCCAGCCTTAAGATGGATGCAGTTTTGTGGTAACTCTCGTGTCTGTGTTTGTCTTTAGGGATGCTCAACTGTTGTACGCTTACTTAGTGCATGTTCTAATCATAATTTTCTTATCCTCCTTGGAGTAGTGCCAGAGGAATGGTGGACTGCTAACATTATGCTGTTAATTAGAAAGGGAGGAACAGAAAAACAAAGTAATTATAGGACAAAGTATTTCAGTTGGTGGTCAACAAAATTATTGGAATCTATTCTGAGGGACTGTTCATTAAGAAAAGCACAAATGAATGAAGGACAGTCTGCATGGACTTGTTAAGTAAAGCTTTGGTGGACTAATGACAGAAATTTTGAGGGCGGCGTTTTCGGCCGGGACCGGCCAGAACGTCAGCTTCGGCGGCGGCACAGCGCTGAGCTACCATCACAGAGTGGTACCAGCGCTGAGGTACCATCACTACACCAATTGGTGTATGTGATAATAAATGTCCTTTGTAAATGTTCTTTGTAAGGAGTGAATGTTTAAGGTGGGATGATTGGGAAGCTAATGCTATTAGCAAGAAATGGAGAATGAGGAAAGACCTGCAGATGCTGGATTAAATCGACACAAAATGCTGGAGTAACTCAGCGGGACAGGCAGCATCTCTGGAGAGAAGGAATGGGTGACGTTTCGGGTCAGGACCCTTCTTCAGACTGAGTCTCATTGTTTGCCTGGCGTTAGCTAATGATGTTCCTGTTGGGGGAGAAATTTCATATACTCTGTTGAATTTTTTAGATGGAAGGATGAGTTAGGTTTTTGGGCATGGTTTAAACTATAGAATTTATCTGAGAGGTCATTGTACCAATAATTGGCAATCTCCTGTTGCATTCCACCAAAAAATGGCAGGACTGTCAAATCTGGAACCCTCGGATATCAGGGTTCAAGGAGTGCAAAAAACGGAGAAGCTTCTGTTAAACACAACTTGACACTGAATAACATTTAGAACAATGTAAGACGTGTATGTGTAAATTAGGAACGCTAAGAGAGGGCATGAAAAAATATTGGCAGGTAAAATCGAAGGAAGTCCAAAGATGTCTTATAAATATATAAGGAACAAGAGATTAAGCATGGAAACTGTTGGGAATGGAGAAGGTTGCTTATATGTGGAGCTGGTGGATGTGGGTACGGTTCTCAATGAATACTTTGTAGTCTGCACAAAAGAAGGCAAATATGCCAACGTTAGAGTTAAGGCGTTCTTTATGAAAGAGTGTGATATATTGGGTGGGATTGGAAAAAAAAGTAAAGGGTGAAATAAAAACATCTTTGAAACTATATAAAGCATCGGACCCGGATCAAGTATTTCCCAAGCTGTTAAAATAAAAAAAGGGAGGTATTTGCTGGGCATCGGGCCTTCGTTTCCCCAATCTCGGGCTCCAGAAATGGTGCTGGAGGACTGTTATTAGTTATAAAGGCAGGAATAAGTAAACCCAGTAATTTATTGGCCTGTTTGTTGAACTTCAATGGTGGGGAAATTATTGGGATCAATTTTGTGAGAAAGTATAGACTTTATTTAGAATGGCACTAATTAACCGAGAACAAACACATTAATTTGTTAATGGATGTTCATACCTGACTAGATTGGATTTAGCATGATGGCTTAAGAGGAGAGTATGCTGTGGATTTTAGCAAGGCTTTTGACAAAGACTGGTCAAAACATAATAAGAGCCCATGGGATCTTAAGGAGAGTGGTAAATTGGAACCTGAAGTAGCTTGGCAGGACATTGCAACAAATGAATACACTGGCAGAAAGCTGGGGTTAGGAAGGAGAGACAGATCAACCATGATTGAATGGCGGAATAGACTTGATAGGCTGAATGGCCTAATTCTACTCCTGTCCCTTATGGCGTTCAAAAGCACAGCAGGCCAGGCAGCATCTGTGGAGGGGGAATTGGAATTAAAATTTCAGGCAGATGACCTTTCACCAGATATCTGCACAGGTTCTGAATCGTTCCAGCCTCTTTGTATTTCAGATTTTCAGCATCTGCTTCACTTTGCTCTTTGATTAATGATTGCTATGTAATTTTACACCTACTGAAGAAATAGAATGTTGTCTTTGTGTATAAAAATTATTGTTTTCCTGTTTCAATTGTAAGAATTTTGCTGTCGCTCTTGATTACTGCAAGAATCTTTTGAAAGAACGTTTCACGAGGAGTGTACAGAACTATTATTCCCACGTATTAAGTGTCGGACGGGATATGGCAGTACTGTGTTACATGCATCCAGTCAATAGGCTGATACACTGTGAAAAGGACCAGTGGACCTGCCAAAAGGGCTAAGTTTCATTAATGTACATAAGCCATCAATGAATGCCTTAGCATGCCCAAACAGTCTGTCTGCAGCTGTGGCCTGGCAATTCAAGGGATTTTTACTGAGATGTGGTTGAGGCCCAGAGTTTACTGTGTAATCATCTTTTCTCTTTTTCAAAGAATCGAGTTTCCCAGGGCAAATGCTGGAATGCACGACTCAGGAATATGTCTTAAATGGAGGGTGGAACAGGGGATGGTGTAACCAAGAAAATGTTGTGTTGTACATTTGTTAAATGAAATAATTCTTCAGCATTCTCCAGGGCACGTCTGCAGGGTTATAAATTCAAATGCCATCCTTTAGTTTAATACACATTTTTGCTTTCTGCTCTACTGAATCATCATTCTGAATGTAGTTTCTTTTGGTTGTTGCAGATAAAAACGGCTAAATCGGAAAAAGAAGTACAATTGTTGCGACTACGAAGCCTGCAGTACCTTGAACGATATATTTACCTCATTCTCTTCAATACCTACTTGCATCTTGAAAAGAAAGACACCTGGCAGAGACCCTTCAGCATTTGGATGCATGAGGTACATTTAATATTTAATACCTTCCCTCCATAGATGCTGCCTCACCTGCTGAGTTTTTCCAGCATTTTTTGTCTACCTTTAATATTGTGAAGGTGTTATTTTAATCCATTCATTTTTAACAATTTTGGAATGCCAACAGCTGAGCAATGCATCCATTGTGGTTGTCTGTTAAGGTGCACTTCAAGGGGCCTATTTCAGTGAAAGTATAAAAACGAGTTTTTAATTATTACTGATTTAATAAGTTTGCTTTAACATGCAATTTTACTGTAATTGGACCATGGCTGGAGGTGCTAACATAAAAATACATGCAGGTTTGGAACTGGATATCATTGGTGCTTAGATACTATTTTCTTGGAGGAGTGTGTGTGGAAGTCTCAAAAGAATTGCACAAACATATAGTTTTGCAATTAAGCAACAATAGGAATCTCAGATCAAAAGGAAAGAAATGCAATTTGTCAAATTCAACAGGGTTGTGACTTAAAAACAACCATAAACAAGACATTCCATATATATATAGCACCTTGTGCAACGTCAGAACATTACATCACATAGTTCCGCGAATCAGCTGTAGCAACATGGGTTCAATCTTGACGCCTGCTGCTGTTGTGTGTATGAAGGCACTGCAGATACTGGTTTAAACCAAAGATAGACACAAAATGCCAGAGTAACTCAGCGGGACAGGCAGCATCTCTGGAGAGATGGAAGGATGACGTCTGAAGAAGGATCTCGGTCCGAGTCTCATTCTGTCTTCAGTCTGAATAAGGGTTTCAGTTTGCACCCATATTTGTACATCCACTTTTCTCTGAAATGTAGGCCATCAGTCTTTAGGGATTTATCTGCCTTGAATACCAAGAATTTCCCAACCCCATTTTCCTACTGATGCTGATTTCCTTAGTGTTTCCCTCTCATTGGACCCTAGTGTAAGATATCTAGGTTTGCTGGTGACTCGGATAGACGAGAGGGCATACTGAGATGGGGACTTTTGATAGGAATCAAATGGCAGACGTCTGTAAATGGAGAGGGATTGAAAATGAGTAGGATGGAACTGCAGATGCTGGTTTAAACCAAAGATAGGCACAAGAATCTGGAGTAACTCAACGGGACAGGCAGCATCCCTGGAGAAAAGGAAAAGGTGATGTTTCGAGTCGAGATCCTTCTAATGTCTGAAGCAGGGCCTCGACCTGAAACATCACCTATTCCTTTTCTCCAGAGATGCTGCCTGACCCACCGAGTTATTCCAGATTTTTGTGTCTATCTTCAATTGAAAATGAGTGCCGCACAGAAGTATCTAGATGTTTTCTGCAAGAAAGGTTGGTGGAAGCCCTGGGGAGCAAATTTAAGCATCTCCGGCATAGCAGACTTTTGATTCAACCACTTCTGTAAGGCCAGTGGTAGTTTGAATTAGATGTCAGACAAGCAATAGGGATGGAATGGAAGTGGGAAGAAGAATGCTGTCCTCCAGATAGAGGAAAGAAGTTTTCCCCAGAGCCAGTGCTGCCTTTCTGGCCTGGTACACCCGCATTTCCAATGGTTGGTTGAAGGACATATTGCTGGATGTCTGTGAGACCATGCAAGTGCTCAGCATACTGTAATCCACAGAAAGTTTGACGTACAGGGAGGCATCAGGCCGTGCCAGATGAAAAATCACTGCCAGGCTCACTTCCAGCACAGGCTTTGTATTCAAGCAGGTCTTCAAGTTCACATTGTTAAATACGACGAGAGTTCCTTCCACGATCGTCCTGGCAGGCAGTGAGTTCCAGACTCCTACTACCCACTGAGTGGAAACAAAAAATCTCCATCGTCCCTACATTCCTTCCACCAATTACTCCAAATCTATGATCCCTGGATTTTGCACCTCCTGTTAGTGGAATCGTCTTTGCTATTTACTCTGTCTCGGCCCCTCATCATTTTTATAAGCAATTGAATTGAATTTCCATTCTGTAACTAATGTTGGGGGAAAAAAAAATCCCAGCCAATCTAATGTTCCCTCAAGCCTGCTTGGGGCCTGTTGAATACACTCCTAAACATTTAACTGCTATTTTTGGTTCAATCCATATTCCCATTTGGTTATATGTCATCCTTCCTCACAGCTTCTTCATATATATCATTCCTTTTTGCAGGTGTGATTGTTTTTAAAAATATTAATCTTCTTCGTGCGTTTGAGGCAGCAGAAGTCTGCAGCAGGGTGATGCCATCCGGTTTGACATCCGTAGGTGCCTGCCCTAAAAAGGGCGCACGCTCCGGGCTGACGCCAAGCTGCGGTGCTGCTGCTGTCTCTGTTTGTTGTCGTTCACCTGACCGAGGTCAGTTGACAGGGCTCACCACTGGGAAGTCGACAACATGAGCCCCAAAATGTTAATAATACCTTCACAATGTTTTATTCCCTTGTTTATCTCAGCTGAAACCTCAGTAAGCAGGAATTTTAAACTGCCAATGCTGCCCACTTTACATCAGGGTCAGTATAGCAGTCTCAGCTTCTGGTTCAACGGCGAGACTGTGTGGCTGAAAAATATATCATGAAATGGTGCATCACAGTTTGGAGCCAGTTACCTGCTGGAAAGTAAAGGGCCTGTCCCACTAGCATGCAACCTAACTGACAGTGGGGGCCGCGCGGAGGCCAGGTGAGTGGCGCGAAGTTGGAGCATAATACGTCGTGGCGGCTGCGGGCCGACAGGCCGTTGCCGCGCGGAACCTTTGAACACGGTCAGTTTTTCGGAGCCCCGCATGATGTCGGGACCAGCTTCGCACAACTCCGGCGATCGAAGTGGGACCGGCCCCGCGAGACCGGTCGGCTCAAGCGACCACGTTAGGTCGCGCTCGCCGCATGCAGTCGCATGCTGGTGGGACAGGCCCTTAAAGGTGTTTTTTTTTACGATGGCTTGTGGAAAGCGGAAAATGCTGGAGTAACTCAGCGGGACAGGCAGCATCTCTGGAGAGAAGGAATGAGTGATGTTTCAATGGACAACAGGTGCAGGAGTAGGCCATTCAGCCCTTCGAGCCAGCACCGCCATTTAATGTGATCACGGCTGATCATCCCCAATCGGCACCCCGTTCCTGCCTTCTCCCCATATCCCCTGATGGGTCGAGACTCTTATTCAGACCGATGTCAGGGGAGAGGGAGATACATAGATAAGAAGTCTAAGGTGTGAAAATAGGACAAAGGGAACGGTGATGAAGGTAAATGTAGAATAGATCCAGTCTGAAGAAGGGTCTCGACCCGAAACGTCGCCTATTTCCTTCGTTCCTTAGATGCTGCTGCACCCGCTGAGTTTCTCCAGCTTTTTGTGTAACCCTAGAATAGATCATTGTTAGCTGGGAGAAGCTGACAACAAAGCAAAAGAGAAAATGTAGTTGGAGACAGTTAGACTGGTCGGCGAACTGGGAAGACGGAGAGAGAGGGAAAGCAAGGGTTGCTTGAAGTTAGAGAAGTCAATGTTCAAACCATGCATAACAATGCATTTCATTGTATGTACTGACGTAACCTCTGTAGATCTGCCCTGTCGTAGAGCACATCTGTCTTATGTATCGCAGAATTCTTTGCAGTCTTCACCTCAGGCAAACCACTAAGACTGTATGCTTGCTTTTAAATCAGAAAACTGTAGTTTGAAGGGGGGGGGGGGGAATGAGATGGTGTTGAGGTGCGAAGGCACATTCATATTCAATGATTTCATCCCGAACACCTACTGCAGTCTCAATTGCAGGCATCTCAATGATGGGCAGTGCCAACTCTGTCACTGGAGCATGCAGATAGATGTGTTTTCCTCCATTTATGTGGTGCTGGGTCTGTGTGTCACTCTGATCTGCAAGTGAAGAAAATGTTGCAATGAGCATCATTGCACAAATGGGTGATGTTTTTCATGCTTGAATAGCTAGTAGATTCTGAAAACGAATACATCAGAGGATCGAAGCAGAACTAAGTTATCTCGTAGAAGAGATTGTTGTTTAACAAGCAATGATCTATTGTGAAAACTGCATGTGAACTATATGGCTGGTGCAGTAGTTGGTAGGATATAAGGGCAAGATGGTTTTAATGACTGACTTCATAAATTTGCTGAAATGTTTATGCCACTCATATACAGCTTTTCAGGTGTTATTGAGTATAGCTTTAAGAAATATATATGATATTCAAAAGCAAAATAGATTGAATAAAATAACCACCCTCAGAAGGTATATAATTGAAGTAGGAATTTGTAAACTTTGTTAAAATAGGATCAATAGAACTGTTATCAACTGCAGAAAGCTAAAATTGTTTTAATTAATGAGAGAGATTTTAGCTACAGCTATCACATTTTTTGAAAAATTAAACTGGAATTTACAAGTTAATTTCACTTTTTGGTCACTGCCTATTTTGAATGTTAAATAATGAAGTCTGGGTTTTTTGTTTTTGTTGTTACATAAAGCAGTAGACTGTAAAGCAATAGACTGGAATAATATACATTCTTTTAAAATTACTACTTGGTTGTTATTGCTCACCAGATGCCCTTACTAGGCATTAATAGTTGTTGTCAATTGAACATATTTATTAAGTGAGAAACTTGATTCTCCCTTTATTAAAATTATTTATTTGGAAGCCATCATGCAAACATCTATCAAGACATATGAATTTTGGTTTACCACAGATTCATATTCAAGAGGGTTCAGGTGTTGAGATGATGAAAATAGTTTATTTTGAGACCCTTTGAAACATCACCTATTCCTTCGCTCCATAGATGCTGCCTCACCCGCCGAGTTTCTCCAGCATTTTTGTCTACCTTCGATTTTTCCAGCATCTGCAGTTCTTTCTTAAACAAAACAGGTTATTTGTTTGTTTGTGGGATGTGCACATTGCTGCAAAGGCCAGTCCTCTCCATCTGTAGTTGCCCCTGAACTAAGGTGGATATCAAGAACTAGCTACATTGAAAGTCATGTATAGACCTAACTGATAAGTAGGGAAGACATTCTTGCAGATATTCATAAGCCAGATGGATTTTTACAACAGTTCGGTAGTACCCATTGTTACTATTGACTTTAATTATTCATACTTCCATTACCCAGATTCAAATCTGAGGAACTTAATTCTTCCTTTATTAAAATTATGGATCGATGGTCCAGAACTCTTGACTGTTGTTTTAGTAACTTTAACTACTATGTGCCCTTTAGCAAGGCCTTCTGTTGATAGTAATCTTATTTTATGTTTTAGTTGAGCAATTACATGTATTTGTCCGTTAATTCTCCTCAGTCTTAAATGTCTTTGTTTTGGAGCTGCATTGCATTGGCACTGGATGAAGCCTGGGAAACGGCTCAGGATAATGTGGAGCATGCAGAACAAGTTAGAAAAATGGGCAACTTTAATATTAGAACTGATTTGTCTATTGAATTATATGAAGAGTGTAACGTTCCCACTGATCTAAAGATAATGAAAGTAAAAAGAAAAGGGGTAATGCCTGTTCAGCACATGGGCATTACAATTTTTGGGCATGGTACTTCAGATACCTTAGTTAACCCAAATGTGCAGAGGAGACTGTGTAAGAAGGGACTACAATAAACAATAGGTGCAGGAGTAGGCTATTCGGCCCTTCATGGATGACCATCCCCAATCAGTACCCCATTCCTGCCTTCTCCCCATATCCCCCGACTCCGCTATCTTTAGAGCCCTATCTAGCTCTCTTGAAAGTATCCAGAGAACCTGCCTCCACCGCCCTCTGAGGCAGAGAATTACACAGACTTACAACTTTCTGTGAGAAAAAGTGTTTCCTCGTCTCCGCCTTAATGCCTTAACTAAATGCCTTACCCATTATTCTTAAACTGTGGCTCCTGGTTCTGGACTCCCCCAACATCGGGAACATGTTTCCTGCCTCTAGCATGTCCAAACCCTTAACAATCTTATATGTTTCAATGAGATCCCCTCTCATCCTTCTAAACCAGAATGTACAAGCCCAGCCGCTCCATTCTCTCAGCATATGATAATCCCACCATCCCGGGAATTAACCTTGTAAACCTACGCTGCACTCCCTCAATAGCAAGAATGTCCTTCCTCAAATTTGGGGACCATAACTGCACATGCTGGTTTAAACCAAAGATAAACATAAAAAGCTGGAGTAACTCAGCAGGACAGGCAGCATCTCTGGAGAGAAGGAATGGGTGAAGTTTTGGGTCACCCACCTCCGCACCTTCTTCAGACGTGTGGTGTGTGATCTTCAATGCACATTCTCCGTAATTTACCTAGGCCCAATATGACATTTGAGTGGAAGTAGTTAATGGGGGATAGTTTAATCTGGTGCTAGTAATTGTTTAATGATGGCACATGGGTAGCTAAGCTCAGGAAATGTGAAGAACTTCCATGGTCCAACTTGAACCACTGGTTTCACATCGTGTACAACCTATTCGCTCACCTAACAGCAATCTCTAGCACGAGACCAACATTAATTTTCTCCACTACACACAAACACATCACTACTGTGAAGTTCTCGTGCACGTTTCTCAGCATAAACTATCATCACAGATTCAGTGATTAGCTACCATAATTCCCAGAATCATTGCAAAGTATTCACTCGCTCGTCAGGTGGAGTAGTCTAGCACCCAACACCGTACTCAACAGACAGACTACATATCTATTAATAGAGTGGTGGTCTCAAAGTCCACAGCTGTGAATTTAAGAGAGGGTTAGATAGAGCTCTAGGGGCTAGTGGAATCAAGGGATAAGGCAGGCACGGGTTATTGATAGGGGACGATCAGCCATGATCATAATGAATGGTGGTGCTGGCTCGAAGGGCCGAATGGCCTCCTCCTGCACCTATTTTCTATGTTTCTATGTGCCACTGCACTCCAGGTGATGTTGCAAACTTGGTTCCAGCACGGACTAAGCAAACAATTCAGTAGACATGGTGAGAGCCAATGATCGACACTATTGGCACGTATAACCAAGTGAGGCTGGTCATCCCACTCCCGCATAACCTCGGGACCATAGAATTATTTAAAATTAATTGAATTTACCCGGTTCCTTTGAGCATAAATACATAGATGTAGATGCAAATGATGATAAAAATGATCAGAAAAGGCTCATTTTGAAGTGGAAAATTAAAAAAATGACTGGTACTTATGCAGCATTTTAAAGAGGTTTCATCATAGGCCTGGTATACATCATCTCCATGTCATGTACACAGATCAAAAAAAAAATCCAGAAGTATCAATAACATTTTCCAGGGGAATTATTTTTGAAGTACTTTCATTGCCATAGGCAACATCTTGCTGAAATTAGTGAGAATGCAAATTATTTAAAAACATTTCATCAAACGATGTCACATTTTTAAATGTATAGATATCTAATGATATTCTGATCAGAAAAACTAGACTTTTTCACTAAATGTTAAGAATTTGTTTTTATTTCTGTACAATTATATTACAGCCCCAGGGAATATATATGCCCCACAGTTTATACAAAACCAACTGTAGTGCTGGACACTTGAGTAGATGTTTGTATTAATCTGCAGTGCCTTGTTTACTCCAAGTAATGCCCGTCTGCTGACAATCTTGTCAATTCATGGCATTTTGATTGCATTACTCTAAATGGTGCCTTGTTACCATAAATCTCCTGTTTTATGTAGCCTTACTTTCTTTAACAACCAGGAACCAAACGTTCCACAAATAATAGCACTGTGTCATTGGATCTGGTGATTTCTAAAGACTGAAGGGTTTTTAAAAAAAACATTTTCAGACCAATTCATGGGTCAGTAACAATGCTTCACTTTAAATAGGGAAGGGCAAGGCCCTTTATCACTTGAGGGGATGAGGTCATGGTAAGGAAGTGAAGGGCACAACAATCAGTCAGTTAGCAACGGTTATGAAAGAAGCCTGTTGGTCGGTACACAGCGCAAGCAGAGTTATTATCTCATGGTTTACAAAAGCATTCAATCTTCACAGAAGCAGACTCTGTTCAGAGTATTGTGTAGGAAAGAACTGCAGATGCTGGTTTACACCGAAGATAAGCACAAAATGCTGGAGTAACGCAGCGGGGCAGGCAGCATCTCTGGATAGAAGGAATGGGTGATGTTTCGGGTCGAGACTCCTCTTCAGACTGAAGAAGTCTGAACTAAGACTGAAGAAGTCTACTCCAGCATTTTGTGTCGATCTGTTCAGAGTAACTTTTCCACACTATTTTTAAAGTAATAATATTATCTCCCCCCCCCTCCCCTCAGATTTGAGATGGTTTTTTCTCTCTGTATCTGAACCTTGCAAAACATTTTAAGAATTCTTAAATAATATTTTATTTCGATATGATTTCTCAAGGGTCAGATTCAAGGAGTAAACCACAGTGCATTTAGCGATCTGATGCATTTTATATGGATGGTTCTCATTATTTAAATTGATGTTAACTCTGAATTTATTCCACATTCAAACTAGTGCAACACACATTACCACAGATTATATCAGACCAATGTGCATAATGAATTTTGGAGTTGTTGAACAATTAATAGTAATTGTATCTGGTACAAAAGAAACAAACAATAATGCAGAAATCTACATACTGGTATCTGAAATAATGGCAATTTAATTAAAATTGAGGTGCCTACTGCCAACTTTAAAAACTTATCACAACCACATCTTGGCTTGTCTAACCAAATTCTAACTTGGTCTTCACAGGTTTTAAAGACCAAATCCTTAAATATATTTAAGAACGAGAGAGGGTTTAGGTTTATTATTGTTACATGTATTGAGTGAACAGTTGGTATTCACCCTCGTTGAAAACATTTGTTTTGCATGATATCCAAACAGATCAGATATATTGTACAAAGATACAATCAGTTCAAACTTGGCAACAAGAGATATAGTAAAAGGGGAGATACAAAGTATACAGAAAATAGTTCTCAGCATGGTAGCGCATCAGTTCCTTGGAGAAAGTCCAATGCCCTCAATTAGGAAGGGGTGAATTGAACAGTACCTAACTTATGGAAGGACCATCCAGAAACCTGATAATCAAGGGGAAGAAAATGTTCCAGTGTCTGGTGATGTGCACTTTCAAGCTCCTGTACCTTCTGCTTGATGGGAGCAGGGAGAAGGAGGAGGAATGACTGAAGTGGGACGAGACTTTGTTTATGTCGACTGCTTTTCTGAGGCAGTGTGAAGTGTAGATGGAGGCAATGGTGGGAAGTCTGGACTGGCTACATCTACAAATCTCCTGAATTATGTGCGGCCTTGGGCAGAGCTGTTCCCAAGCCAAGCTATGATGCAACCCAACAGTATACTTGGCTTGGTGCATCTACAGGAATGTATAAGAGTCACTGGAGAGGGACCTAATGTCCCCAGTCTCTTCTGGATGTAGAAGCATTGGTGTGATATCTTGGCTGTTGCATTAATGTAATTGGTTCATTGGCAATATTAATGTCATTGGTAATATTAACGCCAATTAACTGGAAGTTCTCAACCATTTCCACATCTGCACCATCGATGCTGATGGGGCATGTAATCCACCATCATTTCTCAATGGTGGCACATAGGTTTCTCGTACCAGTTGGAATCATTTGAGTTGAATGCTGAAGACTTTGACTTCACTTGAGAGTGGACCTTGCAGTTCATTCATGGTTTCCGGTTGGAGAATATGTATAGTCAATCAGTCCACCGACTGTCATCTGCTTCCTCCAACTAGCACCTTACGACTTTCTGTACTGGATCCTCCGGCATCAGTTTCTGCTTGAAAGTAGTGAGTAGAAGCACAGCCAGGTGAACAGATTTACCAAAGTGCAGTCTTGAAATGGAGAGGTACGCATTTTTGACAGTTGTCTAGCAGTGGTTTAAGGTGTTTAGGTTTCTGGTCGGGCAGGAGACTTGCTGATAGTATTTTGGCACACTCTTTAGGTTGGCCCGGTTGAAGTCCCCAGCAATCATGAACAAGGCCTCGGGGTACTTTGTTTCAAAGCTATTGGTGACAATGTGTAGTTCCTCAAGTGGAAGCATAGCATTGGCCTGGGATGGGATGTAGACTGCAATCAGGATAGCCAAAGTGAATTCCAGCGACAGGTAGTAGGGATGACACTTCACAAAGATATTTCAGAACTGGGGAGCAGGAGCTAGCCAGGACCACCGTGTCCGAGCATCATAGGGATTAAAATCGTACCTCAATGATCCAGTGTATTCTATCCCATCAGTATGTCAAATGCACCAAAAGGTGGTAACAGAGTGATATACTGCCAAGAAAGAGTGGCATTGGAAACTTTCACCATCAACTCCAAAGCTTAGTTTTGTGAAATCGGGTCAAACTTGAGTAAGCTCATTTCTTCTTGGAAGGCTTGACAAAGTAAATATGAAGAGGATGTTTTTGCCCAGGCTAAGGAACCTAGAACTAGGGGTCACAGTCTCAAAATAAATGGTTGTAAGTTTAGGAGTGAAATGGGAAATGTATTCATAAGGAGGTTGTTGATGTTGGAATCTCGTTCCTCCTGCTGCTGTCTCCAGGGCACTTTCACAGTTGTTGCCTCCAGGAACATATTTGCTAAATGCATATCTGAAAGAAAGTGGCTGTCAGGCTTGCAGATAACAGAACTAATGCTATCCTGTCTTCATACTGAGGGCGTCCATCATAGAATTGTTTTGTAGATTGGGAGTCTTCCTGGTCAAATGTAGAGCTCTAAACTTGATTACTCGTCTTTAAATAATGATGCCTCCAAATAACTGTCTTTGGTCTGGTCAAATAACAAGAGAAAGGCATCATTAGAATTTGTGTATGACAACCAACATTGGCCTGGGACTGGCTTCACAGGTTTCATAAACATTAATTTATATATTTTTTACTTTTGCCCTATGTATGAACTCTGTTGCATTGATATCTTTATTTTTCATCTATAAAGAGCCAAGAGATTTATATTTAAGTAAAATCACTTTAATAACATGAAATGTTGAATCATAATGCTAAAAGAAACATTTATGTTTGAAAATATGTATTTGGTTAGACAAGCCAAGATGTGGTTGAGATAAGTTTTTAAAGTTGGTAGGAAGGAATGTATAATGAGCAGACTTGAGGAAAATAGTGAATACTCAGTAGGCCAGAGGTTTTAGTTTAGATGAAGATTTCAAGGATTTGTGGTTTGCTTGCCTCAAGGAGTTGTAAACCTATTCCTAAATTGTCTCATCTTTTACCTCTCACAGTAGACTGCATGATTAGGCAGACCAGTGGTGGTTTGAAGAGTGGTTGAACAAAATCGGAATTAAGTGTGTTAAAGGATGATGATTCTGAATTCTTTCTTTATGATTGTATGTTTGAATGTGCAAACCTAAGGAAATTTAATAAGACGGCTGCATAAAATGAAACAGTAGCACAGAGTTAGCTTTCACGGGACGGTTTTCTACTGGTCTAAGGGGAAGGCCAAGATCAGGCCTGAAGAGAATTCCAATTCCATCATTAACAGATACTGGGCAATGATATTACAGGCAGTGACCAGATACATTGGACTGTTTGGGAGGGAACTTTAAAGTCAACCCCATTGCTGCGGGCTTGGTTTAATACCAGTGGATGTGGTGTATCTAGACTTCCAGAAGGCTTTCAACAAGGTCCCACATAAGAGATTAGTATACAAACTTAAAGCATACGGCATTGGGGGTTCAGTATTGATGTGGATAGAGGACTGGCTGGCAAACAGGAAGCAAAGAGTAGGAGTAAACGGGTCCTTTTCACAATGGCAGGCAGTGACTAGTGGGGTACCGCAAGGCTCAGTGCTGGGACCCCAGCTATTTACAATATACATTAATGATCTGGATGAGGGAATTGAAGGCAATATCTCCAAGTTTGCGGATGACACTAAGCTGGGGGGCAGTGTTAGCTGTGAGGAGGATGCTAGGAGACTGCAAGGCGACTTGGATAGGCTGGGTGAGTGGGCAAATGTTTGGCAGATGCAGTATAATGTGGATAAATGTGAGGTTATCCACTTTGGTGGCAAAAATAGGAAAACAGACTATTATCTAAATGGAGGCCGATTAGGAAAAGGGGAGATGCAGCGCGACCTGGGTGTCATGGTACACCAGTCATTGAAAGTAGGCATGCAGGTGCAGCAGGCAGTGAAGAAAGCCAATGGTATGTTAGCTTTCATAGCAAAAGGATTTGAGTATAGGAGCTGGGAGGTTCTACTTCAGTTGTATAGGGTCTTGGTGAGACCACACCTGGAGTATTGTGTAGTTTGTCTCCAAATCTGAGGAAGGACATTATTGCCATAGAGGGAGTGCAGAGAAGGTTCACCAGACTGATTCCTGGGATGTCAGGACTGTCTTATGAAGAAAGACTGGATAGACTTGGTTTATACTCTCTAGAATTTAGGAGATTGAGAGGGGATCTTATAGAAACTTACAAAATTCTTAAGGGGTTGGACAGGCTAGATGCAGGAAGATTGTTCCCAATGTTGGGGAGGTCCAGGACAAGGGGTCACAGCTTAAGGATAAGGGGGAAATCCTTTAGGACCGTGATGAGAAGGACTTTTTTCACACAGAGAGTGGTGGGTCTCTGGAACTCTCTGCCACAGAGGGTAGTTGAGGCCAGTTCATTGGCTATATTTAAGAGGGAGTTAGATGTGGCCCTTGTGGGATCAGAGGTATGGAGAGAAGACAGGTACGGGATACTGAGTTGGATGATCAGCCATGATCATATTGAATGGCGGTGCAGGCTCGAAGGGCCGAATGGCCTACTCCTGCACCTAATTTCTATGTTTCTATGTTAAAACATAGGCCCAGATGTGGATGCTGGATCTCTTCCCTAAAAAGCATCAGTTAAATGAGTTGAGATTTTACAACTACACACAGTTTCAAGGTAATCCTGACTGATCCTACTGGTTGTTTTATTCAAGGTAGACAAAAATGCTGGAGAAACTCAGCGGGTGAGGTAGCATCTATGGAGCGAAGGAAATAGGCGACGTTTCGGGTCGCGACCCTTCTTCAAACTTATGTGAGGGTGGGGGAAGAGGGAAGGAGAAAGGAAGAGGTGGAGCCAGTGGGCTGAGGGAGAGTAGGGAAGGGGAGGAGAAAGTAAGGACTACCTGAAATTAGACAAGTAAATGTTCATACCACTGGGGAGTAAACTGCCCGTGAAATATGAGGTGCTGCTCCTCCAGTTTATGGTGGGCCTCACTCTGGCCATGGTAGAGGCCCAGGACAGAAAGGTCGCATTCGGAATGGGAGGGGGAGTTGAAGTGCTGAGCCACCGGGAGATCAGGTTTGTTATTGCGAACCGAGCAGAATTGTTGGGCAAAGCGATCGCCAAGCCTACGCTTGGTCTTACCGATGTAGAGCAGCTGACACCTAGAGCAGCGGATGCAATAGATGATGTTGGAGGAGGTGCAGGTGAAACTCTGCTGCACCTGGAAAGACTGCTTGGGTCTTTGAAGGGAGTCAAGGGGGGAGGTAAAGCGACAAGTGTAGCATTTCCTGCGGTTGCAAGCGAAGGTGGCAGGAAAGGAGGTAGTTTTGGGTGGGAAAGAACGAATTGGCCAGGAGAGGGTGGTTTTATTCATTTTATTAATTAAATTAAATTCCCCAGCTGTCCTAGTAGGATGGCACAAGTCTGAATCATTCCAATAGCAATAATTCAAATGGATGATTATTCAACCACATACAGTGTAGGGTTCCTTGCTTTTTTTTGTGATTGAATTAATATGGGATATTGTGATTTACATTTATTAGCACTACTAAGGAATTTTATTTTGAGATGCATATTCAGTTAATTGTTTTGTAGTGTACCTGGCCCTTCAGAAAGCATTTGATAAGGTCCCACATAGGAGATTAGTGGGCAAAATTAGGGCACATGGTATTGGGGGTAGAGTGCTGACATGGATAGAAAAGTAGTTGGCAGACAGGAAACAAAGAGTAGGGATTAACGGGTCCCTGGGACCGCAGCTATTTACAATATATATCAATGATTTGGATGAAGGGATTCAAGGTAACAATAGCAAATTTGCAGATGACACAAAGCTGGGTGGCAGTGTGACCTGTGAGGAGGATGCTATGAGAATGCAGGGGGACTTGGACAGGTTGGGGGAGTGGGCAGATGCATGGCAGATGAAGTTTAATGCGAATAAATGTGAGGTTATTCACTTTGGTAGCAAAAACAGGAAGGCAGATTACTATCTAAATGGCATCAAGTTGGGAAAAGGGGAAGTACAATGGGATCTGGGGGTCCTTGTACATCAGTCTATGAAAGTAAGCATGCAGGTACAGCAGGCAGTGAAGAAAGCGAATAGCATGTTGGCCTTTATAACAAGAGGAATCGAATATAGGAGCAAAGAGGTCCTTCTGCAGTTGTATAGGGCCCTAGTGCGGCGGCGTGACTTGCGTTGCAGCTGCCCCTACAGCCCGTCTGTCTTTTAAAACATTTTTGTCTAGATAAATGTAGTTGGTCTTTTTTTTTGTACTGTTTCTAACTGTGTATATGTGGGGAGTGGGGGAGGGGGAAACTTTTAAAATCTCTTCCCTGCACGGGAGACCCGACTTTTTCCCCGTCGGGTCTCCGTTGTCATTGGGGCCTAGTACCGTGGAGCGGCCTCCAACCGGGATGACCTGGGGACTCCAGTCACGGAGCTGCGGACTCACCGTCATGGGGCTGGCCGGCCTCGGAGCGTGGGGAGCGGTGGTGGCTCGCAGCTGCGGCCTGACTCCAGAGCTCCAGCTGCAGACCGGTGGACTGTCGGCACATCGGGAGCTCACGGGTCCGGCTGAGAGACCGCTTTTCGGAGCTCCCGCAATGTAACGTCTCCTGCCCGTGTCGCGGGGTTGGAACGACCCGGAGCGGTGCCATACATAGCCCGGCGCGGCTTTAATAGCCGCAGGACATTCCACCGCCCGCCGGGGGCTCCAACTTGTGACTTTTGGGCCTGGAGCAGGGCCGTACATCGCCCGGCGTTGCCTCAACGGCCGTGGGACTTAACATCGCCTGCCTGGGGCATCAACATTGGGAGATAAATGGTGCAGGGGAGAGAAAAGACTTTGCCTTCCATCACAGTGAGGAGGAGATTCACTGTGATGGATGTTTTCTGTAAATTGTTTGTGTGTCGTGTAGGAATTGTTTTGTTTGTATGGCTGTGAAAACGGAGGTTCGTTTGAGCCTCTCTGAGGTTCGAATGACAAGTAATAAAATCTAATCTAATCTAGTGAGACCATACCTGGAGTATTGTTTGCAGTTTTGGTCCTCTAATTTGAGGAAGGACATTCTTGCTATTGGAGGAGTGCAGCTTAGATTTACACGGTTAATTGCCGGGATGGCAGGACTGATGAGAGAATGGAGCAGCTGGGCTTGTACACTCTGGAGTTCAGAAGGATGAGAGGGGATCTCATTGAAACATATAAGATTGTTATGGGCTTGGACACACTAGAGGCAGGAACCTTGTTCCCGATATTGGGGGAGTCCAGAACCAGGGGCCACAGTTTAAGGATAAGGAGTAAGCCATTTAGAACGGAGATGAGGAAACACTTTTTCTCACAGAGAGTGGCAAGTCTGTGGAATTATCTGCCTCAGAGGGTGGTGGAAGTAGGTTCTCTGGATGCTTTCAAGAGAGAGCTAGATAGGGCTCTTAAAGATAGCAGAGTCAGGGGATATTGGGAGAACGCAGGAAAGGGGTACCGATTGGGGATGATCATCCATGATCATGTTGAATGGCAGTGCTGGCTCGAAGGGCCTAATGGCCTACTCCTGTTGTCTATTGTTTTCATATCCCGTTCTCCTATCACACCGTCCAATTAATCGCTTGTGGTTATAAACATTTTAAAATTATTTTTCATTGGCATTATCAACAAAGAATACAAAAATAAACTGCAAATGCCAGATATTATGAAATAAAACCAGATGCTGCCAATCTGCTATATATTTTAAAGCATGTTTAACTTTAACATCATTAAAGTGTCCAAGTATTATTCAGTTTCGTTGAACATTTTTAAATAGAGGTACATGAGCCAGTTTTATTCTGTAAAAGATAACCTATGTTTATTTGTTTTGATTGATAAAATATTTAAAAATATGGTATTTAAAATTTATATTTAAATGGATTTAAAAGTACTACTTGGTTTTATTGATGCAATTATTTGGCATCTTTTGGAAAAAAATTATAGGAAAGCATAAATCAGATTAAGCAGATGTTAAACAATTGATACCAAATTTAAATCAGCAGTAATCTAGCAAAACCTGCCAATTATTGTTTAACCAAGACTCTTAACAAGACATCTCCATGACTTATCAAATTCCGATTGTGTAAATATTTCATAGCTCACTACAGTGGATATCTTTGTCCATTTCAGAAAGATGGACAAGATACTTGAGAGTGCAATTCTAAAAATCTATCAACACATATTATAGTAGCATTATTTTTAACTTTCCATTAGCTCCTGGTTAGTGTAGGAGAAAAAAATACTTATCTAATATGTAAAATAGTAAGATTAAACGAGAACTTACCAGTTTGAAGTGGCGAGTCTCTGGAATTTGAGAGTGGTGAGTCTCTGGAATTCTCTGCCACAGAAGGTAGTTGAGGCCAGTTCATTGGCTATATTTAAGAGGGCGTTAGATGTGGCACTTGTGGCTAAAGGGATCAGGGGGTATGGAGAGAAGGCAGGTACGGGATACTGAGTTGGATGATCAGCCATGATCACATTGAATGGCGGTGCAGGCTCGAAGGGCCGAATGGCCTACTCCTGCACCTATTTTCTATGTTTCTATGTTTCTATGAAGTTTGATCTTTATTTTATGAGTCGTCGAGTTGAGGGACTACGTGAAGAACCCCATACAGCCGTTCGTGCGTCAATGTTCAAAGCAACGGTGTGAAATCACAGCTAATAGTGACTGAAGTATAATGGTAAGATAACAAAGACTAGAACTACCAGATGAAATCTGTGAGGGCTGGGAGCGGAGGGCACGTAGTCCCTCAACTCCTCATAAAATAAAGATCAACTTCAAGCTGGTAAGTTCTCGTTTAATCTTATTATTTTACTTCGGAGTCATGTGAGTGACTACGTGAAGACTTCAAAGCTCTGTAATTTCATGCCGTGTGACACGAGTACACAACCACAGCTGTTTCATTGACAAATGAAGGGAAAACATTCGTAATGCATACAGTCATGACATAGATGTAAAACATGCTGATGCTGTTTAAATGAAACAATAATATTTCCATCTCTCACCCAGATGGAAAATATAACCAGAACATAAATAGAGTTAACAAATACCCCTGGTTCAGCAATGGGTTATTATAGATGTTTGGAGATTCTTTTGTTGGACCATGCTGCAGCCGTAACCATGTGACCCAGCGGAACATAAGTACCCTTGCTGCTGATGTTGTAGCAGCCCTGGTGGAATGAGATCTGGAATCAGAATCCATTCCTACATAACACAAACTCCGTTTTTATCATCTGGAATGGCCTGAACAAATACGTTTTCCCAAAATTTTTATGAGTAACAACATTGCTAGTCCAGAACTCCAAGGCTCTTGATGATCTTGACATATTGTTGTATATATGTGTGCTGACCTTATCAAAGGTCCCCTGGCATGCCTGTGACTATTTTGAGACCTGACCCCCTTCTGGTCTGCTCAAGTATTTATAACATAATATTATAATTTACAGACGTTATCATCCTGTACCATCACAATTATGTAGTGACTGAACCTGCTGCACTAAACCAGTGCCAGAAGGATAACTACCTAATAAACTCCAGCCAACTTCAAGGATATAGCTGGAGCCTCCTGGTGAAATAGTGTTCACAAATGTCAACATTGCATATGGCATTGTACTATGGGAGACCTATGTTGAAGATATCCTACCACTTGATATCCGGTGTGGACCCGACAGAGCGAGTCTTGTTTGCTACAGCCAACTCAATGAGAAAGCTCATTGACCCAATTAATGGCCATATAACTCAATAATTAACAAACAATCATTTAACATGAACTCCGAACATTAGCAAATTATACCATTTTGCCACTGTTATGACACATATTTTGCAACCAGTGAAATAAACATGAAACCAACGTATATATTAGGTGTTCCATTTAACCAGAATTTCATAATACAGTGTGATGCAACACCAATTCTGTGTTGCCATTAACCTATACTTGATGATTCTCCTGTGACAACAAGATATGTAACCATTCCAGGGGTCTTTAACTGATTGCACCCTCGTGACCAACATATGCCATCATCATAATGTATCAACCGAGCATCACAATATGCACATTTGTCCAATCACTCTTTAACCCATACGATGCCCGTAGGGTCTATAGATAGTTGATACCCATAACAGAAATGTTTGCAAGTCATGCAAGTCTGCTCCACCTCCAAACTTGAGATGATATTTGCAACTTGGTATCTACCTTAAACAGCAACTGTGGCCCCATTTCCGAGCTGGTCTTGCAAGACAATCTTGGTCCTTCTACTGATCCTGCCCAATTCTAACCTACTTGAAAAGCTAGTACAGTCCATTTTAACATGGTTAGACCCCTCAAAATAGCTGATAATGTCTCAATCATTTGTAATGTACAACTAAGTGTACACCTTACCAAGCTGTAAGTGGTCCCTTAATTGTAGAGTAGCACAGGTACAGTGCGTGGAACCTCTGGCCAGCCTTCATGCTGCCACCAACTTCAGTGAACCGCTTACTGCCAATGAAGACGTGGGGTGCATTGTCACCAAAACTATGAAACCTTGCTCGTTCCAATAGCTTGTGCTTTGTCCTCCAGGTTTCGCCTATGGAAAGGTCTTACCTGAATAGAAGATTCAGCGGCCAACTGTAATGTCCCCCTGAGAGACATTCACTGCATATGTGTTTGCGATGGTAACTTTCTTGCCAGGCATAGACCTCTGGCACATGCCCTGTATCCCTTGGGCATGCTCTATGGCTATACCCTCAGACTCAGCGTTAGACTGTACCGATCCCACATGCTCTCCTCTTACATGAGGGAGCCATTAAGCAGCCCTGTTACAAGGTGCTGCTGGCGCAGTTTCAGCAATACGCTGACATTGCCACGGCCCCAGTGTCAGACTAATACTGACGCAGCATGCTCTCCTCCTACATGAGGGAGACATTAAGCAGGCCTGCTACAAAGCGCTGCTGACACAATTTCCCATTTAGGGCCATTAGCACCATTTTGCAATATAATTAAAGATTTACTTAACAACAACTGGAGCAGTAATGAATACTGTTTGTCCATCATTGTGACTTTATCAATTTCAGCTGGTGAAACGAGGTGTGTTAACAATGACCTATATGGCACTTAATAGTTAACCATTTAACAAAATAAATTGTGTTACTTCCCCAGCTGAATCACATCTATACTATTTAACAATTAATCTAACCACTAGAAAAGCTGTTTTATAACAACAAAACTGTTACCAGAGTCTATTGACTGCAATCTGTTGCCCAGGCCGGCGTCACGGCCAATTGAATACCTAAAAGTGAATCCCACCATCCGACACGTCTATTTGATAGGCTTAATCTAACTGGATAGAGGAGCCCAATTTCTCAAATATAGCTTGAGACGTAATAGTGGATTTTAAAGTGTGAATAGTTTTCTTTGAATGCTTTTTTGTCATTATTCTGTTATATTGCCTTATCCTAACAATGACCCCCTCATCCCCATGATCACTGTAAATGGGCAAACCCTACTAAACAGCTATTCCCATAAAGCAGCCCTGAAGAAGGTACCGCTGGCACTCATGAAGCAGCCCTGAACAAAGGTGCTGCTGGCGCGGCCTTTCCCATAGGCCAGTATTTGCCATAGATTTGGCGTTCTCATTTAGCAGCCCTGAGCAAAGGTGCTGCTGGCATAACCTCTCCAATAGGCTAGCCTGCCAAAGCTTAGCATCCCCATGAGCAGTCCTGAACAAAGGTACTGTTGGCACAACCTTTCCCATAGGCTGGCACTGGCATAACTTGGCAGCCCTACCCAAAGGTGCTGCTGGCACAGACTCTGCAATAGGCTGACACTGCCAAAAACTTTTTTTTTGTTAGAAGTGCAACAGTGTGGTACTTGAACACCTAATGCATACATACATATTTCCATTCTTGTACAACTTCGTATTTTTGATTTAATAATAAAAGAACAGTGAGAGAAAAAAGAAATAAAGAGTGTCGGAATAGATAGACAAGCGAGTAGAGACAGATAGCAAAAGAAATAAAGGACATAGAAGAGAAGCTGAAAAGATTGAAATGGAAGGAGAAAGTAAAGAAAAGAAAGATTAGGAGAGATCTACCTATTTCGTATTTTTGCCCATCCGTCACCCGGTTCTAAAACATTTAATTTCCAAGGTTATGTTATGTTGCACCATATGCTTGTAAAAAGTTGATAAAAAGGAGACCAAGTCTTTGAGAATTGGTCTACTTTGCCTAGTAGGAGAAATCTCATTTCTTCAAGATATAGCGTTTCAGACATGTTTGACATCCACATTTTGAATGTTGGCGTGATTGCGTTTTTCCAAAATTTGAGTATAAGTTTGTTTGCTGTTATTAGACCGTAATTAAGAAAAGCTTCTTGGAATATAGTTAGTTTACTTCCCTCTTCCATTGATCCAAAGATAATCAGTTCTGTATTGGAGTTCAATTTTGTGTTAAATAGTTTTGTAAAAATTCCAAAAATTTCATTCCAAAATTTATACAGTTTTCTACAAGAGACAAAGGAATGTGCTATAGTGGCATCTTGAGTTAGACATTTGTCACAGATGGGGGAAACATTTGAGAATATTTTATTCAGTCTGTTTTTCGAATAATATATGTAAAATTTTAAATTTAATTAGGTTATGTCTTACATTAATTGAACATTTATTTACATATAATACATTTTTTCCCCATCTATCATTAGGAATTTTTATCAATAACTCTTGTTCCCAGTCCCTTCTAATTGCCTCTGTCGTTGGCGTTTCTATATTTAAAATTATATTATATAAGTAAGATATTAAATTGCTTGATTCTGCCTTTCTATTCCTTCCTCCAATAAATCTGGGGTTAGGGTTTGATATCCTTGTATATATTTCTTCAAATAATCTTGAATTTGAAGATATTTGAAATATTGAATACTTTTCAAATTGTATTTTAGTTGTAATTGTTGAAATGATAAAAGTTTTCCCATTTCATACATATCTCCCATTGTTTTAATTCCTAATCTTTCCCAATGGATAAACGTTTTTATCAATAATGGATGGTTTGAATGAGGGATTATTAGTTATTGGAGAAAGAAGCGATAATTTTCTTAATTTTAAAGTTAATTTTATTTGATTCCAAATTCGTATTATACTGTGAATAATTGAATTCTTCTAATATATTATATTGTTCAGTTTCATCGGGGAAAGAAGAATTGCTCCTATATTATAAGGGGAGCAATCCTCTTTCTCCATTCTTATCCAATCTACCTGTTGGGCAGAACTGTCCAACCAATAGATTATATTTTTAATATTCACTGCCCAATAGTAATACAATAAGTTAGGGAGTGTCAGTCCCCCTGATTCTTTAGATTTACACAAGTGTTTTTTCTTAATTCTATGTGATTTATAACCCCATATGAAGTTTATAATATCAGAATCTATTTTTTTAAAGAATTTTTTAGGTAAGTATATTGGTATTGATTGAAGTAGGTACAATATTTGTGGTAAGAAGATCATTTTTATCACGTTTATTCTGCCTATTAAGGACTTCGGCAGTGTTTTCCAAAATTTAATCAACCCATTTAATTTAGTTATTAAAGGCATATAGTTTGCATTGAGTAATGATTTATATTTCCTAGTAATTTGGATGCCCAAATACTTAAATGTTTCTGTTGCAATCCTAAAGGGGAATTTCAACAGATGTGTCGGCTCTTGAGGTTTTATCGTCATAATTTCACTTTTGTTCCAGTTTATTCTATATCCTGAAAAAGAACCAAATTCTGCCATAAACTTTACTGCTGATCCAACTCCTGCTGAAGGAGTGTCTCTAAATTCATTCACAAAGGTGAAACCTACCAAATCTTTCCTAATTACACTGACTATTTTTGTCAGCTGTCCCCATATCCTGGGAATTATATAAATATATATATATGTACCCACAGTACCCACCTGGCACCCAGGCTAATCATTTATGTGAATTAAACCCCATTTGTTGGGGACTACTGCGGTCTGGGAACCGCATACACTTGGGTTTCCTGTCCACCGGGAACCCAGGCTGACCATTCAGGTCAGTTAAGCCCCATCCCTTAGGGACTACTGCGGTATCGAACCGCACTATTCTCGGGTTTCCCCTCCCCGGGAACCCAACGTGTGGAGTCACTGACTCCGTGACTCCGATCGCGAACCCGACATTCCCAGCTCTCCGCTTCCGGGGTCTGGCCAGGGTTTTCCCCCCAAAGCCCTAGGCTGGTTCACTCGTCGGCCTCGCGACCATCCCGCAAAAACCTGGGAGGTTCCTGCAGGAGACCTACAACAGGTAAGAAATAGCACTTGCCTGAAACATTTTTAGACTTACCATTGGAGGAGCTGCGCTGCTCCACAGTCGTCTGCACGAAAGCGTCCGACGCAATGACGCACGAACGGCTGTACGGGGTTCTTCACGTAGTCATTCACGTGACTCCGAAGTAAAATAATTACATTGCTATTATATAGAACAGGCCACCTGACACTGATGTCCAAGACGCCAAATGGTATTATTGTTCCCAATTAAGATGTTATGTTATTAATTTTCTTCTACAATCAGTGATCGAATGCTTATTGTTTTTAAAAACTTAATACTGATATCCATTTCTTCAATTGTAATTCCAGGCAGAAAATTGTGTTAAATTGCAAAAATTATAATCATGGGAAGCAAGAATGGTTTCAGTATATTAATTATAGGTCTCAGATGATACTGACTCCAATGAACCTTTGAAGTGAACAGTACATTCATTAGCAAATTCAGTCCAATATATCAAGCATGTTAACATGACTTCAATAATCAGTAAAGTAACTGTTTAAGATATGTTCAGAAATTTCAATCCTGAGTTTAGACGACGTGTTACAAAATGAAACAAAGTGTTAAAGGATTATGAAGGAGTTCCTGGCATGCAGGGTGTTTTAACTGCTCCAATCCCATTATCTGTACAGCATATGACAAGCACACATCAAAGTACTGTGGGAAACATCCATTTTCTGCATCTCCAGTAGCCCTGATAATTTGTATTGGCTTGTTTGATCTACCGAATGGCATATAAAAGCGACATCTGCCAAGTTCAGTCACAGTCATTACTAATGAATGTACTAAATTTACTTAAAGGGTTCATTGGAATCAGTATCATCTGAGACCTATAATTAATATAATGAAAATATTCTCGCTTCCCTCTGATATTCTTTTGTAATTTTGCACACTTTTTTTTACCATGAATTACATTTGAAGTAATGGATCCCAGTATTAACAGTTTTTTAAACAAAGCATTTGGTCACTCTGGATGTAGAATAACATTAATTATCTTAATTGGGAACATCAATACCATTTGGCTTTTTGGACACCAGTGTCAGGCGGCCTGTTTTACATTATAGCAATATAACTCTTTCACATATTAGATAGGTATTTTTCTCTTCTACCATTATCCGGTGGTAACAGCAAGTTAAAGGTAATGCTGCTGCAATATGTGTGGAGAGATTTTAAGAGTAGCACTCTCAAGCACCTTGTCCATCTTTCTGAAATGGTAAAGGTTATCCCTTTGTAGTGAGCTATGAAGTATCTAGACCAAAGGCATTTGATAAGTCATGGAGCTGTCTTGTTAAGAGTTGTGTTTAAACGAGAATTGGCAATAGTCATTTTCTGCTATTTTACTACTTGAATTTGGCAACAATTGGTAAACAGTTAGAGGCACTGTCTTAGTTATTTTTGGTAAGAAAATGGGACTACCGGTTAAATTTTTCTATGACAGCTGGTGGTAATTTAAATACAAGCAAGGCATTGAAAATCAGTTTTGAAATAACAATATTTTATATTTGATCCAAACTAATGGTACAAAAAAAGTATCTTGTTCTTGCCAGAAAAACAAATCTGGCCAGTTCAGAGCTTTTCTTAGCTGGTATGATCTCTGAATACAAAACATACACAAATATGCTTCCTCCATCAGAGATCCAATAGAAAAATGAGTACATAACTGTGTTGAAGGATATTTTGAGGATGTTGTCGCATAACATAATGGATTCGATTTAGATCTACTTTACACATCACTATTGGAAAATTGCCGTGAAAGTGCTTCATACTGACGCACAGTGCTAAAAGTAGTAAAAATGTAGTCTTCAGCATTAGTGTGCTTTATCCCAATCATCAAAATAATTATCACAATCTATATGTTCCACAGTAACAATTGAATAAAACCAGAGGAATTCCCTTGGCAACTTGATGAATATTTACCCCTCATCAATGATAAAAACAAAATTGCTGTTGGCAAATTAGCAACAATGTCTCATATAGTCCCTTTCATATTTCAAACCATTTTCTGAATTGTAATGTGGGTAATGACAACAATGTTTTCCAAGGGATAATGATGTTGACTGAGAGATAAATATTGATTTGGACATCAGGGATAACTCATCCTTTTTAAAATAGTGCCATGGATTTTCAATATTCACCGTATATGCACAATGACATATCTGATGGTTTTCAGAGACATATTTATTACACTGGACCTGAAGCTTAGATTTTTATGCCTAATGGGCCTGTCCCATTTAGGCTATTTTTTTAGGCAACGAGGCTGTCGCCACATGGTCGCCAGGGCATTGCCTGTATGGTCGTGAGTAGTCTCCTCAGTCGCCCAAAGATTCATAGCCCGCTGGATTTTCAACATGTAGAAACATTTTCAGGGACAGCGGGTTTGACTTTTCCTGACGTAAGTGCTGTCATAGGTTGTCACCAGGTGACGTAGGTTGTCGCCAGTGCTGACTTCGTTTTTTTTTGTTGCTAAAGTGATGATTGTCCCAAACGTAAATGTAACCATAAAGCTTTCGATTAAACGTGGTAACCTACTTCATATGATAAAGATTTTGAACATGATCAGGACAAAGTGTGCAGCAGACTCATTAATTTGCCATCTGGTGCCTGCTGGAACCAAGACTAAAACATTTGCACCACCATTCAGTCAGATGTGTTCAGTGCATTAATCCCACTTGCCTGTTACCTAATATCCAGTCCTTCAGAGAAGTCGGACTTTATCCAATTGATTTACTTAACATAATATCAAGAAATAGCTGAGAGCTCGGCATACAGCAAAGGCTAAGGGACCACACACCATCTTGGCAATGGTACCGAAGGCTTGTGATCTATCACCAGTCAGACCTTTATCCAAGTTGCCCCATAACTGTTACAATACTGACATTTACCCAACTATATTGAAAACTGTCTAAGTACTTCCTGTTCATTACAAATCGAATCCAGCTCATTACCACCCAAACTACAATCAAAATGAAGGAAGATATTTTCATAATGCCATCAACTGGCACAACCTCTCCAACAACATATCAATAGGAGTTTAGGTCTTACCAGTACCTCTTCTCTCAAGACTTCATTACAGTTTGGTCCAAAGATGGATAAAAAAGCTGAATTACAGCGCTGATGTGAAAATGACTACCCATGATATGACTACCCAAGAAATCCTGGTGAAACCTGTTAAGGGATTGAGGATAAAATACTCCAAAGGAGTACACCCTTTTAGAGTATGGTAACATCGAACACCATTGCTTGCCTGTTCCCCTTCAGATGATGCCTGTTCATCATACGATTTGGAAATATATTGCACTCCCTTCACTGTCATAGGGTCTGGATTCCGCATGAAATATTTGGGGAATCCTTCATCAAAAGACTCCGGTATTCCCTAAAGGTGGTTCATCTCAGCCTGCGTAGAAATAAGCAATGAATATTGGCCTCTAAGTTTCAATATCTGCATGTTTCACTCTTTTTCAATTTATTCCTAAATATTAACTACTTCAATCGCTAAATCTGACAGAATTTCAGAACCTAGTGCAAGATTTCTCTCTCTACTTCTAAATCTCTTGTGTCTATTTGATTCCCTCTCCAATGAACACCCATCTAGATTTCTCAATTGGTTAAAACAGTATGCATTTACCTACTTTGTCTCAATTAATTTAATTATGTCAGCTGCAATCTTCATTTTTAAAAAGAATAAAACAACATTCTATTTATTATATATTTTTAAACCAGGCACTAATGAATGTGTATCTGACCCTTTAGCAATTACCTCAATCCTTTCAGAAGTATAGACTCTCTGGAATCTCAAGTTATATAGGATCATTATTAATTTGTCACATTAAATCCTCTGATAAAATTGGGAATTCCATTTGCCTTTAATAGTCTTCAATGTTCTGTGAATCCCAACATATAACTCCACTGCTCTTCAACATGGAACCTTTTGCTACTAAACACTTTTCTCAATGACTAGTATTTAAATCAGTATTTAGGCACACTCTACCACCACCATGATTAAGAATTATACACCAGGAGTGTATAATTCTGCCCGTGACTGAATTTCCATTTAAACAAAAACTGCTGGAAAAACAAGAGTACCTTTATGAACCTATCATGCATGTCCCATGTGATTTTCCATCATTGAGGGCAAGTTACATTAATTTGGAAAGTCAGAAAATTTTTATGACACTTTGTTGGATTCCACACAGACAGTTGTTGCAGGCAAACGACAGTACTAGGAATGCAAATTATGGAACATTATTATGGCAGTGGACCTGAACTGATTGGTGTTGGGCTTTAAGCCAATCCTGGTGCTTCTTACTGAGATTCAGTAACTAGTTCAGTAAGGTTGGCTGATGTGCAAAGGATGTCAGATTGTTTAACTTGTCTGCCTCTTGGCAATATTCCAAAGATAAAGTATGAGCAGAAAAGCAGAGAAAATATGTGAATTAACTATTTTTGAATTTATATATCGATATATAGATTTAATTTGTTCATCACAATAAAAAATCTGCAACATAGATTTTGTTGTGAGAGCTGGAATAAGTTATAGTGTCCATAATTCTAGGCACGAGCGTACCTTGCAAGTCTGTACAGAAATAGAAACCGTTTCCAATGGATGATAGGAGGCAATCCAATCACTATATTTCTGCTAATTCAGTGCCCGGAGTCTGAATAATGCTGACAGATGGATATGATCAGGTTACGTGAAACCCTATCCCCATGACTCTCAATCCTCAACGCTAGATATGGTGCCTGAAACAAAAATATAAAATTGTTCAGTGACATTCCAATAAGCTGGGCAAAAATGACCTGGTGACCACATTGCTATAAGTGGCTTGGTCTGAAGTGACAATGATACTCTTTAAATAGATCTGCCTGGAAATCCATCTGCATTGTTTTTCCAGTGTGAACAGTATTAGTAGCTCTTAGTTTAGTTTAGAGATACAGTGCGGAAACAGGCCCTTCGGCCCACCGAGTCCATGCCAATCAGTGATTCCTGCACACTAATGCTATCCTACACACACTAGGGACAATTTACAATTATACCAAGCCAATTAAATCAGGCCACATTTGTATGAAGAGAAATAACATTTTCAGCTCTAGGATCCCACATTGGAAAATAAACATTATGAAAATAACAACTAAAACATTAACTCCATTTATTTTCCCACATACGCAACTAACCTGCTGAGTATTTCCAGCATTTTCAGTTTTTAATTTTAGGTTTCCACCAAATGCAAGTTTTTCCCCAAATGCGGACACCCATCTGACTATATATTTGTGGTTCTCAAAGGCCTCTGTCCTTAATACTTCCTTGATAATGGATTCCAATGGAGAGTTCACTGTAACTTTGTTGACCCACTTGCCTGTGGGTAGGATCTGAATGTTTCTGTGAACAGGCAAACTGGATTCTAAAAGTATGGGGGGGGGGGGGGGGGGGTGAGGGGGGATTAACAATTTCCTGAGAGGAGGATGTTCCAATTATGCAATTCTTTTCAGTGATTCCTAATTTGGCATGACGGTAAAATGCATCACTCATATTGTGCACCATAAATCGATCATATCCAATTTATAGGTTAAAATTTACCTTGGTCCTCCTTTGCTTCTTTCTAAAGTTTACCCAATCATCTGACCTCATGGTAATCTTTGCAAGATTATGTGCCTTTTTATTCAATTTGATGCCATTTCTTAGATTGCCAAATATTTGTTTTTAACAGAACATATTCTTGTAAAATAATCACCATGTATTTCCTTAAACATAAGCTGTTGCTTAACTGCTTCCTTTCTGATCTATTTGTTTCAATCTACTCTAGCCAGCTCTTTCTTCATTGCTAATACAGATGCATGGTTCTTATTTTCAAATTGAATTTAAAATCCATTGGGTAGGTCCCCTGATATCTGGCTAAGCTCATCGTTGGGAGTGCACTATTTCTTTCAGCTATCTCCAGAGTCTAAAGAAATATGGCCACCAGCTGTTCAGAAGATCTGCACCTTGCAAGCTTTTCTGCGCAAGAGAATGGCTCACCCCTGAATGGCCTTGATAGCAGGTGAAACCCTGTCACTGGGGTCACTAATATAAATGGCCAGAAGAGGCCAGGCAGCTTCTGGGAATGATTTACATGGGAGAACAATAAAAAAGACTATCTTGCACTCCAACTGTTAAAGGAACCATTTTAATATTCATACAATTACTATTTCCATCTGTTATTCTGGACAAAATGTTCTTTGTTCATGTTTAAACAATCAAATGCTGTTTCCGCCCTAAGTGCGATTTCTATTTTTGAGCACAAAATTACTTCTAAAATTTACATGTCACTAAAACACTGAGAACATCAGCTGATCCCAAGCATTTGCCAGTAGCCTGGAGATTCCAAAGCCAAGGACAGCAGCCAGATTACAGTGCAGGGGAATATTAAGACCATTTCCTCTTGCTGCTTGGCAAGTCACTCTTGAGCTCACACCAATCTTTTCTTACATCTTGTCCAGGAGGCAATGGTGCAAGGATTATTGTCTTTCTTGCTACTGGCCAGATGGCATGTATTTGTCTGCCACCATTCAGCAGTGCAATTATACAAGGTTGGAGTTGCCTTGATCTCTGATAACTAGTGAAATGCCGTAAGGATTGCTGCTGGGGTCTCCGTTGGTCACAATCTACATTGATTGATTGATTAAGGTTTATTTAAATAGGGACAGATACAAAAACATAGTTACACTTGAAACAGACATCTGATGTATGCATCATAGTGTTTTTAGCCAAAGCTAATTCGCAACACTTGTCCCTAGTAGGACTTTTGGTTAAAAATGATAATACAGATTAACATTATTAAAAATAGGGAAATGGAAATGAGATAAAAAATGGAAAAGAGAAAAAGCCATCCAGTGAGAGCACAGTGTAAAAACTAAATATGAGAACAAGATTGTTGTTGAATTGGCCACAATTTTGTGTTTCTTTTGAATGTGACATATGTAGGGATACATTTCAAGTGGTCTGGCAGTGACTTCCATAATTTTGTCCCTTTTACTGAAAAGGCAGTTTGAGCAAAAGATGTTCTGCAGAAGGGGATACTACAATTGCCTTTTGACGCTGCTCGGGTGGTGGATCTGGCACCACTTTGCAGTCTTGTTATTCATGATTTGGATCAGGAGACCAAGGGTGATATATCTAAAGATAGACACAAGATGCTGGAGTAACTCAGCGCGTCACGCAGCATCTCTGGAGAAAAGGAATAGATGACATTTTGAGTCGAGACCCTACTTCAGACATCCTTTCCAAGGATGCTGCCTGACCCGCTGAGTTACTCCAGCTTCTGTGTCTATTTCTGGTGTAAACCAGCATTTGCAGTTCCTTCCTATTCTTTTTCAATCTCCCTCCATTTAGAAAATGGATAAGTAATGTTTTGGGATGGTACCCTTCAGGCTGATTGCGGGGGAGGGGGGGGGGGATTTAATATTTTATTAATTTTTAATATTTTTTAACAGGAAGGGTGAATCCACATGCTGCTACCATAAGCAGTGAAAGCATTAATAAGCATGGACAACATGATTAAATTGAAACATTCATATTATATTCCTTGTTTTCTATGTACCTTTTTGCATTGCTGTGATAATTTAAAAAAAAATGTTTTTGATAGTCTCAAAGGTTCAATTACTTTACTGCCTCTCTGGTTGATTAAGGAGGGTTAAAAAAAAAGGGATACTTTGATAGATAATGTAAAGAGGAATTCCAAGAGATTCTACAAGTATATTAAAAGCAATAGGGTAATTATCAACCCGAACAAGTGCGTGTTTTGCATTTTGCGAACCTAAAGCAGGGCAGGATGTATTTGGAGGACTGTACCCAAAGTACTGTATGGTTCTGGTAACCCTGCTATAGGAATTAAAGTGATAATGGTGCAAAAATACAGTAACGGCAGAACCCTGGAGAATGTTGTAGAGTAGAGACCCATCGGGATAGATACATGGTTCCCTGAAAATGGCAAAGCTGATAGAGAGGCTGCCTTTTTTGGTTAGGGCACTGAGTACAAGAGTTGAGACATCATGTTACAACTGTACATGTGGCTGGCAAGACCACACATGGAGTATGATGTGCCGTTCTGGTCACCTTGTTTGGGAAAGATGTCATTAAGCAAGAGGTTGTGCAGAGAAGAGGTACAATGATACCACGACTGGATGATTTGAGCTATAAAGAGACTAGATCGGCAGGGAGGTTTGAGGGCTAACTTGTAGTGGTGTACAAAATCATGAGGGGCTGGATAAGATGGATGGTCATGGTTATTTTCCCAATTTTATGGAGACTGCATAAAGGGAGAGTGCATAGATTTATGGTGAGGTGGGCAACATTTTCACAGAGGGTGGTTGGTAGATGGACAAACTGTCACAGGAAGTGATAGAGGCAGGGATAGTTAATGTTTTAAAGATAATTGGACAGATAGTTGGACAAAATAGTTTAGAGGTACATGGTCAAATGCAGGCAAATAAATCTAGCTCAGGTAGGCAACTTGGTCAGTTTGGGCAAGTTGTCATGCTGTACATCTCTATGAACTTAAGTTTCATTAAAAAATAAATGCCATGTAAGCATTGCTTCAGCTAACGGGTCATCTAATCGGTGAGATTTAAGGTTTCAAAATTAGCTTTAGCCTCCACTATCAGTTTGAAAGTAACTGCGCAGAAACAAGGATTTATTTTAAATAACTAATTTCCAATTACTTTATATTGTCAGACCAATTGAATTTATCTTTTGTCTTGTCCCCTTTCCCCCTCTATCCCGTAGAATGGTTACACAATGTACGCAACTTTTCTATCTCCGAGTTTAACAATTGGCAACTCTTTATCCTATTTAGTCTTTTCATCTCTGGTCTTTGTCCAACAATTGGCCTATCAAAAAATAAACCTTTCACCTGCATTCACCTATGACTGGCCACGTCGTCCTGCTCCTCTTTACCAGCGTTTTCTCTCACCCTGCTGCAATCAGTCAGAAGTAGGGTCCTGACCAGAAATGTCACTTATCCATGTTTTCCAGAGATGCTGCCTGATCTGCTGGGTTACTCCAGCATTTTGTGTCTATGTTTGGCTCCTTAGTGGGCTGTCATTTTATGTATACCTGTTGCTCATTGGTTTATTTTATTAAACACTTTAAATTCTAATAAGTGGTTGTTCCATTTAAACTATAATATTACTGTACAAAAAAATAAAAGTTGCAGTGGTCCTGACTTTTGATATGGTGTTAATATCAACAAAATCCTAGAATTTTGATGTTAAATCATTATCTTCATATCTATTTTTCTAGGTTGCCGCAAAAGCAGGTGTTTATGAGATTCTGAATCGCTTGGGATTCCTTGAATTGGACGAGCCTGAAAACATGCCACTTTCAAGACTATGCTACCGTTGGTTGCAACAATGCACAAACACACTTCCATTCCGAGGAGAGTTTATTTAGTTTGCGGACCAATAATTTACCAGTTGTACACATTTACTTTCCCAAGGCTTTAGAAGTGCTTGATTTATCCTAACCAAATAATGCTGAATAAGGTGGCAAATGGGCTGTGGAGGGAAGCAGGAAGTGTGATTAATTTTGAGACTTTGGTAACAAAGAGCCAACACAGAGTAATGTTTTATGTTAAAAGATCAAGTTGTCATCAAGAATTTTATAACACGAAACTCAGAGACTTCTTCAACCAAAACAAAAACAGGGCTTGAGTCACTTTCGTTAAGACCTACTGTTACTTCATTCTTGGCAATGGTCAATTTATTCATTCTCTAACCATAATTAGGTAATTTTGTCAGGCTTTCATAGGTGAATATTACTATAAACTGGTATCCTAATTAGAGGTAGTGTTAAAATATTCAACCACATGGCAAATATGGAATATAATTTAAAAATGCCACTGAAAACAGCATATTCTGAAAGTCGAATCCATCATTCCATTGTTTCAATTTTTATCACGGATCCACCCATGCATCCTTTATTTTACAGGACTGCAATGCACACATATTGTAAACCAAGCTAACTTTCTGATACATATCACGTATATTGTAGGAAAGAACTGCAGATGCTGGTTTAAATTGAAGGTAGACACAAAATGCTGGAGTAACTCAGCGGGACAGGCAGCATCTCTGGAGAGAAGGAATGGGTGATGTTTCGGGTCGAGACCCTTCATCAGACTTCAGCCTGAGTTACTCCAGCATTTTGTGTCTACCTTCACGTATATTGTAGCTTGGATTTTCAGATCCAAACACTGCTGTGTATTAAATGCGGTACATTAAAATCCTCTGGATATGTTGTACTTACTTAGCACAAGATATAACAGAAACTAAATGCATTGCTGAACTTTCCTAATTGGATTCCAGTTGCAATTTTTTTCTCTCTAATGAACTTTATTGAATTGCAGGTTGGTTTGGTACATTGGCAGTTTTATGCCAGTGCCGTTGAATGCAAGAGAGTTATCAAAATCATTTTCTGGTCCAATGCTGATCTGCTTATCTCTGTTCCGCATTGTAAATAGGGATAGATTTTGGCTTTTAACAAGTATATACTTTAATCAAAATTCTTACAATTAGTATAAAAATTTAATTGAATCTAAACAAGTATTTTTTTTAATGTGTTCACCCAAGTATACATGCACCTGCTTAATTAAACAGTGAATAAGAATAATTTTGTCACAGTGGAATTGTAAATACAGTAATTACTTTTTCTAAACTTAAGAGAGTTTATGTATTTAAAACGTTATCATGAATAATCTTCACAGCAATAGGTGCATTGGAATTTACTCCTTTATTGTTTTTTCTACCCCACAACCACTTTCTCCTATGTATAGAATCTACCTGCTTTGGTATTATCTTTATTTGTTATTTCAGCTATTTTATCAAAATGAATGCAGAAAATTGTATTGTTTTCCAATGCAGAAAAAAATAACATTACAACTGCAATTTACTTGAACTACAGTATGAAACCAAATCTGAGATCTGGAATAGTCTCTGAAATGTATTCTTAATGCTGGTTTTGTGTTTTTTGTCTTTTCATATTTAGCAAGAATTTGGCTACCTTTTCCACGTAACGGCTCTTGTTAGTTGCCTGTCAGTGCTACTCAGACACAGACTTTAATGGGAAAAAAAGTGAATGCTTTTCAATATCAATTAAAATACCATTATGATTGTGGGATCATTATTTCCATACGTATGCAGCAGTCATCGCAGCAGCTCGAGTTCTGCCAAATAACATATCTTTCCTTTCCAGCTGGAGAGGGATCAGTGCTGAATCTTGCCATGGGCTATTGGTTTAGTTGGAAATTAAATGGAAGCACCAAGACTCTGCTGGGAATGGGAAGCAGATGTATGGGGGAGAAGAAATAAATGTTGAGGCCTGAATACAAACATTTGGGATTAAATAACTCAAAAATACACACTGCACCCTTTTTGCTGAACTTGATGGTATGATACTGCATGTTGGATAATTTGTCACCAAGACTGTTCATCTCCCAAACTAGCATAAGGGGTGTTGGACTTACATTTTCTTTAATGCTGATTTACCTTTTATGTTAGAGACAATGACTGACACATTTTTACCAGCATTCTAAATTTCAAAAGTGAGATTCAGGAGTAGCTTTGATGCTGGCTTTATACATGTGGTTTATATGAAGATGTTCCCAATCAGTTCATCCGTAGAAATGTTGAAACAATCTGAAAAGCAGCAAATATCATCCAGATCAGCAGCAACAAAATATTTTTGTTCGTTTCATCATCCTGTTACAAAATGATAAACTGTGATACGTGTTGTAGTGTTTACAATTTTGTTCTGATTGCAGATTAACTATTTAAAGGGTCATTGCAAAGTAGTTTACAGATTTATAGGGCTTTTGCATTTAATACTGCCACAATTCTTCTTCAATTAACTATCATCCACCTCTTGGCAGGAAACTTTGAAGTTATGTTGCACAACTAAGTCGAGATGGTCAACAGTCTTATGTGTTGTGATACATTGGTGAAAATCAAATGTTCATTATTTTAAATCTGAAAACTAGAGTCAGTCAACAGTTGAAGAGAAGGTGCAAAGATAGCTCGTATTCAAGACAAGCACATTTTAAGAGAAACAAATGTCATTGTCATATTATGTTATATTTTGCAATGTGCTGATAACATGGAAATGTGGAAAATATATTTTATATTCAGCTCTAGTTACAATGTCTAGGAGTGGTAGTCAGACATCGGGCTTGAATATTATAATTCAAGTTCTTTTAATCAGTCCGCCAAAATGTGAGAAGTCCGTGGGCAAAAGTTCTAATCAAGAGACTTGAGTGCATAATCCCAGTTGACACACAAATGCACTCTCGAGGTTCTGCAGTGGCAATTATGGTATTTTTACATGCCACATTAAGTTGAGGTCTCATCTACTCTTAGTAATGAAAAATGTTCTATTTCAGGACGACCAGGGGTTTCAATTAATGTTCCAACTCTGCAAACCCTCCTAAAACTGATCATCTTATTACATTTTCTGGAGTCACTCCATGTTTAAACTGACTATTGCATTTCTTCTCTTAGAATAATTACTGCTCTTTAAACATACTTATTGGCTGTATTTTGGGACATCTAGATGTCATAATGCAGGAGTTTTTCAATGCAGTTGTATTTTTTAAATTCAGTTATCTAGCTCATACTACCCACATGGAATAACTAACATGAAGATTAATTTAATTAAACTATTTTAGACCTGTTTCAGTTGGTACCTCTTAACCGTAAGTCTATTGTCAGAAGCACAAAGGAAAATGAAATATATGTAACATATGCAGTTTGGTGTAGTTTAACATGTATAATGGTTTTACTATTTGTTTGCTCAATTTGTCAGATAAATCCATGCTGCCAAATGTGACTCAGTGCCATATTCATTTTTGCCTGGTATGCTCACTTAATAATCAGACAATAAATTTAATACATCAAAAGAAAATTGTGTAATTTTTTTTAATGACCGATGACTTCTCTAAAGCCACATCTTAACACAGATTACTTCAAAGTTAACATGTATATAAAAGGACTTTGATACTTTATTTTTATGAATGCTTTTGAAGCATCTGTAAAATATACATTTTTGTCTTTACCGAGTTCGACACAAATCTATGAATACTATTTTAATGAAGAAGAAATACAAACTTTATTATTCTGCAGTATTTTAATGCTAAATTGGCAGAATGAGGCTGCAACATCTTTTGTAGCTTTACATTTAAACATTGTACATTTTATTTTGCAGAGAATAACTTGTAAATTTTATGAGTTTTTAAGTCGAAATTTCTTCAAGTTTTATGAATCATACAATCCTTAATTGTGTAGTGCCAGAAAGTAAATTATTAAATGTTTTGCAACAAATCTCCTTGACTGTGTCTTCTTCATTTAAAGGACCATAGCAGGTACAATGTCAATACATTGTTTGCAGATTACATACATAAGCATTTGTTCTGGGTATTCATCAGATGCCAAGGAGCTCAAAAGGAATTGTTTGAGTTAAATCAGAGTACTTAATACTTTGGAAATAACCTCCAGAGGATGTCTGAGCTGCCTAGCTTTGCATGGTTAGTCAAATGATGGTTTCAATGGTATACCAATGGAGCGTATAATAAAATGGAAATTATAGTTGCAGAATCCCAAACAATAGTTGTTTCCTTGATCTGAGTTCTAATTTACATCAGACACTCTGGAAAATAACCATTATCAAGGCAATAATATCTCATGTTACAAGCTGATCATCCGCTGCTGAAACTGCATCAGGCTAAACAGAAAGTGCCTGATCAAATTTCCTGAGCAGCAACAGGTGACCATGGAATAGTCGCAATTGCATTGCACTCAAGGTTAAAATAATTTTTAAAATAATTTTTCAAACAAGGACAAACCTTAACTTTAAAATTTGACAATTACAAGTGTTAAGGTTTATAGGAAATAGGATAATAGCAATATTATTTATATATGCTAGCAGAATCAAGAAAGGAAAGTACAGCTTGTTTTGATCTATTTGTAGCAATGTTACAACATTTTGAGATTTTAAAAATCAAGTCTGCAATTTATGCCAACAGATAAAGCATAAAAAGAAGTTTAATTTGACACCTAAGTCACTTTCATATCTTCAGTATTAAAAAAGTTAGGGCCATTTTCATACTCGGAAATTAGCAACTTGCTTCCTATTGCTTTTCTATTGACTTAACGCAAAAGTTGTGATCGAGGACAGTCAAAAGCCCATAACTTCCTTAAAAATTAAGAGAACTTAAAGAAATTTTCAGATATTATAGATTGAAGTATTCTGAAACAAATATGAAACAATCTTACTTGGATGACCTGAAATTAAAGCATATAATTAGTTAGTTACCCAATTGTAGCCAATTACAAAATTCAATTACTAGATCTAAACATCTATCCATTTCTCAAGAATAAAATAAATACAATTTAAAGCCTAAGTGTCCAATTAACAGTCACACAATAATTCACAATTTTTAAATCTAATTGTCATTAATTTATAGGCCAAATGGAAGGAATTCCGTGTTTAATGCCTGTAAATTAATGGGCATTTTAATCAGCTTGCGAGTGGGATTTTCTAGAACGCGATGGATTAGAACGTTGCGGTTGCGGTGAATTTAAACCCAATATCGGCAGGAAATTTTCTGCCAATTCATATGGGGGCTAAATCACCGTTTCGCAACATGAAATATTGATTATAGTCCCCTAAAAAAGCAAGTTTATATGTAAAAATAAACAGCTTTCACTTACCTGTCCCCTACGTAAAATCGGTCCCCGTTGTCGGCGTTCACGGCATTAGGAGCTAATTTTTATTTTACTGCAGTGATTAAGTAGTCGGGCTATTTATTTAAAAAAACGGACTTATCGGCAGTCGGAATGCATCTCCAAAAATAAATCGCACTCCGACAACAGAAAGCTCCGGATTGCATGGGGAAAAGCGCATTTTAACCCCGCCCCCACCCCCCCCCCCCTTAAAGGCGCCAAAGTCGCGCACACGGCCAGCGGCAGAACTGCAGCACCGCTAAAGGTAAGTTTTGTAACATACCTACTATTTGTTCCTCCAAATCACTTTCATTAATTTCTCAGATTCTAAACATTATGATTTACTTTTTAATAGTCCAACTGACTTTTTTGACCCAAATTTAGAAAAATCTGAGACAAATAAAAGTAATGAGCTGCTCGTGAAGGCGATCAAACCAATTCCACTGTTCTATCAGGTGATGACCAAATTCCATACATCTGTTTTTCCCTCAATACCTTTGATTAACGAAATCTAACCAGTCTTCGACTCACAATTGCATCAAGCACTATCTGTAAAACACATTTAAAACTTCTATTACATTGTGTTTAAAACTGCTTCCAAAAATCAATCCCAGAGCAAGTGTCTTAAATTGTTACATTAAATTTCCTAGTCTGGCCACTTTAGCCGACTGAACATAAGTATTTCACAATCAGCCATTATATCTTCCCAATGCAGCATCATAAGCAGCAAATTAAGTATACTGACTTGAAAGAATTATAATTAAATCAGTATTTCACATCAATGAGTTTAATGTGGAAGGAGAACACACAGATTCTATTATAGCATTGGGAGGGATAAGAAGAGCATGAATGTAAAAAAAGGAAAATATATACATGGTGGAGAGGAATCCTTGGCATTTGCATGAACATTTATTTTCTTACAATAGGTGCAATGGAGAAAATTTGAAGGTAGTATGGGGTCTAGGCAGGAAACTGGGTGAGAAAGTATGTATAGTCATGCTGTGTGAGTTGATGGGCTTAATGTGAATGTTACTAACAAGTCCTTTCATTTAATTGGCTGGTCCCTCAGGTTCATTGATGTCTTGCTTCCACTCAGATTCTGTGAATTCTAAGAGGTGACCAATAAAGCTAAAAGTCTTTGATTCATTCAACGAGGAAGGACTCCGGAGAACTACTCAAACTCTGCTCCCGACAAAAATAAATCTCCATCTTATGTTAATGTAAGCCATGATGTTATCCATTGGGTTACACAAAAAGCTGGAGAAACTCAGCGGGTGCAGCAGCATCTAAGGAGCGAAGGAGATAGGCGACGTTTCGGGTCGAGACCCTTCTTCAGACTGGGTCAATCTCAGTCTCGTCCTTCATCTCAAGTGAGGGTGTGTCCGTGGCCCAACATATTTTCAATCTTTCTTGCTGCAATGCCACACCTTAACTCCAACAGGTTTCCCACTCAGTTGGAACTAATCCACAAAATCAATAAGACTGCTGTGGACATACCACTTCCTAGCACCATGAACAACTACTTCCATAATTTTCTGGATTATTCAGGGTGGTACATTCAATATGGAAAAGTTTCTACGTTGTCTGAAAGATGCCAGTGTTTGACCATACTGGAACAGTTCAGCTCGAGGTATAGCCAATTTTGTGGCACTAGTCCTCAGTATAACAACCAAAATGATGTCTGGTCCAAGCAACGCAGAACTATCCAGTGCTGATGGCTTTTTATTGATACGACATTGAGTCAATTAACTTGGCTGATGATCGATCAGTCAAAGAGTCAATGAAGTATCTTAACCACGTCTTCTCATCTAATTTCTCCCTCAATCCATTCTGACAAGTTACATGAAATTTATTTATCTCTACTTTTATTAAATTTATGTCCCTCTTTCAATTCAAGACACAAGGACAGGACATTGGACTTTGGAGGGAGTAAGAATGTGTAAATGAAGAAACAGTTACTTATTCTTAAACTCTGATGGTGATGGTGAAGGAGCTAGTCAGGGGGGTATTTGGATACAATAGCTCTAATGGTGAGGACACTGACATCTTTGATGAGCTCGACCACAAAGGCCAGACCAGTCATGAAGCATAATGGAAGTTAGCATTCTTAAGAATGCTGCAATAGACTCATCCACAATAGCCATAGAACTCATCATATGCTCTTTTCTGACTACTACTGGTATTAATTTCCTGACATTTCAAATACTCTATTTCCCCAGCAGTAATCCCCATGACCTTGCTCAGCAAAACTATTTTTGAAAGATCACAATATGTCAAAATAAAGGTAATACAAGTAATACCAGATTTCTAAGATAACATCTAAATTATTAAATGATGCTATTCTGATGCTTTAATTGGTATCAGTTTGTTATTGAGTGGCCTAATAGGAATTTGTTCAATATTTAATACCAAAATCTGGCATTTTGTCCAGAATCTTTCAGAAATAAATGGAATGGTTGACTGGTCCAGGCAGTTGCGATACAATGGATCCGAGGTGTGTTGGCAAACTAGATCCAAATTTGTCTTGGTAGTAGAAGGCAGAAGGTAATAATGGATGGGTGCTTTACTGACTATAAATTTGAAACAAGCGGTGTACCACAGGATCGTTGCCAGGACCCTTTTTGCTTATAATATAAAAATGACTTGGATGATAATATAGGTCTTCTGATGATAAGATTGCAGATGATGCGAAAATTCCTGAAGTTGTAAATAGCAAAGAAGGCTGTCGTCCGATACAGTGGAAAATAGATAAACTCAAAGCTAGGCACATGGAATTTAATCCAGACAAATATGATGGGATAGAAATTGCAGGTACTTTTGGAGCATTCTCGTAGAGAATGTCCAGTGCATGTGCATAGTTCCGTTAACCTGTTCAGTACCACCCCTGTGTATACTCGGGTGATGGCCAATAGTGGAAAAGTAAGCTTGGCAGTGAACAGGTTAGTTACTGCAGGGCAATTAAGGCATTTGCTTTCATTGGTCAGGGCACCGAGTACAAGAGTTGGGACCTCATGTTGCAGCTGTACAAAACCTTGGTTAGACCACACTTGGAGTATCATGACCAATTCTGGTCACCACATTACAGGAACGATAGAGTAGCAAAAGAGTGCATAAGAGATTTACCAGGATATTGCGTATTAGAGGGCTGTAGTTAGAGGGATAGGCTGGGTTTATTCTCTATGGAACATTCAAGGTCAAAAACTAGGGAGCAAAGGAGAAATGTAAAGGCGATCTGAGAAGGTAGATTTTTCCATGCAGAGGGTGGTGAACATCTGTGCATGCCTGTCGGCCAGATTCTTAGGTCTATGGCTCAGAATAATTCGAAGTGGAGAGAGCACATTTAGAATGGCATCAAGAACCTCCGATATCTGTACTGGGCACATACAGAGATAGTTCATATACCTACTAAAGTGTGAACGTTAATACCTGTGCAGCAAAATCTAGTTCTTGCTGCTAGATCAAGATTTTGCTCTGCATAGTCTGTGTGATAGCTGTCGTGCCATAGCCACAGCATGTTAAAATAAACCACACACAGGCAGCTTCTACTACACTGTATGAAGTTTGTGATCTGGAATACAAGGATCCTTGCAAACAAACCCACAGTGACAGGCCTAATCATCACTTTGCCATGATTGCCTGGGAACTCAACCACTAAAAGACTCTCTGGTTGTGCAATGGTGAGTACAGTTTACTCGTTGGGTGTAATAAAAAGGTTCAAGAATTTACTCAAATTGTGTGCAATAAAAAAACCCAACATCCCAATTGATCCCTGGGACTGGCCCATGACCATTGATAGTGGGAAAAGGCATTCACAATTGGCTCAAAAATCTTGATTCTATGCTTTGGGGGCACACCAAAACCCTGGTAAACAATAGAACATCCCAAAGACTACCCATCCACACCATTGCAGTCACCACTTTCCCCATATGTGGAAGAGTGCATATTTTGCACTGGCCTCATCTGAGAACCTACATAACTGAATGGAAGCCATCCTTAACCCTGGAACTACCAAAGATTTGTTTCATTCCCAAATATTTCTACCGACAAGTACTTTTTAGTCAGGAAGACATACAATTTGGTTATGTGGGTAATCACTGGAGCACTGGAATATTGACATCAACTCATGGTGCTCTTCAGTGAGGATAGTCCTGACATCACAAGAGGCTACAAATGTTGTGTTAGCCATCGATAACCTCACTTATCAATTTGTCAAATTTTGATTACCCCAAGGTCACAACTTGCCGCTCTCATCTCATCACTTTTTAGTGACAATGAATGACATAAGGCTTGAACAATGAACACTGTCTGAAATTAATAATTCATTCAACCCTAACAGCTCCAACCTGAAACAGTGACTTCTCATCCCACAGATGCAGCCTGACTTGCTGAGTACTTTTGGCATTTTTTATTCACCAGCCTCAAATGATATTTGCAGTTCTCCAGGATCTATGGGATCCCAATAGGCTATGGTTACTTTAGACATTACTTTAGAGATACAGCACCTTGTACACTATCACTATCCGACACACTAGGGACAATTTATAATTTTGTCAAAGCCAATTAACCTACAAACCAGTACATCTTTGGGGTGTGGGAGGTAACCAGAGCACCCAGAGAAAACACACATGGTCACAGGGAGAAAATACAAATTCTGTACTGACAGCACCTGTAGTCAGGATCCAAGTTTAAATTCCATTTGGAATATTTTTGGAGGACCAGGAAACCAAGAACCCGGGCCTCTGGTGCTGGCAGGAAGCAACTCTACCACAGTGCCGTTACCTGACAAATCAAATCCTCCTCTGTCTGATTGTTGTAAACTGGGTAAAATGATGAACTGCATCCTCATGTTCTTTGTAGAAATTTTAATAAGTCCTCTTTAAATAGGACTTTCATGTGCTTATGAAACTTGAATACAATTGATATATATTGTACACCACAAACAATACTGCCACCTTTGGTGTTAATTGTTATTTTCTTTGGAATGGTGGCCAATTCGAGTTCATCACAAACCAGCACCAAAAACCTATTGGGGAAATGGGGCAGTTTAATTTCACTATGTGCAATGAGGTATACTTTAGCGAAAATAAGTTCTTCCTGGCAGACGTTGACTTTGCTTTTTAATTGGAAATCAAGCAATTACAACAACTGTGGTGGAATTTCACCCCTTGGTGTTGCTGGCACAATATCCATATGGGTCTTTCTTTAAAAAACTGCAAGTACTTATTTGAACGTGTTTATCCAGACAGCAAGTGTGGCTTCAGTGCTCTTAAATCAACAACCAACATAGATTTGCAAGGAGAGTCAGTTGTATGCCTTTCAATCCGACAAATGCTTTTGATTGACCTAGTCAGCAATTAAAAGTGTTTTCCAATGAGATTTACCTGACATATCTTCCCAACTTCCACTAGTCTTATTCAGTATTTTCATAATAGTACCAAAGTTATAGGTTCGAATTGTAATTAATGTGCAAAAGGCATGTTTTGGTACATTCTTTGGAACACTTTGTAATTTCAAAGGGCATTTTACCTATTCAGGATCAGATAGGGGTTTACCTACTTTCAAATTTTGCCAGAATGCTGCCTGGATTAGAAGGTACGGTATTAGCTATAAGGAGAGTTTGCAGTTGCACAAACATGGATAGTTTTCTCTGGAACATCGGAGGCAAAAGGAAGACATGATCCAAGTTTATAAAATTATGAGAGGCATAGACAGGGTAGATAGTCTGAACCTTGTTCCCAGGATGAAGTTGTCAAAAATTAGATTACACAATTTTAAGGTGAGACGGTCAAAGTTTAACAAAGATGTGCAGGGCAATTCCTTTTTTACAGAGTGGTGGTTGCTACGGGTGGTGGTGGAGGCAAATATGATATCATGTATCATGTATAGCGCGGATATTTTGGGCCGAAGTGCTGTACTGTTCAATAATTTTAGAACATAGAAAAGTAAAGTATAGGAACAGGCCCTTCAGCCCTTCAGCCCACAATGTCTGTGCTGGACATCAACTCTTATCTGCCTGCACATAATCCGTATCCTTCCACACCCAACGACCAGCTAACAATGGCCTGTTTCCTTTATCATCGTTACTTTTTTGCATATCTTTCATTCATTGTTCTATATCTCTCCACATCATCGTCTATATCTCTCGTTTCCCTTTCCCGTGACTTTCAGACTGAAGGAGGGTCTCGACCTGAAACATCACCAACTCCTTCTCTCCCGAGATGCTGCCTGTCCCACTGAGTTACTCCAACTTTTTGTATCTTATCTTCCATGTATAAACATTTTTTCCATCTAATTTGTTTCAAGAAAGTTTAAAGCGACCCAAGAGTATCAAAGCAAAACTTCAAAATCTAAAACAAGGAACAGCAGATGTTGTTTTCCAAAAAAAGAACAGCAGATGCTGTAATCTTGAGCAATGCTCAGTGTTGGAGGAAATAGGTCAGGCAGTTTCTGTGGAGGGAATGGACAGGTATGGATGTTGCCCGACTCTCTGAGCTTCTCCTGCCCTGTGTTTTGCTTAACATTTGTCACCATTCCCAACTTGCCAAATTAAAAGAATATATTTTCCATGTTCTTATTCCTTCCGGAATCTACCCTACCTCCCTCCTCCACTTCAATCCCTAGAGAGGGAGGGGGATAGAGAGGGAGGGGTGGTATAGAGGGAGGGGGAGGAGGGTAGAGAGGGAGGGGGGGCAGAGATGGAGGTGGGAGCAGAGAGGGAGGGGGGCAGAGGGAGGGGGTGGAGAGGGAGGGGGATGGCGAGGGGGTTAGAGAGGGAGGGTAGGGGGAAGCGAGGGAGGGGGCAGAGATGGAGGGGGGTAATGTGAGAGGGGGGGAGGGAAGGTAGAGAGGGAGAGGGAGGGGGGTAAAGAGGGTGGGTAAGCATCTCCCTCCTCCACCCCCCTCCATCTCCCATTACCACCCCACTCCCCACCTCATCTCCCTCCTCCTCATTTCCTTCATCCTCCTCCCCTCATTCCCATTCCCTGCCCCAGGACCTACCCAGGTCGTAGAGCAGCGCCAGGGCCTGGAACTAAGCCTTGTTCTCGTACTTGACCCGATCCTGGCTCGGTCCAGCCGTCAGCTTGGAAGCGAATGTTTGAGTTAAAACTGGGTTTGAAAACTTGGTTTTGGGTATTTTAAGAGGCTGCACCTTCGGAAATATAGGTGGAAATGCGACGGGAAGGTGTTTGTGGCGACCACGGGAAAAATGTGAGTAGGATAAGTGAAAATGGGAAGGCTGTGGTCTAGCGTTAGGAAGAAGATAAGAATTAACCAGATTGACACACACATACAGAGACGGCCACATACAGAGATCGTGGGCACAAACACAAACAATAGGAAGACGTTTATTATTATACAGATGGGGTGTTGTTAGAGCAAAAGCAAGTGCAAACAAAGTTTTGAAGGATCACATGTCAAGCTGTATTTTTTAATAATATTTGAAAAATATTCAGTTTGGGTAGAACGTGGAAAGGGATTATTGGCACAATCAACACACTTATGATTATGCTATCAGTATCACATAAACTGAAATGGAATGGACCTAGGTGACATTATGGACATTGAAATAGTTGACTTAAGTAGTGGAACAGCAATACGGTTAAAACATAACCCTCTGTTAACACAATGCAAAAATTGCAAATGATCTGACTCAGCTTGGGTTAATTTTCTAGAATGGTTAGAGATTCAGCTAGTGGGGTTCTAATACTATGGTTTCAAGTCTTCCCATATTGCTTGGATAAGTTACTTACATGTTATTGTATTTTATTAGATATTGTGTAATTTCTAAAAACATGGAATAAAGCAAGAGTTGGGATGAACTAGACCCGTGAAAAATGACAACATGCTTTTGAATGAATTTGCTGAAAAGTAACCTGTAAATGAGAAAATAAAGGGGTCAAGTACAAATCGTCAGGTAACTGTGAAAGCATGTAACAGTAACTATTATATTTGTTTTTCTGGCTTTGTTTAATGATAAATAGCAAAGCTGACATAAAACATTTAATTAAAACATAAAAATACCAGTTCAAAGACAGTAATAAAAATATGTCTTAATTTAAAAACAAACCCTAGCACCAAACTTTTTAGATATAGTTATTACATTAAATAACCATTTTTGTAACATAATAAATCTAGAGGTTCCTTGTATAGTTGGAAATGAGATCGGGAAGAGCAGTTCAGGTAGGTAGTTTATGGTAAAGAAATTGGCATAATCTTTGTACGTTTTTAATAATATTTGAAAAATATTCAGTTTAAGTAATGGAAAACAGAACCCTATCATTGTTTTTGTAGCTTAGCTGAAGCCAGGACTGGATAATTAAACTAGGTGTCTGCCAAAGATATTTAAACAAATGTTAAATGTGAGGTGGTCCACAAGACATGCCAAGATCAAAGGGTCGACTATAAAGACACTGATGTGGGAATAAATTTATGGAAGAAAAGAGAGCAAAGGCCACTGTTTAAAGGGTAAGTAGAATTGACACAATATTAGTGGGCAGAAATCAGTGTTGAAGCTGGGACAGAAAAATTATAAAGGAAGACTATTCCCTCTGGAATTTCCCAACCTCTGTCAATAGCTGATTAGAACAGTAACACACTACTTTATTCAGAGTTAGTACAGAACACATTGGAAAGACTCTGTAGGTCAGGTAACATCTGTATAAAGAAAAACAGAGTAAATGGAGCATTGTGGGCTCCGCCTTTCCTTGATCACCGTTGGGTTTTGAACATCTCTTTAATTTGTACTATTTACCTTCTATATCTTTTGTTTCCCTTTCCCCTGACTCTCAGTCTGAAGAAGGGTCACAACCCGAAACGTCACCTATTCCTTTTCTCCAGAGATGTTGCCTGACCCGCTGAGTTACTCCAGCTTTTTGTATCTATCTTTACATTGAGATGGTACATTGATTTACAAGAACATTGCCAATGCTGGAAATGTTTTATTGAGTATTAGGTGCATTCAGCCCTTTGAATTTATGCTAACTGTCTGAAGGAGAGGTCACGACTCGCTGTCTTTAGTGGCCTTGCACCCTGCTTGAAATGGTATGAAACTGCACTTGAATTTGGTGGCCTTGCACCCTGCTTGAAGTGGTAAGAAACTGCACATGAATTTGGTGGCCTTGCACCCTGCTTGAAATGGAATTCCAAGGAATAGCCATGAGTCAACTGCCAGCCCACCAGCCGTGAGTGAGTGAGCTGCCAGCACAACAGGCTTAAGTGACTGAGCCGCCAGCCCAAGAATCCATTCGACTCGCAATGTTCATACTAGACCTCTGGAAACCAGTCCCTTCAGCCCACAACACTCATACTAGCACTCCAGAAAGCCCCCCACCCTCCACTGGCCACTAATATTGGAATTGGTGGAGAGGTGGAATATTGCGTTGGGGGACCAGCCCTCCCGTGTGGTGATGGGAACCAACAGGTCCCACTTAGTCTAGGTCTTATATGTTACAAAACTTACCTTGAGCAGCGCTGCAGTTCTGCCGCTCCCCGTGTGCGCGACTTTGGCGCATTTCAGAGGGGGGCGGGCTTAAAGTGCCGTTTTTCCACAGACTGGGCAAATTGATCAATGTCGGGCGATTTCGTTGCGGAAGAAAAATCGCTCCGACATTTCATGAATGAAAGTATTTTTAAATTACTCTAAATTATTTAAATTACTCTAAATAATTACTTAAATTATTTATTATCTAGAGTAATTTAAAATCACCTTCAAAAGCCGTGATCGCCGACAACCGGAAGGATTTTGCGTAGGGGAGAAAAAAAGGTAAATAGTTTATTTTTATATTAAAAGTTGGTTTTTCGGGAGGCTTTAATAACATTTTCATGTTGCGAAATGGGGCCCAAAAAAATGTATGAACAAACAGTATTTTTCCTCCCGACTTCACCGCTAACTGCTACGTTCCAATCCACCGCATTCCAGTAAAACCCACTCGCTAGTTGATTTAAATGGCCATTAATTTACAGGAATCAAACACTAAATTCCTTCCATTTGGCCCAGAAATTCATGAAAATGAGATTTAAAAACTATGTTATATTGTGGATTATTGTGTGAATGTTATTTGAACACTTAGGCAATTTAAAAAAAGTTTATCTTTTCTTAAGAAATGGATAGATGTTTAGATCTACTATTTGAATTTTGTAATTAGCTACAATTAGATAACTAACTAATTATATGCTTTAATTTCAGGTCATCCAAGTAAGATTGTTTCATATTTGTTTCAGAATGCTTCAATCTATAATAACTGAAAATTTCATTGAGTTATCTTAATTTTTAAGAAAGTTATGGGCTTTTAACTGTTCCAGATCACAGCTTTTGAGTTAAGTCAATTGAAAGGCAATGGGGAACAAGATGCTAATTTCCGAGTATGAAAATGGCCATAACTTTCTTAACACTGAAGATATGAAAGTGAATTAGGTGTCAAATTAAACTTCTTTTTATGCTTTATCTGATGGGATAAATTGCAGACTTGATTTTTAAAATCTCAAAATTTTGTAACATTGCTACTAAGTCTATATTATATATATATACACACTATATATACACATATACATACACATGCATATAAATATACACAGACATATATACATCATGCGCATATTATAGGCATACACATATGTATATACACACTGTATACATGCATATGTAGGTATGTTACAAAACTTACCTTTACCGGCGCTGCACTTCTGCTGCTCCCCGTGTGCGCGACTTTCGCGCCTTGCAGAGGGGGGCGGGCTTAAAGTGCCGTTTTTCCACAGGCGTGGATAATCGATGAATGTCGGGCGATTTGGTTGCTGAAGAAAAATCGCTCCGACATTTAATGAATGGTGGTATTTTTAAATTACTCTAGATTATTTATTAACTAGAGTAATTTAAAAATCACCTTCAAAAGCCGTGACCGCAGACAACCGGAAGCATTTTGCGTAGGGGAGAAAAAAAGGTAAATACTTTATTTTTATATTAAAAGTTGGTTTTTCGGGAGGCATTAATAATATTTTTATGTTGCGAAATGGGGTCCAAAAAAAATGTATGAACCCCCAGTATTTTTCCCCCCGACTTCACCGCTAACCGCAACGTTCCAATCCACCGCATTCCACTAAAACCCACTCGCTAGTTGATTTAAATGGCCATTAATTTATAGGCATAAAACACTAAATTCCTTCCATTTGGCCCAGAAATTCATGAAAATGAAATTTAAAAATTATGTTATATTGTGGATTATTGTGTGAATGTTATTTGGACACTTAGGCAATTTTTAAAAAGTTTATCTTTTCTTAAGAAATTGATAGATGTTTAGATCTACTCATTGAATTTTGTAATTAGCTACAATTAGATAACTAACTAATTATATGCTTGAATTTCAGGTAATCCAAGTAAGATTGTTTAATATTTGTTTCAGAATGCTTCAATCTATAATAACTGAAAATTTCATTGAGTTCTCTTAATTTCTAAGAATGTTATGGACTTTTAACTTTTCCAGATCACAGCTTTTGAGTTAAGTCAATTGAAAGGCAATGGGGAACAAGATGCTCATTTCCGAGTATGATAATGGCCATAACTTTCTTAATACTGAAGATATGAAAGTAAATTAGGTGTCAAATTAAACTTCTTTTTATGCTTTATCTGATGGGATAAATTGCAGACTTGATTTTTAAAATCTCAAAATTTTGTAATATTGCTAGCATATGTATAGGTATGTTACAAAACTTACCTTTAGCGGCGCTGGAGTTCTGCCGCTCCCCGTGTGCGCGACTTTAGCGCCTGTCAGAGGGGGCGGGCTTAAAGTGCCGATTTTCACCAGACCAGGATAATCGATGAATGTCGGGCGATTTAATTGCGGAAGAAAAATCGCTCCGACATTTCATCCATTAAGGTATTTTTAAATTACTCTAAGTTATTTGTTAACTAGAGTAATTTAAAAATCACCTTCAAAAGCCGTGACCGCAGACCACCGGAAGCATTTTGCGTAGGGGAGAAAAAAAGGTAAATACTTTATTTTTTTATTAAAAGTTGTTTTTTTGGGAGGCATAAATAATATTTTAATGTTGCGAAATGGGGTCCCCAAAAAATGTATGAACCCCCAGTATTTTTCCCCCCGACTTCACCGCTAACCGCAACGTTCCAATCCACCGCATTCCACTAAAACCCACTCGCTAGTTGATTTAAATGGCCATTTATTTACAGGCATAAAACACTAAATTCCTTCCATTTGGCCCAGAAATTCATGAAAATGAGATTTAAAAATTATGTTATATTGTGGATTATTGTGTGAATGTTATTTGGACACTTAGGCAATTAAAAAAAAGTTTATCTTTTCTTAAGAAATTGATAGATGTTTAGATCTACTCATTGAATTTTGTAATTAGCTACAATTAGATAACTAACTAATTATATACTTTAATTTCAGGTAATCCAAGTAAGATTGTTTAATATTTGTTTCAGAATGCTTCAATCTATAATGACTGAAAATTTCATTGAGTTCTCTTAATTTTTAATAAAGTTATGGGCTTTTAATTTTTCCAGATCACAGCTTTTGAGTTAAGTCAATTGAAAGGCAATGGGAAGCAAGATACTCATTTCCGAGCATGAAAATGGCCATAACTTTCTTAATACTGAAGATATGAAAGTAAATTAGGTGTCAAATTAAACTTCTTGTTATGCTTTATCAAATGGGATAAATTGCAGACTTGATTTTTAAAATCTCAAAATTTTGTAACATTGCTAATATGTACATACACACATGCATGAGTAGATGCACACATGCATATACACACACATGATTTTGTGTCTACTATACATACAAATATACATATACATACACGTATACATATACACATTATTATTTATATTATTCAGTGCATTTTGGATTTTAAAAGTACCAAAGAAATATGAAACGAAGCCGCGGTTGTACTTGCCTTCCATTTGTGACAGCGCGTTGCGCGGTAGATATTCAAATGCTAACGGGCGCCGCCGTGGGGGAGGGGGAGGGGCGGGGCGAGAGCGCGCGGCGAGGTTGTGCGGCTGCGCCACGGAGCGCGGCGAGGTTGTGCGGCTGCGCCACGGAGCGCGGCCATCCCCAGCGTGAGCGAGGCGCCGAGGCAGCGCATGCGCCAAGCGGCCCGAAGGGGAAGGGTTGGAACTGGCGCCACGTTTGCCGGTTCAGTCAGAGCTCGAAACACAGCGAGCTTCAGTATAAAACGTGTAGGAAGGGACTACAGATGCTGGGTTTAAACCGAAGGTAGAGACACAAAAAGCTGCAGTAACAGCCGGTCAGGCAGCAGCTCTGGAGAAAAGGAGTATGCGACGTTTCTGATCGAGACCCTTCTTCACACTGAGAGCCGGGGGAGAGGGAAACGAGAGATATATAGACGAGAGAGAGAGAGAGAGAGATGGTACAAATGAATGAGGATTATGTTTTTTTTAAAAAGTGACGATCATGGAAACTCCATTGCTGAGTGTGGGCTGCAGCTCACACACACACACACAATTGTGACAACCAAAGCGTTCTGGATAGAGGTGGCAAATGAGGCAAAGTAGGAAGCAAGATCATGGAAATGAGGCAACTTTTTGGACTGGGCTCTCTGGAAAAATAGAAAGTTGCCTTACACCACAGGAATGTGTGGAACTGTTAACCATCAGATACAAATGCGGCCGTTATTGGATGTTCGGGCATGAGAGTTATTGTAGAGATTATTATTGGTTGGGTTACGACGCATTTAACGGGCATACTTTCATCACTTTTCACCAAAGGAAGCTCCTAGCGATATACTTTAATACGAAGTTATACAGTTCAACAACATTTAGTTACTCCAGCTTTTTGCGTCTATCATCACCTATGAATATGTGTCCCAACAATTGGTACAATTAACGAATGCGGTAATTCATTAGTTACCGGATAATTCGTTGATTACTGCGGCCATTAATTATACCAGTTACACGATGCGTTTTCGTAACGAGTATTGAAGTGCATAACTTGCATTAAACATTTGGTACAATTAACACATGCGGTAATTCAAGTCTGAAGAAGGGTCTCGACCCGAAACATCGCCCATTCCTTCTCCTGTCCCGCTGAGTTACACCAGCATTTTTAGTCTATCTTCGCGGTAATTCATTCATTGCTGCATTCGGCAATTGTACCAGCTAATTCCTGAATTATTGCATTCAGCAATTAAACCAGTTGTACAATCGAGGGTGGGAAAAGTGAGCAAACAATGAAAAGGGGGCGGGGAAATAACACGAAAAATGTAGAATTGATTGCTTTTTGTAGAGGGAGGAAGGAAGAAGATAGTTGGACTAGTTAAACTCAGGTGAGTTGCTGTGGGTCTGATGGTTCTCATTCATATTCTCCAGCAGTGGCCGCGGGATAATGTGTGTACTTGACGCGTGATCTGTCAATCACCCAAGCGTCACTGCATTTCCAGGAGCCGATGGTTCAACAACTCCTGCCTCCAAGGGCTGTGATAAAAGGGATCGCTGCCCCCAAACTAAAGAACAGTTCATCGAAGGCCAAAAATAGTGGATCGTCTGTATGCCGTCTGTCAGTCGGAACAGAGGGTGGGAGAAAACGAGCGAACAATACCTTTTGCATTGCAATTCCACCGCACATGAAGTAGAATCAGGGTTTGCGTGGAGCTTTTTTTTTCCAGATGTGTTGGCTTTCAAGCTAGAAAGACGCTATGGGATATATTTATTTATTGATTTCTTTCATTCCGATCATATTAAAAAGCAAACTTCATGCATCCCGAACCGAAGGTAAATATTTACAAAAAATATCCCTTTTTGTGAACAACGTGTATTAGGTTTAAACATGTAAACCAAAACACTCCCAGTATATAATGTTTTATCCAGAAGGCAGTGGCAATCCTCTGAATGTAATTTAATGGCATAAATTCAGAGCAACTGCATGGAAATGCTATTTTGCAGCAAAAAGATACGCAGAAACTCGATACAGGTTCGGAAGTAGCAACTGTGTTTTTTCCCCCACAGATGTGCTTTTCGAGAGGTTTACGGATTATGGGCTGATAGTACCGTTTAGTACCGATGACCGGGGCCAGTACATTTCGCACATTGTATCGACGGTATACGGCCAGCTTCGGTCTGGGCGGCGCGTTGCACGGAGCAGCCCACAGCAGAGCGGAGACCGGGAACTGTACTTTAACATCACCATTTTCGGGAAAGAATTGCATTTACGCTTGAAACACAACAGCAAGCTGGTTGCTCCCGGTGCAACGGTGGAATGGCAGGAGGATTTTGGGACCGTAGTTACCGAACCAATCCATGGAGACTGCGTGTTTTCCGGGGATATTACTGATATGCCAGGAGCAACCGTGGCTCTAAGCAATTGCGATGGATTGGTGAGTGCGGAAAAATAGCTATGCTAACTACTGTAATTAACACAATGTTGACGCGGGGAGTGTGATGATCATTAATGAGATGACAAATTGAACCCATTTGGGAAGTTCCAGTAGACATCACAGTAACAAAAGCGTTGTACATTGTGTATGCAAACAAAGAATCTCCCCGTGCCTAGCACATGTGACAATAACGTATTCCTATTCCTAACCTCCACTATCCTTCCCACCCTTGAATATATCAGCCAATCTCATACAAAAGAAACGTGAACGTTTTTTAGTTGTTCACTTGGTACATTCGCTTAATTTTGCAATGATAAAGTAAATTGGCTCACTTTCAATAGATTCTCAAACTGGTACATTTAAACAATGTTAATTAATTTGTTACTTTGTGTTGTATACTGTATGTCGGGCTACAGTAACACAACTCGCCGAATATCAGCATCCTACGGTTCTAATACTAGCGTTCTTCCATGTTAAGGGTTTCAGTTTTTCCGCCCTTCCCTGTGTTGTTCTGATTGGTGAGATGTTAGGGTGATTTGAGATATTGACCTTTATCTCCTTTCCGGATTGGCTTCTACTTTATATGCAATTAGACCGAGGAAGAGCAAGAGGGCATAGTTTTTGTTTTGGGAAAAAAAATCTTCAGGATAATGACTCTTTTTGGAAAATGTTTATTTGTCAACGACATTTATTCTCAATGTTTTGGATCCATTATTGCGGTACCATGGATATTCCTTTAACCAAATGCAGTGATAGACACTAAGTACTGGAGTAACTCAGCGGGTCAGTCAGCATTTCTGGAGAAAAACAAAATGTGACGTTTGGGGCCGCGGCCCTTCAGACTGGTTATCTTTGGTATAAATCAGCATTTGTAGTTCTTTGTTTCTACCAAATGCAGTGAATTAGTGATTGGGCGGTGCGGTGTTAGTCATCGTTCTCCTCGTCATGTTTTTACATGACGAGGAGATAAAGGTCAATAGTGACTGAGCTGTCGTTAATTTTGTTGCGTCGCGAGTCCTATTGTCACCATATAACAGGGGTGACGGCCTTGAAGGTTAGATTTTCAGACCACCAATTCACTGGGAAACGACACCAATGAAGCACAAATCCACGCGGATCTACGTTGTGCGTTTAGTTTAACAGGATAACCTTGGGAACCTATCAACATTTGGTCCGCAACTTTCTATGCCTTGACAGATTAATTCTTACTGCTTAAATGTTGTCCAACAATTACTCTGGGACCGTGTTCCTGATTCCAACTACCCTGTGGATATAAATGTTCTTCTTTAGAAACATAGAAACATAGAAAATAGGTGCAGGAGTAGGCCATTCGGCCTTTCGAGCCTGCATCGCCATTCAATATGATCATGGCTGATCATCCAACTCAGTATCCTGTACCTCCCTTCTCTCCATACCCCCTGGTCCCTTTAGCCACAAAGGCCACATCTAACTCCCTCTTAAATATAGCCAATGAACTGGCCTCAACTACCTTCTGTGGCAGAGAATTCCACAGATTCACCACTGTCTGTGTGGAAAATGTTTTTCTCACCTGGTCCTAAAAGACTTCCCCCTTATTCTTAAACTGTGACCCCTTGTTCTGGACTTCCCCAACATCGGGAACAATCTTCCTGCATCTAGCCTGTCCAACCCCTTAAGAATTTTGTAAGTTTCTATAAGATCCCCCCTCAATCTTCTAAATTCTAGTGAGTACTAGCCGAGTCTATCCAGTCTTTCTTCATATGAAAGTCCTGACATCCCAGGAATCAGTCCGGTGAACCTTCTCTGTACTCCCTCTATGGAAGAATGGCTTTCCTCAGATTAGAAGACCAAAACTGTACACAATACTCCAGGTGTGGTCTCACCAAGACCCTGTACAACTGCAGTAGAACCTCCCTGCTCCTATACTCAAATCCTTTTGCTATGAATGCTAACATACCATTCGCTTTCTTCACTGCCTGCTGCACCTGCATGCCTACTTTCAATGACTGGTGTACCATGACAGCCAGGTCGCGTTGCATCTCCCCTTTTCGTAATCGGCCACCATTCAGATAATAGTCTACTTTCCTGTTTTTGCCACCAAAGTGGATAACCTCACATTTATCCATATTATACTGCATCTGCCATGCATTTGGCCACTCACCCAGCCTATCCAAGTCACCTTGCAGCCTCCTAGCATCCTCCTCACAGCTAACACTGCCCCCCAGCTTTGTGTCATCCGCAAACTTGGAGATGTTGCATTCAATTCCCTCGTCCAAATCATTAATATAGATCTCCTCTAAGCCTCATTATTTAGATCTCCTCTAAACCTCTCTCTCAACCCATGTGCACTAGTTTTGAAAAACAACTGGTATGGCGAGGCGTCCTACAATGTACTCTGTGTCTGTCTGTCATAATTTTGTGTTTAGGACTTAAATCAAAACTACACTTTGCGTTTTAACCACAGCTTGCAGGAAATCGTAAATTATGGTAATGGCAGGGTTGTGAAGGAAGCAGAAGCCTGGGAAAATGTCTGTTCTGAATAGCATAATCTGCTGTGTATCTTCAACCAAATGAGTTACCATTGTGAGGGCAACTAAATACAATGCATGATTACTCCAAATTACCTTCTTTAGTATGGAAATACAAGTTGAATTTGCTTTGTGTAATTAAAAATTGAAATCCAGCAAGATCTGTATATTCCATTCAACTTAATTTTCATGCCTTATTTTTTTATATTCTGTCTTTAATTTTGGAAGAATGTTTACTAAATCAGATGTCAGTACAGACTTGTGAGATGGAAACAATCCCAAAATTAACATCAATATTTGAGTATACCTATGGGCTAGATAATTCTGAAAAATTACCAACATTGTGTAAAGAATTTTATTCTCACTTCAATTCACAACAGTCAGTTCTTTATCTATGCTTCATTGTTGAAGATTTTCCATCTAGAAGAAACAACCTCTTGACATTTACCATATCAAATCCTTTCAAAACTTTCATATTTCAATGAACTAACAACTCATCCTTGGTGTATGTAATTCCATTTTACTTGAAGATAGACACAAAATGCTGGAATAACTCAGCGGGTCAGACAGCATCTCTGGAGAGAAGGAATGGGTAGCGTTTCGGGTCGAGACTCTTTTTCAGATGACCCAAAACACCCATTCCTTCTCTCCAGAGATGCTGCCTGACCTACTGAGTTACTCCAACATTTTGTGTCTACCTTCATTTTAAACCAGCATCTGCAGTTTTTCCCTATCCATTTTGCTTGAAAGTGGTTTGTATGACAATCATAACATTCAGAAAAACAACCTAGCTATTAAAACATATCTAATAGTAAAGCCAGAGGAATTTTTCACTTTTTTTGCAAAAGGCTAGTGTGCAGCAACACAAGTAACTAGGAAAACTAAAGCCCCGGTCCCACTTAGGAAACCTCTGGAGACCGTGTGCCCCACCCAAGGTTTCCGTGAGGTTCCCGGGGGTTCCGGTCACTCTCCATGAGTCACCAGAGGTTCTGGTCAATTGCCTGGAGAGCCTCAACTGAAGCGCGAGCTGCATCTGCTGACCAAAGATCCTATAGGATCTTTGCTACTGACCGCGCACACACACACATCGCGAAGGTGGGGGCCAGGGACAGCGGAGGAGCTTTTTCTGCGTGTTGAAGAGGAAACTAAACGGCTGCCACAGAGCACGGAAGTCCTTTAGAGAGCGCGGGAGGGAGGGAGAAAGAAGTGGAGAGAGAGATGGGAGAGAAGGAGTGGAGACAGTTTTAGGAAGTTTAATAAAGTTAGCGGGCATTTTACCTTCCCGCGGATCTTCTAGGTCCTGAAAACCAAAGAAGATTTCTTTGCTGTAAACTCCAATGTGCCAATCAGAATGGCTGATTAGTGAAGGCCTTTGACTGGCTGTAAGTAAAAATGCGACCCCACCACTGGCTTTGACAAAACGGCAACCTATTTTTAGTCGCGGACGGTTTTGGGATTTTTTGAAATAATCGCAGGAACATAGGAGAAGCCGCGATTACGCGGAAGCCACTTTCCACCATTAGGGAGAGTGACTGGAACCTCCAGAAACCTCTGGGAACCTCATGGAAACCTTGGGAGGGGTGCAAGGTCTCCAGAGGTTTCCGTTCAGGTTTCCTAAGTGGGAAGATCCGCCGGAAGGTAAAATGCCCGCTAACTTTATTAAACTTATTAAAACTGTCTCCACTCCTTCTCCCCCCCGTTCGCTCGCCTTCTACCCCTTTCTGCCCCATTCTGCCCCCTTCTCTCTCCCCTTCTCTGCCATTCTCTCCCTCCCGCGCTCTCTAAAGGACTTACCATGCTCTGTGGCAGCCGTTTACTTTCCTCGACAACACGCAGAAAGCGCTTCTCCACTCTCCCTGGCCCCCACCTTTGCGATGTGTTTGTGTGTGTGCGCGCGGTCGGCAGCAAGATCATTTAGGATCTTTGGTCAGTAGATGCAGCTCACGCTTCGGTTGAGGCCCTTCTTGCAATAAAGGCAACATACTCATTGACTTTCTAATTACTTGCTGCATCTCATTTTAACTTTCAGTCTTTTGTATAATAGCGTCTTGGTCACATTAATGTTCGTTTCTTGTGTAGGAAGGAACTGCAGATGCTGGTTGACACTGAAGATAGACACAAAATGCTGGATTGTATCAGCGGGACAGGCAGCATCTCTGGAGAGAAGGAATGGGTGACATTTCTGGTTGAGACCCTTCTTCGGATAGAGTCGGAGTGAGGAAGTCTAGAGATATGAAAACGACGTTTCTCCAGCATTTTTGTCTACCTTTGATTTTTCCAGCATCTGCAGTTCCTTTTTGTACAGGAAATGTTGAATGGTTCGTTGTTTGCTGAGGGGAAGGTCATGAGGAATACGAGTAGAATTAGGCCATTTGGCCCATCAAGTCTATTCTGCCACTCAATCATGGATGATCTATCTCTTCCTCCCAACCCCATTCTCCTGCTTCTCCCTATAACCTCTGATACTCGTACTAATCAAGAATCTATCTATCTCTGCCTTAAAAATATCCACTGACTTGGCCTCCACCACCTTCTGTGCAAAGAATTCTACAGATTCACCACCCTCTAACTAAATACATTTCTCCTCATCTCCTTCCTGAAATGACTTTCTTTAATTATGAGGCTATGACCTCTAGTTCTAGACTCTCCGACTAGTGGAAACATCCTCTCCAGATCCACTCTCTCCAAGCCTTTCACTATTCTGTCCCCCCTCATTCTTCTAAACTCCAGCGAGTACAGGCCCAGTGCTGACAAACGCTCATCATAGATTAACCTACTAATTCCTGGGATAATTCTTGTAAACCTCCTATGGATACTCTCCAGAGCTAGTACTTCCTTCCTCAGATATGGTGCCCAAAATTGCTCTCAATATTCCAAATGCGGCCTTACCAGCGCCTTATAGAGCCTCAACATTACATCTCAACATACATTTTTTGTGTATACAAGCCCTCTTGAAATAAAGTTTGCTTTCTTTAAGGTGACAAGAAGGTGTACAATCAGCAAAATTAATTAGAAAGACAGTGAAACTAGGAGAACTAGGGTAGGGGAGGAACGGTGAGAAATGGCAAGCAAGGGTTACTTGAAGTTAGAAAAATCAAAACTCATAATGCTGGGTTGAAAGCTGCCCAAGCAAAATATAAGGTGCTGTTCCTCCAATTTGTGTTGGACCTTACTCTGACAATGGAGGAGGCCCAGGACAGAAAGGTCAGTATTGGAATGGCAATGGGAGTTAAAGTGTTTAGCCACCAGGAGATCATGTAGGCCTAGGCAGACTAAGAGGATGTGCTCAGCGAAACGATGGCTGAGCCTGCGCTTGGTCTCGCTGATATATATAGAAGTCCACCTCCGGAGCAGCAGTTACAGTAGATTTCTTTCCTTCTTAAAAATATATTTTGTTTTTCTAGGCCTTCCACCTGAGTGAACTACCTAATTTTCCCATATTATGCTCCATTTATCAGTTTCATTCTTGCTTGCAGCCAGTTTATATCCCTTTGCAGAGATTAATTGCATACTCCTGCACAGCTTGCTTTCCCATTCGGGTTTATACCGTCAAGAACTATTAACCCACAAACTTTCTTCTTCCCTTTTCTGTGTAATTGCAATGCCACAATGCTATGTTCTTGGTTCTAGTGGCTGCACTCCCCAGGGAAATACCTTAATATTCAGAACTGAATACAGGTTAGAGAGGATGAAGAGAGAAAATATTGCAGATTTTGGAAATCGGAAATATAAACAAGATGCACGTAACATTCCTGGTGAGGCAGTATCTATAGAAAGACAAAAAGTTAATGTTTTAGGTCAAGGTTCCTGCCTACTTGCATTTGCCTGCCTCGCAGTCACACCATTATTTGCTTGCAATGTTTGAACTGAGGATAAAACCTGCTGAAATTCACTACTCATAAAACAGTCAACTGCACTGGTGGATATCAGTCACATTAGCTATTGTTCACATTCCAGACCTTGTTTTGAGGTTTTCCGGTTCATGGGCAATGTCCTTAAATTCCCATGGAACAGTGTATGTTCACTCCATGGATCTGAGGTCTCCAATTGCCTCTAATTACTATGTTAAGTTCCTTAGCAAATTAGTGGAGCACAGATAAATTGAGGACTTTGAATAATACATGTATTTTATGTTTTTCTTATCCTGATTGAAGGTTGTTCATTTCCAAGTTCTTCATTTAATTAAACCACTGTTTCCTGTATTTCCATAAACTCTTTGTCTGTTTCCCTCATTGCCTTTTAAATGCATTGTCATTGTTTACTATGTTCCTTCTGGTTCCAGTCTCCTTTTACATTTATTTCTCTCTCTAGCTTGTTCTCCCAATCAAAATGAGCACACCTTGTATTCCTCTCACTGTATTACGAGATGGACATATTACTTGGTTCTCTTCAATTACAAACAAGATACAGAATTTTCACAACCTTTTCACACACGGAGATATGTGTATGGAATGAGCTACCCGATGAAGTGCAATACCAATGTTTAAAAGCCATTTGGACAGGTTCATGTGTAGCAAGGATTTAGGGGTATGGGTCAAAAGTGAGCAAATAGGACTAGCTTAGATAGGCATCTTATTTAGCATAGACAAATTAGGCTGTAGAGCCTGTTTCTACACTGTGACACTATGACCATTTTTAATGAATTATAAACTGTGCTCCAGGAGATGAATGGGTCATCCACATCTGCTTTTTTCTTCTTGAATTGCATAAATTTGAGATGAATTTCCTTGAACTTAAAAGGTTGTTTTCCCCAGTAAGGTTTAAAAAAAAAAAATTAAAATCAGGAATAAGTGGTTTGTCATTGGAATGGGAATGAGAAGTGACCGTGTGTATTGTTCAGAATACAAAGGAAGCAGTGTACATTCGTTTCTGACAATAAGAGATGAAAATATATAGAACTGTTGTTCATTGTTTTTCTACTAGATTGAAGTTGTTTCCACAATTAAATTGGATTCCAAAGAGATTTGATCCTGAAATTGACTATTAATGCCAACTTTCTCCAACTAAAATGCATGTAGACACTGGCAATCTTTGTCTTGCATATCTTGAAGGTACAGGAGCACGAAATCTGCAACACCCAGGTTCAGGAATAGCTTTTCCCCACAGCCATCAGGCTACTAAACTCAACTCATACAAAACTCTGAACATTAATAGGCCATTGCACTTTATCTGTTTATTTATTTTGTGTGTGTGTGTATATTTATTCAATGGTATATGGGCACTCTGATCTGTATTTATGCCTACTATATTCTGTAGTGCTGAAGCAAAGCAAGAATTTCATTGTCCTATCTGGGACACATGACAATAAACTCTCTTGAATCTTGAAAAGGAAACACCACTATCATCCTGGAAGATAGAAGATAACCTGCCATACCTCTTGGAATTTTTTTCTCCCAAACTGTTCACTGACATGTGACTGCATAATCTGGTTTAAGCATTTACAACCTCCTGTTTAAATGGTACATCACCCCTTTAAATGGGTCTTGGGTTGGCTTTGGTTAGCCAGTAGAAGTACTTCGGGAGAGTGAGGAAATTGCTAATTTCCAGCATGGTCATGTGGCATGTTTGTCAATCAAATTTAACTGCAATTTGGAGGATATAATAAGAGGATCTTAAATTGATGTTGGGTTCATTTAGCTTAGGCTTTCCACCTATTTGAAAAAAGATACCAGTTAAAAATCTCCTTGCAAGTAATTTTCCAGCTCAGAGTAAACCAGAGTAAAAGAGAATGGAGCAGCTGGGCTTGTACACTCTGGAGTTTAAAAGGATGAGAGGATATCTCATTGAAACATATAAGATTGTTAAGGGGTTGGACACGCTAGAGGCAGGAAACATGTTCCAGATGTTGGGGGAGTCCAGAACTAGGGGCCACAGTTTATGAATAAGGAGTAAGCCATTTAGAACGGAGACAAGGAAACATTTTTCTCACAGAGAGTTGTGAGTCTGTGGAATTCTCTGCTTCAGAGGGCGGTGGAGACGGGTTCTCTGGATGCTTTCAAGAGAGAGCTAGATAGGGCACTTAAAAATAGTGGAGTCAGGGGATATGGGGAGAAGGCAGGAACGGGGTACTGATTGGGGATGATCAGCCATGATCACATTGACTGATCACATTGACTTCGGGGTACGAAGGGTCGAATGACCTACTCCTGCACCTATTGTCTATTGTCCTGCACCTTTTTGATAGTCCCGTTTCTTCATGCATTGTAATTTATACACAATAAAATATTTGTTACAACTGTTTTTTGCATATCTTTTTCTCTGCTAAAAGAAATTTGCAGAGAATTTTGTTTTGATTTTAACTCCAATATTCTTGTGTGCTTATACCTCTGAACTAAAGTATATACTCAATCCGTTCGATCTCTCCTTGTGTGTTTAAATCCACTTTTCTAACAACAGATCAAGTTAAACTTGCTGCTGTTTCTTGGTTGCAGGTATTTCCTTATGTTCGCCTTCCATCACAGTGACCAATGTGGAGTAGTCACTGTGGTGGATGTTTATGTTAAAATGTATTTGGTGTGTTCCGTTGCTTTTTATTTGTATGACTGATTTGACAAATTAAATTAAATTCCTCGTATGTTGCAAAACATACTTGGCTAATAAAGTATTATTGTGTGTGTAGTTAGAGATCAGGCAAGTGGCAATCTTTTCAGAAGCTTATGTAATTGAAGCAAGGCATTTCCATATAAATCGTTAGCCTCCATTGTGCTACAATGAAACCAGCTGACCCGTGAGCTTGGAAATTGAGTTTGAGCTTGAGGGCTGAAAGCATCTTTGATGTACATGCTTCCCCAAGCCGCATGAAGTGTTCTGATGTTTCACAAGACTGATTATTGTAGACAATAGATTTTGACCACCCATCAATGATCTGAGAAACCTTGTACTTTTTTTTTTCCCTCTGTTCTGTTTTTAATTGGGTTTATTGTACCTGATCATTCTAGACCTTGGATCATTGCCTAAACTCAATTCCACACCACGCCTCTGGACATAACTTCAGAAGTTGTGAGGGGGGCAACAAATTGGCTCTAGTCTCTAGTTCTATGTCCTGATTTTTCTTCCATGAGAGCTCCTATTGTTGAACCATTTAAGAATGTTAGACAAATATAGATAGATAATATTTCAGCTTTTATTTCAGAAAAGAAAACTATGTAGTAGTATAGAGTACTGAAAACCAAAGATTATGCTGAAAACAAGTGAGGCTCTTCACAAATATAACCTGCTCTTGTTTTACAATAAAATAGAGGGGAAGAAACCCGCTTGATAGGTATTTTTTGTTCTTTAAATATTTATCTTGTAATGTTCTTGGAGACATACAGTTGAGGTTGAATTTAATTTGCAAAGGGAAGTTTTCATTCTCGACATTATTTGGAGGTTGCCTTTCAAACATGGGGACATGAAAGCTAGTACTTTAAGTCTGGGGAGGAGTCTGAAATCAACAAGCCATCTGGCAACAATGGCAATTGAATGAATAACTTGTATGTTTCAGCTTGTAAGTTTCGGCTTGTAGGTTTCAACTTGTCAAAACAAACCAATTTTATTTTTATTTACTGTTCTTACTGGGAGGTGATTGATTAACTGCTTGCTATTCACAGCAACAGGTATCTACTGCAAACGTTGAGGGCTGTGTGAATTTTCAAATAATGGAGATTTCTTTAGGAATCTAATCGCTAAATTAACTGGTGGAGTTATGATTATTGGGAAAATAGTGAACATTTACCACTGCTGATTCAAAACATCAAAAGTGGCAAATTGAATAATGTTATCTTGTTATTCGCAAGAAGTTGCTAACCAATATTTAAATGTTATAATCACTAGGCTGGATTGATTCATGCAGATATTGGCGAGTTTTTCATTGAGCCATTGGAGAAAGGCCAGAGGGCGCAGGAGGAGAAAGGTCGTGTTCATGTTGTGTATCGTAGATCATCTATCAAACAAACGGTATCAAAGGACCTCGATACTGAAGGTATTTAAAGTAATGCTTGCAGAAAATTTCATGATTAAAAGTAAATATCTTATTTCATAAATCCTTGGAATCTGAATGCTAACTTAGCACAATATAAATGTATAAGACAAATGTTATTAAATATTTGTATTCTGCATTATTTGCTTGTTTTATCCATCTGCACAGTTATTATTGTCAAGTCAAACAAACTTTATTGTGATTTAGAAATACATTGATAAATGCAGTTCCAAACGAAATTCCGTTGCATTTGGCTCCCTGTGCGACACGATAATTAACAGAAGGATAAACATGGATAAAAAGGATAAATAGACAATGGTGGCAGCCCATTACATGGTATTCAGGAGTCTAATGGCTCGTGGGAAGAAGCTGTTGCAGAACCTTGATGTTCTGCTCCTCAAGCTACGATATCTTTTGCCCGAGGGCAGCAGAGTGAACAGTCCGTGATGGAGATATGTGGGGTCTTTTATGATACTGCTGGCCTTAGACACGCAACATTTGGTCGCAATATCCCCGATTGAGGGGAGAGAGGTCCCGATGATTTTTTCCGCTGTCCTCACCACTCTCTGCACGGACTTCCAATCAGAGGCTTTACAGTCCCCAAACCAGACAGAGATACAGCTGGTCAAAATACTCTCTATGGTGCCCCTGTAGAAAGTGGTGAGGATGGGATGGGGGAGGTGAGCTCTTCTCATCCGGCGCAGAAAGTGCAACCGCTGCTGCGCTCTCTTAACTGTTGATGAGATGTTATTCGACCAGGTCAGACTGTTAGTGATCTGCACCCCCTGTGATAATCTGCTTTTTTAGTATTTTGTTTGAAGACCTGTAATTTCTCTTCTAATTTAATACCCTGTCTAGTGTTTTGTCAAATGTTAATTATCCAGGAAATCAACCATTTAAAAATTATGTGACTTGTTTAGCTAAAATAACTTGCTGATTTAATCTGTGTTAATCTATATTTCAATACAACATTTGTGGTATGCTGAGTTCTTGGAGAGAACATCTGCTTTATTCATATTTGAATGAGGAAAGGAATTATAAGATGAGCTTTCTTGACTTTCACAAAGTCTCCTTTGCCTCCAAACCCATTCTCATCTAATTGCACTTTAAATCAGTGCCTTAGGATATTTGTGTATATTAAAATCAGGTTGTACATACTAAGCTCGGGGAGAATAGTTGAGGCTGTTGTTCAGTGGAATTATAACATTCTGAATAGTGTGTATTGCTAAACCAGGTGTTTCTATAAACTACACATTCAAAGACATGTAGCACTTCATTACTCAAGCTTAAAGCTATTTTCTTCATCAAACTCTGTTTGAAGCCCATGAAAGTAAGATTGATTACACTAAGGACAATGTAGTTCTTGAGACTGTATGAGGAAAAATTGTCTTCAGTATGATTATTTATTGTCATGTACACCAGGGTGCGATGAAATTCCTAGTTCACATGAAGCTCACAGTGCAAACTCTGTACATACAGTTGTTATAAATACAATGACCAATGCAAAATGGCAGAATGCTGCAAGGATGTGGCACAAAATCAGAGGAGGGCAGAACTACAAAACTGAATAACAGGATGAGGTTAAGTTAAGAATGGCAGCGCCTCTGTGAATGGGCTGCGAAATAAGTGATTGGTTCAGAAGCCGTGGGGAAGAAGCTGTTCCGAAGTCTGGATGTCCTTCTTGACTCTTCTCCCAAATGGCCGAAGAGAGAAATGGGAATAGCCAAGGTTCAATGATCCTTGACGATACCTCTAGCATTTCTGATGCAACACACCGTGAAGATAAACTGGATCGAAGGAAGCGATGTGCATGTGATGCACGGGACTGTGTTCAGCACACTATACAGGCTCAGCCTGTCAAATTGAATTGCCATTGGAAGCACAGTGGTAGAGTTGCTGCCTTATAACACCTGAGACCCTAGTTCCATCCTGACTATGGGTGCTTCTTCTTCTTCTTGCATATGGCGTGCACAGCCTAAAGTTGTAGGACACCTTGTTCTATTTGATCTTATTTGATTGTGTACGCCGGGTTGATTGCAACCTTCACGTGGTCCGCCCTGTTTTGACTAATGCAATCTTCCACCCCACTATGGGTGCGATCTGTATGGAGTTTGCATGTTCTCCCTGTTATCTATGTGGGATTTTTCCAGGTGCTCCCGTTTCCTCCCACATTCCAAACACGTCCAGGTTTGTAGGTTAATTATGTAGTGGCCATTTGGCCTGTTTTGCATGACATTGATGATGGCATGTGCTTTTAAATGTTAGACTGCCTGTTATATTGTGGGTGGGATTTATGACGTGTTTTTGGGCATGTTTGCAGTTTAGATGCTTGCGCAGAAGCTTAGTTTTTAGATTAGATTGGAGAGTCGATGGGGAAGGTTAACCCTTTTACCATGCGGGGTTCATGCGAGATCATGCGGGCCATGCGAGGTCCACGGGAGATCTAAAGGAGATCATGCCAGATCTTGCCAGTGTTACGGAGACACGAGGAGTTTACTAATGTTTAAAGTAATAAGCTGGAGTTCGAAGAAGATTGTAGTAACGAGTAGGAAGAAACTTGGATGTATTTTACTGTTTTCTAGCAACAATTAAACATTTATTCATCAAAAGACTGTGTTTTGAAGTCATATCCGAGAAGAAGCTCTGAAAATCTCTGTGAGTGAGCTTGCATGCGTTCAGAAGACACCCCCTTCAACCATTCTCATCCAAATAGCGGCTAGGGTGCTAATTACCTGAAAGATATGATAATCTGCCACTACAAATTAATTTCTGTAAATTTTCCCTAGCGTGTAGGATAGTGCCAGTGTATGGGGTGATTACTGGTGGGCCGAAAGGCCTGTTTCCATGCTGTATCTCTAAAATGTAAACAAATATAATTTCAGGGTACAAAATAATGACTATGACATTTACTCCACGTATTGAGAGCATAGTTGTTGTGGAAAGGGGAGGCAATGAACTATTGCAGATTAACACTTTTCAATGGAAACGTAAAGACAAAGAACTGCGGTTGCTGGATTAAAAATAAAGACCGTTGGAGTGATTCAGTGCGTTTCTTATCAACATCCTTCCAGTAACTGCTGTACTGTTCCAGTAACCCAGAGAGTTGTGAATTTGTGGAATTCTTTGCCTCAGAAGGCAGTGGAGGCTGATACAGATGGATGCATTCAAAAGAGAGTTAGATAGAGCTCTTAGGGCTGGAGGAATCAAGGGAGGAACAGTGTACTGATTGTGGATGATCAGCCAGTGGTGCTGGCTCAAAGAGCTGAATGGCCTACTCCTGCACCTATTTTCTATTTCTACCTTTCTAACATTGCGCCCAGAACTGAACACAATATTCTAAATATGGCCTCACCAGCGTCTTGTATAACTGCAATATGACCTTCCAACATCAACACTTGTAAGAAGACCTGGTATTAAAAGCTATAATGGGGCCAGAAATGGAAGTGGTGTGGTTAATAGTTTATTGGGCATAGGGCCAAGGCAGCAGAAAGTGGGCATGTGGGAAAACTTGTAGCTAAGGACTCCAAGGGAAAGTGAAAGATGCTTGAGAAAAATGTACCCAGAAACCTCACTTTCTTTAAAAAAATATATATAGAGCACAAAGAATAGAATGTCCTTAAGTCACCACAGGTTGTGTGAATATTAAATACATTATTGTACATTTGTACTCCCTGCTATCCTCTTGTTAGATTGTGAAGTTAATAGCGTTCCTCTAAGCACAGCTAAGAAGCAGTCAATCATAACATTATCCATTTGCTATTTAAATTGTAGAAAACTATATAAACTTCCAAAATAGTCCATCAATCTACTCTGCTGTAGTGAAAAATGTATGCCAAGTTTTAGAACTTACTCGACCAAGGGGGACCTGTTGGGGGGGGGGGGGGTCACAGGGAAGACTGGTCCCCAAATGCAATACATCAGGCTTAGTTCCAGAGTTCCAGACCGAGGGACTGAAGAAGTCTAAAAGGTCACCTATCCATGTTTTCCAGAGATGTAGCCTGAGCCACTAAATTACTCCAGTGCTTTGTGTCCATTTGTATATTAACCAGCATCTGCAATTCTTTGTTTCTACTAATACTGTGATAATCCCTTACTCAGTTGGAGTGGACAATGGACACCATTTCCACCGACTCCTTCATCCGTTAAAATGAGGGTTTACCATAGTTTACATACTGAAAAGATGCCTGAAAACTAAACATATATTTGTTCAGTGCTATCAATGCAGTCAGATATCAAGAATGGAAAGTTGCTGTATACAAAAAAATGATTCATAGTCTTATTCCATGCTGAAACGCTTAGTTAATGGGTAATATGAATTATAGCCCACATAAAATAATATTGCTGACTTTCAATGAATGCCATGTGTATGTGCAAAGGAAAAACAATTTGTTTGATTAACTGAGCCCGTATTGATCGTGTAAGACAAAAGACTGAGTGCAATAAACTAAAAAAAATCTATTAATGGGTAAAACAATCAGTGTTCAGTATTCAAGAAACGGCTTAAATCAATGGTGCACAGTTGTTAGCTGCAGGCAGGGTAAGATTAACATTTCATATCATGAGGCATTCTCGTGTTGTATTTAAAAAAATATCATCTGTTCAAATAATCTGGCCCAGAAATTAATCCCCAAACCAGAAATGGTGTAGCATTGTAAAATAAAGTATGATAAAAATAATGGTGCAAGTAAAAGTTGGCTCAGAAAATCGGGGTGAAGACGCAGTCTGGGTATAGCTACGATGCACCAATGGGAGCTATCTATAGCCCTTCAAATAATAGGGGTAATTTAATGTGGGGAGTATATAAAGTTGCCAGAAAAAAAGGTTATTTAGAATTTGACAAAAATCACCAGCAGCTTAATTTGAGTAGAAAAATGCTCTATCTTGCATGGATCATAAAACCAATCTTTAAAAGTTTCCATGTGTTTGTCAAGCATATAGGCCCCATACAATCAGTAAATGGAAAATTAACAGGAATGGGTATTAGTTTTTAAAAAAAACCTGGAGAAAGTAATAAGACTGAAAGCTCATATATCCCTCCAGTGATAATGTGCATTCTGAGCAATTATGAGATGAACAAGTCTTCGAGCTATAGGGAGAAGTTGATTAGACTAGGATTCTATTCCTTGGAGCACAGGAAGATGAGAGGTCTCAAAGGATGATGGTTGTATGGAACTCGCTGCCAGACGAAGTAGTATGACTCTGAGGATTTCAGTTTTTCTAAATATTGGACAGATGAATAATGGGGGATGATAAACCACTTGCCCTAACATCACAAGTAGGGGAAATGCCAGAATTTGTAATGAAGAATGTTGTCAAAATGAAACTTGTGCTAGAGGACCTCTGTGGAAGCAAAAGGTTGACACTCTGCATTAGGACTTTTTTCTGCACCCTGCCAGCTTAATGATGTATTTTCTATTGGAAACTGCGCAATATTCCAAGTGCAGCCTCACCAACATCTTTTATAATTGCAACATAGTGGCCCGTTCCTGTATGGAGCCCTGACTGATGTAGGCACTGTGCCATAAAAGCCTCCTTCAGCACCCTATCTACCTTTGACGCCATTTTCAGGTATGTACTTGTGCTCCTAGGCTTGTCTGTTCCACGACACTATCCAGGAGCCTATTGTTCACTGCGATAGTCCTACCCTGGTTTGGGTATCCAAAATAGAACACCTCAATTATGTGAATTGAATGCTGCTTTGTCATTCCTTGGCAAACTTGCAGAACTCGGGAAGATCATGTAATTTTTGACAACCACCTACAATACCTCCTGTTTTAATGTAATTTGCAAACTTACTAAATATGCCTTGTACATTCCCATCCAAATAATTAACAAATGCCGAACAACATTGGGCTCAGCCCCATTTCCTGTGGCACAGCATTATTCACAGGTCTCCAGGTCTTCCATATCACCTTCTCCTATTATCAAGCTATATATCTAATTATTAATGTATTATTATCTGTATAACTAATTATTAATATTGATTATTGTATATTTATTTGTTTTATTACATTAATGAACCCGAGCCTGTGAAGCTGCAGCAAGTAAAGATTTCATTGTTTCATTCCTGATGAATAGAACAATTACACTCTCTTGACTCTTGGACGACTTGATTTGCTCCAACATTCAGTATGATTGCGGCTGATTTTCCCCTTTCTAATCCACGTTCAAGCTCTTTGTGTCAAGAAATCTATCTGTCTCCTTCGTAAATGTATTCAGCGCATTCATCTCCACATGTGGCAGAAATCTTCAATAAATGGCTCAACTAGAGTATATCTGCCTGTTTGATTTATACAGTCTATATCCAGTATACACTCAATTACCTAATTCTGTGTGGATCCAATGCAATCTAACCTTTTCGAGTAGGCTACCAAACAGGATCTACTTGAAGTTGGTCATGATTACAGCATCAATGAGGTCCTCTGGGATACCGAGGGTACACAAAAGGCTGGAGAAACTCAGTGGGTGCAGCAGCATCTAAGGAGCGAAGGAGATAGGCAACGTTTCGGGACGAAACCCTTCTTCAGACTGATGTGAGGGTGGTGGTGGGGGGGGGGGGGAAGAAGAAAGGAAGGGGAGTTAGGAGGCACAGAGGGGGGGCAGTTAGAGAGGAGGTTATGAAACTGTCTCCGTAGGGAAGAGGAGAACTTCTTCAAAGTAGGCATACCTTGAGGAGATATCGCAGTGGAGGAGACAAAGTGTTAAAGAAGGAACTGCAGATTGTATATCTGCTCTGGTATATCTGCTTGTTCTCCGAAGTAGGAAAAAAGGTTCGGGTTCATGAGTGAAGCTCTTCTCCCCCAACAGTTATAAGTTTTTGCAAGGATACCATCTGCTGTCGAGACCATGTGCCATCATTTTTGAGATGGCACATGGCTATTTTTGGTCACTTGCAGTAGTTGCAAAGCTGAGCCAGAGGGTTTGCTGTCCGCAAGAGTCAGAATGAGATTTGGTTAAAATCAGGGTCGTAGTTACAAGTGTTTTATCAACGGCCACTTAACAAATCTTTCTCTCTTGTCCTATCATCTCGATGATCAGGGGTTTTTGTTGAACCTCTCTGCCTTTAGCAGTCTAGAGAGTTGACTTTCCCCTTGAGGCATGGGAATGAGAATCCGTATTGCATATATGATAAATTAGTTACTGCATCTCAAGGACATTCTTATAAAACTAGCCTTTTGTTTTCTGGTAAGAAGACTGTTTCTCACAGGTGTATTCACAGTATTTTCTTGTGACAGTGGACATGTTTCTGCTACTGTGTTAAAGCCGTGCAGATGGGGGATAACAGTGTGGATTAGGTGGTCGTCGAACAGTCATCAGTGCAGTCTTTGCCAGGGAATGTGGACATTCTTTCTGTCTTTAGATCTTAAAATGATGCAATCTAACAGATGCCAGTTATTGGATCAGGATGTTTCCATGACATCTTGTGTTTGTCCCTTTCTGGCAAAACAGGGGATTTGTTATGACAAGCCTTTTGTTTGCAAGAGGACTCCATTAGAGTTTGTTTTCCCTGCTGTTCCTTGTCAATCAAATACTGGCAGAGTATTGTGAAGTTTCCAACCCCAAAGGATCAGTTTATCTTCTTGGAATGCAGGCTAAGATTGGGGCATATACGCTTATGGACATATCATGTTGGTTGTTTGTCAGAGTGAACCCTTAAAAAAAGGAACCGTATCAGCCATTTGGCTCTTAGCATATGCAATCCCAAAGGAAGTTTATCAACGTTTTTGCTTCCACAGAATATTGAGGAAATTTGACAGACCGCTGAAAACTCTATCGATCTTCAACAGATGAACATTAGAGGGAATACTGGCTGGGAGCATCGCAAACTGGTTTGGTTACTCAACCACCTAAGAACAAAGGAGGCTACATAAAATAAAGGACATTACCCAGTCTAACACAGGTATTAACCTGCCCACTATCAAAAGGAAGTACAGGAAGCGCTGACTCAAAGACAGTTAACATCATCAAAGACCCACGCCACCTTGGCCACGCTCTCATCTCTGCTAGCATCGGGTAGATGGTACAGGAACCGAAAAACGTGATCTCCAGGTTCAAGAACAGCTTCTTCCCTATGATCACCAGGATCTTGAACCACACTGCAAAATCCAAAACCGGTTTAGGTTTATTATTGTTGCATGTATTCAGGTACAATGAAAAGCTTTGTTTTGCAATCAGTCCAATCAGATACTATACATGAATGCAATCAAGACAAACTCAAGTACAATAGAGCAAAGGAGAAGATACAGAGTGCAGAATATAGTTCTCAGCATTGTAGCACATCAGTTCCCGAGACAAAGTCCAATGTCCGCAGATGGGATAGAGGTGAATCGGGCAGTATCCTAGCTATGGATGGTAACAGAAGGAAATAAGCTGTCCTTAAGTAACCACCTACTTCAGCAACAATCTACTAGGGACTTGGTTTTGGTTGCTCTACATACTTTGCCTATTAGAAACATAGAAAATAGGTGCAGGTGGAGGCCATTCGGCCCTTTGAGCCAGCACTGCATTAAACTGCAGCAATCAAGAATTTAATTGTTCCGTCCTGATGCATATAACAATTAACCTCCTTTCACTCTTGGTCTTGACTTGATTTGCTCCAACATTCAATAGTCACTCAGTATCATTGTGGCTGTGTCTTAATCCTGATGCCATATTTTTCCTTTGTTCCCAATATCTGCCTACGGAAGTGTATCCAGATAACTTCATAAACTGCTCAGTTTAAAAGTTGATTAAAATCTCCTATTATTAACAATGTACTCCCAAGCAGAACTGTGTTATTCTTCCCGGGTGGACAGGGGAAAAGATCCAAAGATCTTATCAAAGTTTCTGTGAAATGTCTGCAGTAGCTTGTGAGAATTCCTGGCCCATGGCCACTCATAATGGAAGATAAGAATTCAACATGGTGTGGAGGACCTCAAATTCATTCATTGACAGCACCTAAACCCAAGAATCAAACTACCTCCCGAACTAGCCTCATAACTGCCTCATCATGCACTTCTTGCTTGACCAGAATATGGTCGAATCTGTGGGTCCAGCATTGGTCTATCAGCCAGCTCGGAATCATGGAAATGAAATAGATCAGGTTATCCTTGAGCCTAGGTCTAAGAATATAGCCATATCTAACTGATGACTTCGCATCTTTTCTGGCTGTTATCGTCATATAACTTTAATAAAATAACCAAATCAAGTCGGATGTAACCAATATGTTTTTCATTTCTTCCATGTTCTTTACTCAACCCCCCCCCCCCCCCCCCCCCCCGCCCACCAAACCATTCCTTAAATTTAACTTGACACTGCCTCTCCAGGGATACTTTTCTGAGACCACTTTATTTCAGCATAACAAGTGAAATCTCCTACTCCCAACCAAGCAAATACTGTAATAGCTGGTACGGCTGAATTGAAGTTGACCATGAACACATTATTAACGCGCTGTGAAGCTTGGCTACCTGGACACTTGTATCCTAGCTGCAAAAGAAATATAATAGACGTATTTATCTTTAGTTTTTTTGCTAACTAAATGCATTTACTTATGAGTATTTAAAAAAACACTGCAAACAATCATTGTTTGTTTTAGGACCGGGAATCCATCCGTTTATGGTGTCATGCGAAGAAATTCTTGGTAATTATTTCACAGGAGGGGGGTATCACAATAAATTCTACAGAAAACAACAGTGAGAATCAATCTACTTTCTGCATGTATTCTGTCTTAGTGAAATCATCAAAGGTTTCAAAGGTCTTTTACAGTCAAATGTACCAATTAAGGTACAGTGATATGTGAATTACTATAAAGTTATACAACATAAAGCAGCAAGAAACACAACTACATAAAAGTTAACTTAAACATCCACCACAGCGGATTCCCCACATTCCTCACTGTGATGGAAGGCAAAAAAAGTCCAATCTTCTCCCTCTTTATTTCATGGTAATGAAAAACTTAATCTAGCTATTCAAAGAGAACAATCATAAGATGCTCATAAACTTTGTAATTTACAGTGAATTTGGGTATTGAACATGGTTACATAGAAACATAGAAATTATGTGCAGGAGTAGGCCATTCGGCCCTTCGAGCCTGCACCGCCATTCATTATGATCATGGCTGATCATCCAACTCAGTATCCCGTACCTGCCTTCTCTCCATACCCTCAGATCCCCTTAGCCACAAGGGCCACATCTAACTCCCTCTTAAATATAGCCAATGAACTGGCCTCAACTACCCTCTGTGGCAGAGAGTTCCAGAGATTCACCACTCTCGTTAATTTACAAAGTTTTGCATTTAATTCAATGGCACTTATCACAGTTCATTACCATTTATTATGCATTGATTTGCAAATAATTTGATCACTTAATATTAGAATTAGGAGCCTCCAAACAAAACATTTGTTAAATGCTGATTCATAAAACAAACCACAATACCAATCTGGGAACCTATCAGAATGTTTTAATATCAATAACTCACTTGCATTTACTGGACATTTATGTCATTTACCAGGACAGTAAATGATGAGAATTTAATAATTTACGTGTCCATTTATTTTAACATATAACTTCAATAATGTATTCCACCATTCCTTCATGTGACCTACAGGTTATAACCATGCAACATATAACATAGAACAGTATAGTGCAGAAACAGGCCCTTCTGCTAACAATGTCCATGCCGAACATACTTCCAAGTTAAATTGCTCAGTCTGATTTGTGGATGTTGCAGCATCATCAACCACATCAGATAAATGGAGGAAGATATCGCTCAGTCAAGCTCATGGTTGTGTCGGAGGTTCTGGAATAGATTCATGGAATAATGTAATTGTATTAAGTAATTTAGAGAATGCAGATTGGCTATTTCATACTAGCCAATTATAGTGTTTGTTGGTAGTGACTCCACCTACTATGTACTTCATATTATCAAGAGCTTGCTTACGCTAGTTAGAATGACTAGCAACTCGGAGATGTGATGACTGCAGATCCTTGCTGTATGTAGATTTAATAAATATGTGTTGTATCGTGATGTGTGTTCGAGTCGACTCATAACATGGTGTCAGAGAGTGAATCTCCGCTCATGTTTATCAGGTTTTATTTTCTTCTGATTATTTTGTGTGTTTTTATCTCAATCATGGCAAACTCGTGTCGCCGTCCTTTGATTCTGACATTGCTGAACGCTGGGGTCTTTTCGAGCGTGACTACGCTCATTATGCTTGCATCGTTCATCGGAATAACCCCCCCCAAGGTGCGTGCCCCTGTACTGCTTAATTTGGTGGGACCTGAAGCAATGAATCGTGCTGACAACTTCACTTTTGCTCCTGCTGTTTTAGAAGATGACCGTCAGGTCAGAGTGCCTGCTGAAAAAACCAACGACCTTGCAGTTTTGATCAGAAAGTTCAGAGAGCTGTGTGAACTGCCATTTAACCATATAACAATCACAGCACAGATTAATTAATTAATTTACACATTAATTACCGCCCTCTAACTACATTATTGAAAGGGCCAAGTTCTATGCTCGTGTACAGCAGGTCGACGAACCAATTGAATGATTTATCGGCGGCTTGAAGCACATGGCTGCACGCTGTCGCTTTCGTGATTTACGGGATGAACTCACCCGGGTTAAGTTTGTGGGACGAATGCTTGACAACAAGCTATGAGGTAAGCTCCTTCACAACGCTGATTTAACCCTAGAATAAGCAGAGCATGCTTGTCGTATTTCTGAGATAATGTCTCCCCACACTGACTCTGTGTCCTTCAGTCAACCTTCACAGCATAGTGTTAATCTTACAGACCTCTCCCCTTGCAACCCCCGCACAGGGTCTGAAGTTCGTTGTCAAAATTGGAACTATTTCCATGCTACGGGTTGTCAATTCTGTGCTGCCTATAGGAAAACCTGTAATTTCTGTAAGAAATTAAATGACTTTGCTCGGTGTTGCTGTTCCCGTGTGATTCCTGTAGCTTCAAGGACGAGCCTGCACCTGCTTCAACATGAGTTTACTGATAATGACTTCCAAGAGCCTGACTCGCAATCCCCCGCACCGCTCAGAGAGTACAGATACTAGTTCTGCCATCCACTCTCTCCTCCCTTCGTCTAACAATCAACTTGACCCTGAGGTAACCATGTTTTGGGAATAACAGGCCTTTGATCGCAAAGATAGATACTGGCGCCGAATGCAAATCTCATTAAGAGAGTTTTTTAAAAATCCGTAATGTTGCATCTTGCATATGGCGTGCACAGCCTAAAGTTGTGAGACAACTTGTTCTGTTTGATCTTCTGTTTGTGCACGCCAGGTTGATTGCATTCGTTGAAACAGGGTGGACCACGTGAAGGTTGCAATCTCCCACCCCATCCGTAATGCTGAACATATTGATAAGGCCTCCGCAACGCTTCAGGCTTACGGGGGAGAAGTACTACACCCACTTGGACAAGCTGATTTAAAGTGCACCATTGACAGACAGACCCATACCGTATCATTTTATATTGCTAAGGGAGATTTAGAGAATTTGCTCTACGTTCGGCACCCCCTTCGGTCGATACAAATTTCTGAGAATGCCCTTTGGCATCAATTCCGCCAGCGAAGTTTCCCAGCACACTATGGAACAATTGTTTGCAGGGTACCCATGCGCTATCATTGTTGATGATATTCTCGTTTACGGACACGATCTGGCTGAACATGACGCCAATCTGAATAAAGTACTTGACAGTGCCATATACATTTATCTTAAACTCAATCCCCTGAAGTGCAGGTTTCGAGTTCCAGAGGTTACTTACTTCAGACATGTGTTCACAAGTGATGGTCTCAAACCAGACCCGTCAAAAACTTTAGCTATCAACGAAATGTCTGTTCCTGCTGACGTTGTGAGCTTACAAAGGTTCCTCGGAATGGTCAACTACCTGGGTAAGTTTATTCCCAACCTCAGCAACATATCTGCCCCCCCTACGAGAACTGTCACACAAGGGCGCGGCATGGTCCTGGTAGTGCCAAACAGCTCTTGACACTCTCAAATTGCAGCTGGCTAGCACAGCTACTCTCACCTACTTTGCTTTGCAATTACCAGTAACTCTCACCTGCGATGCGTCCCAGTGTGGGCTAGGCGCAGTGTGCCTACAGACCACTACCGATGGGATTTTCAAGCCCGTTTCATACACCTCCCGTACGCTGACTGACACTGAACAGCGTTACGCCCAGATAGAAAAGGAACTGCTCGCAGTGGTTTTCGTCTGCACTAAATTCAACGACTTTGTATTTGGAAAGTCTGTGACTACCGAGACTGACCACCAGCCGCAGGTCACCGTTTTGAACAAACCCATCCATGCCGCCCCAGCATGACTACAGCGAATGATGATGCAACTACAGCGATTTGATTTCAACATTGTCTACAAGAAAGGCAAAGTCATGCACATAGCAGACACGCTATCTGGAGCCCCGCGTAAAACTAACGAAGAACAACTCTCCGAACAGGACCAATTCTCAGTAATTTAGGTTTCGTTTGTGCCAACTGACTGTTTGAGCAGCCCAGCAGAACACCTGGCTACTAATGAATTCTTACATTTGCTGTCTGCACTTATCTGGCGCGGCTGGTTCTAATAAAGAACACAACACCCCGCTCGAGATACACCCATACTTCCTGGTTCGCGATGAACTAGTATTACAGGACAGAATTATTATCAAGGGCCACAAGGCAGTGGTCCCAGCAGCCCTCTGGGACAAATTCTTTGACGACATCCACAGGGCCCACCCTGGCGTGGAGGCAACCCTCCAGAGGGCGCAAAGCATGTTTTACTGGCCCGGAATGACCAAATACATACTTGAAAAAAACGAAGTTTGCGCCGTCTGCAAAAGCCTGACACAACATCAGCAAAAGCAGCCTCTACTGCCGCACCCAGTACCCCCTCTCCCATGGTCCACGTTAGCCACCGACATCTTCGAATGACATGGGAAACACTATCTGGTCCTTGTACTCTTACTCTGGCTGATTCGAAATCGACTTACTTCAAACCACTACTTCTGAAGCAGTAATCGAAAAGCTGCAGCGCCATCTCTCCATGCACGTCTCCCCTGCACATATCCAGTCCGGCAACGGCAGACAGTTCACCAGCAAGCTTTTAAAAACTTTGCACAACAATGGGACTTTCAACATATTACCAGCAGCCCTGAGTTCCCACAGTCCAACGGACTTGCCGAACGCGCGGTCCGGAGTGCAAAACAACTCATGGAGCGGTCATACCTTGCCAAATCAGACGTGTATCTGGACTTGCTCAACCTAAGGAATATTACGCGAGATCCCATACTGGGTTCTCCAGCCCAACGACTGATGTCTCGCCAATCCCATGCTCCTCTGCCCACAAGTTTGTTCCCCAACTGCAGTTCAGAAGCAACTACAATCCAAACGTGAAACGCAGAAACGCTTCTTTGACAAGTCCAGTAAGCCACTTTAGCCTCTCGCTCGTGGACAAGTAGTCCGTCTCCAGACAAACAAGGGCTATGCACGTCTGGGACAGATCTACGGCTCTGCCAAAGAGCCGCGATCTTATCTGGTCGAAGCGGATGGAGCCATCTGCAGACGCAATCGTCAACATATCCTTCTAATGAAGGAACAGCATCCTGCGACTCCGTATCCTGATGTCTTGCGTTTTGTATACCCTCCCACAGTTGGTCCCGCTTCCCCACTGCCACCTATCGTTCCCACTGCAGTCTCCCCGCGGCATTTACCGCCTAGCTTGCCTATCTCACCTATCTCATCACCCTCCCTGCCGTTCGGGCCGTCGGTCGTTTCCCCGTTTCCCTCCCCGGTTTTCTTCTCCAATGAAAGGAGGTGAGGCAGACTCGTACTGCACACAGGCCAAAAGGGTTTGCAGGCCACCCATTAGATATGGCGATTTTGTGTAATTTTGCAAATGTATTATTAACATCCCTCCTATATTGCTTAGCCACCCATGCTTCTTTTGTTTCTACAAGGAAGGACGTAGATTGACTATTTCATACTAGCCAATTATAGTGTTTGTTAGTAGTGACTCCGCCTACTATGTTCTTCATATTATCAAGAGCTTTCTTACGCTAGTTAGAATGAATTGCAACTTGGAGATGTGATGACTACAGATCCTTGCTGTATGCAGATTTAATAAACATGTGTTGTATCATGATGTGTGTTCAAGTCGACTCATTACAGAGAACAAATGAGTATATGGATTTATGTCATAGATAAACCATAATCTTATTGAAATGAGGGAGCACCCGTCTGGTGTTAAATAACCTCCTCTACCTATGTGGGCAGAAATACAGAAACATACTTGCGAGGTGGTGTGGCCGATTTTTCTCTCTTTTTTTTTTTTTTTGGCTTTATATAGTGAATCAGCTGGGTGCTACCAAATCTACAGTAGCTAGGGCACTATTCATACTCTGCTCAGATATGTCCAAAGCTTAATACAGACCTCCGTAAGATAGTGATAAATGTGTCATTAAAGAATGCCTTGCACCTTTGTCTTCAGTTCTCCAATGGTGTTTCCAAGAAAATATCCAATGCGAGCATTCTGGTTCTTCCCTCCACACAATCAGTCAGCGTAAATAGAACATGAAACTAACATTTATTTTCTTTCTGGATAATTAGGTACTTCTTTACTCTTTTGCTATCCTTGAGAAGTAATTTTGGTCTTGAAGGGAACATTGGAAACCGATTTAGAGAATTTGTCAGGGAAGGCATGTACCAAGCCATTTAAACCTGGGGATAGACGACAAATTTTGCAGAGAACAATTTATATGCTGTAAATAAATACAGCACCTCATGGATCATTTAAGTGGACGTATTAAAGAAATTGCAATGAATCTGTCCTATTGAAACTTGATACCTTTTAATAGCATGAAATTATATTGCACATTAATTACTTAGACTCTCAATAAAGTGTATTTTCCTCCAAGAGTATGTAGAATTTACAAGGTGAAGGAACGCTGGGTGATTTTGGGACACTTGGAATTCAGGAACTTTGGTGCATTAGTTATGTTTCATTCCCTTCTTACCACCTTGTGATAATTAATTCACTAGGAATGCAACTGCTATATGCAGTGCCCACAGATCTGTTTTGACCTTTATTAGATTTAAACTTCATAAATCGGGAGGAAAAAGAACAATCAATAATGAAAAATGTTCTGGCATTTTTGAACTACAAATTGTTAATGGTTTGTGGGATTAATAGCATTGATATTGCAATAAATACATCAGTGTTAACATTTTTCTGTATCAAAGTGCTCAGCATTGCTCCCTTCAGCAGAAAATGAGTGCATTTGATATTGACCAGAGTTAAGAATTCTGCTTTAGAAGCAAGTTGAGTAATGGTAATTAAACAGTCAAAATGTATAGTTTACGTTCATATGTGATGAGATTGCATCTAAAATATATTGCTTAACCTCCTCCTGGTTGCACAACAACCACCGACAGCTGTTCTGATCTTCACAGAGCATCTGCTGTAAATGCAGAATGAAAGGTTCTTATGGTTGTGCTGAGATGTATGGAAGTCATTATAGAACAGTGGGACAATGCCAAAAAAGTAGTGAATTACATAATGTTCGTTCCATTTGGTCATGCAGCTCTAGAGATAGTTAACTATTTAATCCATCAGCTGCAGTATTTTTAGATTTTGTTTTAAATCTTTTATTTTATACCAAATTAATCCGTCAATGGGCCTTGTTGACCAGAAACATCAAGAGATATTGTGTCTTATTATGGCGTTCCGTTTTTCTAGAAAACGGGCTGCATCGTGAGTTTCCGTAACACAAAGTCGCATCATCTGTGTATGCTGATTCTGAGGAAGGGTCCTGACTCGAAATGTTGTCTGTTCATTTCCCTCCACAAATGATGCTCATCCCACTGAGTTCCTCCAGTAGTTTGCATTTTGCTCTTTATTCTCCCAGCTGCAGATCCCGTTTTTCGTGTATGAAAAAAAAAAACAAGTGCTAGGTTTTGCCCCATTCTTGCCTCTTTTTACCAGCTTTCATCACTCTACTCCATCAGTCTGACCTGCTAAGTTTCTCCAGCATTTTGTTTTATACTCAAAATTTCAGCTTCTCTAGTCTCTTGCGTCGCATGCATAATAGTCAGTTGCTTTTGCTTAATATTTGAGCAGAGGGACATATTTTAAATTTCTAAAGTATGCAGGAGGTCAGGTGAAAAATGTTGATAGCGAAAAGGTCAGACGAGGCTACAGAACGATATTGATCAACTGGTAAGCTGAGTTGATAGATGGATCAAATAGCACAAAAATATTAATTTACATTAGCTTTGCATAAAAAGCACAGCACAGACACAGGACGTTCAGCCCAAAGGTACTTTGGTTCAGCCTAAATGACCCATACCAGAGTTCATGCACCACATGAGCCTCAGCATAATCCTCAAATCATGTTTATATTCATTTAGTTACCTCAGTGCAGTAGTTTGTAGTTGACATGAAAATTATGGTTGATAATGAGGCGAAAAATATTGGGTTGCAGAATGATATTGACCACCTGCTATATTGGGTGCAGCAATGGCAGGTGGAATCTTGATAAGTATGCAGTACTGTATTTTGGGAAATCGACTAAAGATCGGGCATACACTATGAAGAGCAGAGTCCCAAGAAAATATTGAAGAACAGAGGGACCTTAGTGTACATGTTCATAGATCCGTAAATGATAGGTTGCTATACGTTAGTGAAAAATACATCTGGGATGCTGGCCTTCATTAGCCAGGGCATAGAATATAAAAGCATAGAGGTCATGGTATAATTTCATAAAACGTTAGGCTAAGCTGAAGCATTGCATGCATTTTTGACCACCATTCTATGGAAAGGATGCAAATGCTCTGGAGAAAATGCAGGGGCAATTTACAGGATGTTGCCCAAGATGGAATGAGAGGAGACCAGGCTGGGTTTATTTTTTAATTTGAGTGCAGGAGTTTGAAGGGGAACCTAATAAACCTGGATAAAATGTGGGGGTGTAGATAGGTAGGTTGTCTGAAACTTTTGGTTGTCTGAAACCAGAAGGTATGGGTTTAAGGCAAGCTGTAAAATAATTTGAGGGAATCGGGAACATTATTTTTGCATAATGAATGGTTTAAATCTGGAGCCCACTACCTGAGAAGGTGGAGTGGCAGGTATTCTTGCAATTTAAAAAAATATATCTAGGTGAAGATTTGAATCATAATGGCATGGAAGACCAGGGACCATTTGCTGGTAAATGGAATATGTGTAGATGGTTAATTGATGGTGAACATAAATGTAGTTGTCGACTCCCGTGACTTTTCACATGCACAATCAAAACTAAGTCTAGTCTTTGTCAAGTTGTAATTGCACCTACTTCCTAGCGTGATTTTATAGTACTCGCCTGAGCAGTAACACAGAATTGTTTTGCGTTATTTTTAACTGTGCGTTTCATTACAGTTTGGATTTAAGAATGCATTTTGCATTATTGGAAATGGCTAAAAGCTACCATTTGTGTCATATAAACATGACTTGCCATTTATCAATGACAATGTGAAACATGCCTTGCTGCAAGTTTAGATGGAGTGCTTAATTATCTGATGAGTTGGGAATGGATTGAACACTCGGCAATCATCTGTCAATACAAATTCCTGATATAATAGCGGGAAGGTCGGAGCTGAATCTGCTGAACATGGTACTTATAGCAGTAATTCCCTGAGGTGGTGTCGATTTCTATAAAACTACAGTATTTGTGCTTGGTGTGACCCTAACCAGTGGAATTTTCCACTTGATTCCCACTATTTTTTATTAAGGCTCCCCATTGTTCCAAAAATGCTACAATTATCTCAAGGGCAGTAACTCTCTAATTGTCTCCACAATTAAGTTGTTTTGTCCATGTCAACATTTTTGACCAAGGCAACAATGAGAACAAGCTAACTTGTCATTTTGAAACCCAAGTTGAGTATTACTCAACAAGCTATTTCGACAAGTTAATGAAGAAGATCATCTTCGTTTTGGATGACTTTTATCAAATATGTTCCTAAGGTTGAAGAGAACAGACCTATCCAATTTCATTCTAATTGTACATTTTAGTGGTGGCCTCGTACAACTGAGTGGCTTGCCGAGCATTTTGGACAGCAGTCAAGAATTAAGCAGGTTAGGTGACTTCATGCCAGACTTGGGAGAATGGGAGATTTCATTCTCTGTAAAAGACATAAGTGAATTAGTGCATTTGTGTCATTTGAGAGAGTGCTGACCAGGCTAATTTCACCTTCTAAAACTAGGTCTGTAGCACTGTAAATCATGACTAAATCAATTATTTTTGAAATTCGATGAGTATTTCTTTCATGCTGTGGATGTCAAGATCCTCTAGGTGGAAAAATGCTTGCAAATCTCCCCTCTGATCCTACTAGATATTTTAAATGTCTGTCCAATGGCATTTGACCCTTCTAGGTGAAAAAGCCCTTCCCTGTTACTTTGTTTAGTCCTCTCATTCATTCGTCCAAGCAAGTTGCCCTCAACTTCTTTTCCAAACAAAACAACTCTGACTTATTTAGTCTTTCTCAATTTTGGCATCATTCCCATCTATTTATTCTGCATCCTAACTGTTGTAATAGTATATTTCCTCTATTGTAACCAGAGCTATACAGTATTCTAGCTATGAATTTACTCTTGTGAAAGTATCCTTTCTTTGATGTAAAGGTCAGTTAATTTCTTCTCCATTAGCACATTACAATGTCTCCGTAAGACAAAATGTGCTAGTCATCTAATGGGCTAACCTATGCAGTCTGGATGATTGAATGTGAATCTGCATGTAGTGAAATTAAAATCATCTGTACTGCGTGTTTATCTGACCATATTAATATTTTAAATATGCAGCTGGGCCATGTAATTGGTCTCTGGAGAAAGGTTTTGGCTGGATTCCCAGTACTGCGATGCCCCTGACTCGCCATCAAATTTGAGGCAGGGGATGTGGCTTCCTATTAAATACCAAAAAGAAAGAAAACACTGGAATTGCTCAACAAGTCAAATGGCATCTGTGAAGATGATTAACATTTTAGGCCATGAGGTTTCATCAGAAACAGGCAAATTAGGGAACAAGCAAATTTTAAATTAGAGAGGTGGGGTGGGGGGGTGAGAAAGGGAATGCAATAGTGTCATCAAGAGAGACTTTTACAAATGGCGGTACACTTTGCAGAGAGAAGGCAATAAAAGCTTATTTATTGCATTTAATTTATGTGGAGGAAATGATTGAGGATGGAAGGAGAAAAAAAGAACAATGCTGGAATGGTGAGAAACCGAGCATGACAGTTGCTGGAAATTTGAAATAAAATTATTCAGCAGCACAGGCAGCATCTGCGGAGAGGGAAGAAGTGTTATAGACCATTCATCAGATGTAGCAATATACTTGTCAGAGGAAGAATCCAAACATGTATGAGAAGAGATTAGGTTAACCAAGTCTGTATCCACAAAAATGATTCATATTTAGGATTGTGATCAAATATTTATTCACTCAGAGATTGGTGAATGAGATCCTCCCATGGAAGGCTTTGTACACAAAGTCATTGAATATATTTAAGAAGGAGAGAAAGTTTAAACTCATAAATTCACGTTATAGGACTCGAATTAGGCCATTCAGCCCATTGAATCTACTCCACCATTCAATCATGGCTGATCTCTGCCTCCAAATCCAAATTTCCTGCTTTCTCCCCATAACATTTGACACCCATTCTAATCAAAAATGTGTCTATCTCTGCCTTAAAAATATCCACTGACTTGGCCTCCATAGCTTTCTGTGACAATGAGTTCTACAGATTAACTACCCTCTGAGTGAAGCTCTCCCCTCAACCTTCTAAACTCCAGCGGGTGGAGGCCCTGTGCTGTCCAGCGCTCAGCATATGCTAACCCACTCATTCCTGGAATCATTCTTGTAAACCTCCTCTGGACCCTCTCCAGAGTCAGCACATACTTCCTCATATATGGGGCCCAACATTGCTCACAATATTCCAAATGCGGCCTTACCAGCACCTTGTGGAGCCCCAACTCTATCTCTGTTTTTGTCTTCCAGTCAACTTGATATAAATGCTAGCATTGAATTTGCCTTCCTTACTACAGATTGGACTTGCAAACTTTTTGGGAGTCCTGCACCAGCCCTCTGATTTCTGGATTTTCTATCCATTTAGAAAATAATCTACACCCTTATTCTTATTACCAAAATGCACGACTCCACACTTTTCTATACTCAATTTCATCTGCCCACTTCTCTGCCCACTCTCCCAACCAGGCCAAGTCCTTCTGCAGAATCCTTGCTTCCCCTACGTTGCCTGTCCCTCTGCTTATTTTAGCATCATCTGCAAACTTGGCCACAAAGCCTTCAAGTCCATTATCCAAATCATTAATAATGTTTATTGATGTCACATGTACCAAAGTATAGTGAAATGTGTGTGTACCTTCTGCAGGACTGGAGTAGGAAGAACACGGAATTACTAGAGTGGAACAAGTAATTGATTGTGTTGGCATTTTTTGGTGGGAATCTGGTCTGTGTGATGGACTTGGCTACATTCACAACTCTGCAATTTCTTGCGGTCTTGGGCAGAGCTATTCCTAAATCAACCCATGATTCAACCCTGCAGTATGCTTTCTATGTGTATCATATTGGTTTGGGAATATAAAACAGGAATCTGATGTTGAGATAAATAATAAAGCTTCATTGAATGGCCCAGCAACCTCAAAGGTCGAAAAGGTCTACTTTTATTTTTGTTTCAAAACCAGGTGAAATGCAGGTGTCAGAAGAAGCAATCCTTGGAATTTGTACTGGATAGATCTAATTGCACAGGTAGTTCATGTGGGCAAGTATTTCTTAAATACAAAATATAAATAGCTTGGTATTGGATTTTTTAATGCATTTAATCTAAAATCATATTTAATTTTGAATTGTAACAAGGTAAACATCTGGCGATAGCCAAGTTTTATAATCTGAATCTGAATCTGAAAGCCTCAATTGAATTATTGTGAATCTGGAATTCTGTTCACTGAACAAATAAAAGATTTTATATAGATTTAGATTTTAGAATAAACAAAATGCTATGTTATCAATGTTGGTTAATATTACACAAATGCTGCCCGTTTTGGTGGACCAGTTACCTTTCTATTTTGAAGTAGAGTTCTGTTGAGGTATACGGTTAAAACGTGAACCAAAGAGAGCCGATCCAAAATTAAGGAACTCCTATCTTTTCCATGCCTGACCCAGCCATTCTGGCTGTAATAGTGTAACTCCAGTGGCGCAGTGGTAGAGTAGCTGCCTTACAGTACCAGAGACCCGGGTTTGATCTTGACTATGGGTACTGTCAGTACAGAGTTTGTGTGTTCACTTGGCTTGGTATAATTATGAATTGTCCCTAGTGTGTGTTGGACTGTGTGAATGTGCGGGGATTGCTGGTCAGCACGGACTCGGTGGGCCGATGGGCTGTTTCCACGCTGTATCACTAAACTAAACAATTATCTTAAACCAACTCTTGATCTCTTGGAGAATTGCTGTAGGTCTAAGCAAGCCATCTTGACAAAGGTGAAGTAGTGGGTAGACAAAAGTGCTGGAGAAACTCAGCGGGTATACTCAGCCGAAACCCTTCTTCAGACCGAAATGTTGCCTATTTCCTTCGCTCCATAGACGCTGCTGCACCCGCTGAGTTTCTCCAGCACTTTTGTCTACCTTTGATTTTTCAGCATCTGCAGTTTCTTCTTAAACACAAGGTAAAGTAGTGGCTGAGCCAACACAATCTGATTTGGATGCTGAGCTGGATGATCAGCCATGATCATATTGAATGGCGGTGCAGGCTCGAAGGGCCGAATGGCCTACTCCTGCACCTAATTTCTATGTTTCTATGATTGAACGCTACCTTTGGGTCCCATCTGGGTGAGGAAAATAATCAGGCCAGCTTCATCAGCAAAGGTACATAGATTACAAAGATAAGTATAAAAAAATATTAACATGCACCAATTTCTATGTTTAATGATCCTTTGTATAAATCTATATTAGATCCATACTTAGTTCCTGTCTTTAAAACATTTAGGGGTTTTTCCCCACAAAAACATATTTATATTAGAAGTAATGTTGCTCACTCTAATTGAGCCATTCTGCCAGAAACATTGTTGCAGCATGTCAGTTTTGTTGTTGTTAGTTTTGCTCAATACATTCTAATGTGGTTAGAAGCTGTGGTTTAGGAACAAATCATTTTTTAAACAACATTAATGGAATGAGAATATCACATTTAATTCCCTTGGAAGGTGTGGACTTTTTTTCCAATCCTTACAATGCCCTCCATAGTGTTTAGGACAAAGACCCAATATTTATTTATTTGCCTCTGTATTCCACAATTTGAGATTTGTAATAGAAAAAATCACATGGGGTTAAAGTGCACATTGTCAGATTTTAATAAAGGCCATTTTCATGCATTTTGGTTTCACCATGTAGAAATTACAGCAGGGTTTAAACTTAGTCCCCCCATTTCAGGGCATCATAATGTTTAGGACAGCAATGTAATGTAAATGAAAATCATGCTTAGTATTTTGTTGCATATCCTTTGCATGCAATGACTGCTTGAAGTCTGCGATTTATGGACATCACAAAAGGTGTGTAATACAGGCACATAATTTGCACACAGAATGAACTCAATGGTATAATTGCTGTGTGAGTAATGTTGGTTGACTGATAAATATAGGCCACTACCATGAGGCCTTTTGCATCCACATGAAATTTTACCTGCAAGATTACAAAACTTGCCTAAATGTTCGATACAAAAGGCTGAAGTAACTCAGCGGGTCAGACAGCATCTCTGGAGAAAAGGAATAGATGACGTTTTGGGTCGAGACCCTTCTTAAGTGTTAAGTATTAACCTAATTTATGTGCTGAAGTTCCTTGGCTGGAGCATAATACACATGGTCATATATTATGTCAATAAGAAAAGTCAACAGGTTTATAGCAGTTAGCTTTTTGTGAATTTTATCATAAATCTTATGGCAAACTGTTACCTTATAGGGATTTGGTTTCGGTGCAATGCAAATGGTTTCACAACTAATTTTGAACCCAAATGTTTTTTTTTTCTTTTCAAATTATTTGACACCGAAAATTAACTTCTTTGAAAGACAGAAATATTTGAGCTTCAACCATTAAACTCAAAGCTCAGCTTTCAATTCTATAAGTGCTGAGTTTAATATAAGCATTAACATGATTCTAATGAATTCTTTAGGAAATATGTTTATTTTTTGTACATGCCACCTAGATTTGAGGATTCTGTTGGTCTCGGCCTGTTACAGAAATCATAAGAATACATTTTGTTTGGACTATCTTTGCAGGTGAACATTGTTTAGAGTTAAATAAACCAAATATTCCAGTGACATTCAAAATAAATACTAACCTAAATTATTAATGGATTGGTGATGCAGGCTCCAATGCTCAATTCTCTGTGGCATGTTCTGATTGTTTAAGTTTCAAGTAGGGTGCATAGTCAGTGGCCTAACCAAGATTGGTTGACTATTCCTTTGGTGGTTGATTCATTCACAGTTTATTGCGTATCAAAGTCGTGGTTTCACTGTTCACCACATTGTGCTTAAACATAGTTACCATGTTGAAGTCTATTCCGTGGAACAATGTAATCTATGGTCATAAGTAGATACAAAATGCTGGAGTAACTCAGCGTGACAGGCAGCATCTCTAGAGAGAAGGAATGGGTGACATTTCGGGACGAGACTCTTCTTCAGACTATGGTCTAATCTATAGTCTATTATAGTCTATTAAAGAAAATGGGGGTGAGGGATCGCTTCCACCAACAAGCAATCAAGTCATTATCAAATTCTGCAGAAAAAAGTAGCAATTAGATTTGGATCAAAAGGAGAGATAACAATTGGGCTGCAATTGAGGGTATGAAATTGAGGGGGGTGTAACTGGGACACCAGGTGTCACCATTGTGGGCTTATCAATGAAACGTCAAAGAAGGAGAGTGCTCAACTGATAACCCCAATGACGTACCTACCCTACCTTTCACCACTCCAATCCCACTGCAAATAGTAAGAGTGCCGACTTATTGCAGGGATTGAAACATCAAGTCCTATTAGCTCTACTATGGGCATTATAGTCTTTAATACTGATTTGCTTTTGAGAGTATTGTTCAGTTTCAAATTAAGTTTGCTTATGTATATCTTCATAATATATTCTTAGCAGGAAGTTGCTTAAAAGCCCTGCTGAATTTGAGCACATAATTTAATCATATTCTGATGGCTTAATAACTTTCAAGATTGATTTGCATAAATATCAGATAGGGAATGGACCACGCATGGTTTTAATTGAATAGTGGGACTAATGCTCCAGATGGCCACCCTTGCCATATTACTCCATGATTCTATCTAATTTATTTCTTAATCCTGGACACTTTACGTAATTTACTCGCAATTAGTGTGGTAGTTTATTGCAAAAAGTATTTTTGGTTCAGTATTCTTGGAGGGTATCTGCCTCATGTTTTACTAATTTACCATATGAGTGGTTCACATTTCTATCTGTGCAAGTCAAGGGCTGAGGTCAAATGGAGTTAACATTTTAAAAGGGCATGCAATGGCGAAAATTGGATTTAAAGTTTATATTGGTTCTACTAAATATTCGGGTCTCAAGCACTGTTTATGGGCCCTGTTCAGCATGGGTAACTATCGTGGAGAAAATGGGAAGATTGCATGCAAGCAAAATTGTAAAATAACAGCATTAGAATGAGAGCAAAGAAGTTCACATGTGTTGCTGATAAACACAAAACAGTGGTCACTGTTATAGGATGTGGGGGAGAAGTGCTGGTGGTATGCTATTAGTTATTGGGTAAAGAAAGTGTATGACTGCTAACACTGGCACATACTCTGGTGCTTGCACAATCCAATTGTTTGGTGTCATGTGAGCACATTGTTCCAAGTGGAAATTTAGAATAACCAGCTGCTGCAACGGTTGTCTGAAACAATTTATTCTGAAATTATTAGAAATGCCATTTTTCCGATCGCATTCATTAAGAGATTTTAAAATGCCTTCTTTCACATTTTAGTACCGAACTTTACATTAATGATAGAATCATTACAAAGTTTCCAGATGTTTATGTATATTTGCTTGGACATCCATTAAATGCTTATAATAACGTACAGTGAGTATCAGAATATGAAAGTTTTCTGTGATCAAGCTTGTTATTGATTTAATGGATTGTTATAATTTTTTTTTGTGTGAGACCATAGCATTTACTGAACCTATTTTAGGAGAATGAGTGGTGATTGCATTGAGTCATTGAAAATTCTTACTGGGCTTGACATTGTAGATGGAACATATATTTTCCTTGGCTTGCGTGTCTTGAACCAGGGCTCACAGTCTTAAATTAGGTGCTGATTTAAGATCAAGTATAAACGTCTTTAGTCAGGTTAGCTGGTCGTTCAAATTCTTTACCCATGGAAAAATGTGGAGATTCAATCTCTGAGTATTTAGTTTAGTTTAGAGATACAGAGCAGAATCAGACCCTTCAGCCCAAAGGGTCCACGCCGACCAGCAATCTCCGCACACTTACACTATCCTATACACACTCGGGACAATTTACAATTATACCACGACAATTAACTTACAAACCTGTATGTCTTTATAGTGTGGGAGGAAACTGGAGATCCCGGAGAAAACCCACGCAGGTCACGGGGAGAATGAACAAACTCCATACAGCCAAACAGCCGTAGTCAGGATTGAACCTGGGTCTCTGACGCTCTAAGGCAGCATATCTACTGCTGCACCTCCATGCCACCCAAATATATTTAATTCAGATTTGTGGAGAAACTGACACTGAGTTAAAGGATCTTGTTGAATAACGGAACAAGAACAATGTGCTGAATGGCCCTCTACTTCCATTTCTGTTGTTCTGAAATAACATTTTGACATCTCTGAACCAAGTAGCTATAAAGGTTTCTACAGGAAAATAGGATATAACTTTTATAAATGGTATTATCATGGTGTTGGAGGGAATTTTGTGTTATACTTGTACCCTGAATCTGGCTTTACTAGGGGCCTCGCTCAGATAGGAACAAGCACAAAATAAAACATCTCAAAGATCAGTGGTGAATTTCTCGAACAAGTCGGCTTATTAAAGGCCTTGACAGTGCGCACTGGTAAAAATACTCTGAGAAAACCCAAATGGTGAGTGGCAGAACCTGGGCCCTGATAATTATTTGTTGAGTACAACAAATGGGACCCCATCAAGTGGCCACTAAGCACTGAACCCGAGTCTCGGGAGCAAGAGAACCAGGTACCTGAAGACCAGGAAGGGAGCATGGGGACCTAGACCCTGGAAGTGGACAGGGAGCATGGTGACCTAATGAGAAGGAAGGCAGCATAGGTACTGGGGTCCCAGAAAGTAGAAAACAAGGGCAGGAACAGGGGCCGTGTTGAGTAGAAATTGCCAACCTCATCTAATGAGTCAGATGCCAAACCATGAGAATATCCAAGGGATGGATGCTCAGATTTTATTCTTTCTCAGGTGGAAATAGCATTTTCTCAGAGAAAAAAAAAGCTTTCTCAGGATTCATGTGCAATGTTACACTGCTTCTGGGATATCACTTTAGTAATGTCAAGTTTTATTTTTAATATTGCAGGATACATTTAAGAAGTCTCAAGGTTATCATCTATGATGCAGTTATGCTTTTCCTTGAAGCCACAGTAGGGATAAGGCAAGTTTTACAGTTAACTTTGTGTCTCAATTTAGAATTACTGATGTAGAACTTCAGCGTTTTCTGCAGTATTTTTGGCAAAGCAAGTCAGAGCACTGATGGGTGAAAAGTTCAGTGCTAAATTCCTTTGATTCTGGGATAGCTAAAAATTAGCCTGAGGGATTTCCCCTTTTCTGAAATTCTGGAAATTGTTAAGAATTCATGCTTCCACAGAGCTTTAGAAGACCCAGATTCATGATTGTTCAAAGATTACCTGGCAGTATGAAAATGGAAGCCTATCTTGCAGCATTTGTGTATAAACCAGTTTGATTAGCCTGAAAGTTTGTAAATCGATTGAATCAAGAGGTAGGGCAGGTTATTCCATGAAGATTATTAAGATAGACTGTTAAGTCAGGAGGATAGACAGTTCGAGGAATCACAAGCCCGTTACCCTTTCTCAGAGGAATCTTTCAACATTAACATTTTTTGGATTTGTGTTAATGAGTTACAGACTTTATCTCTGTTGCATGGTAAATCGTATCTGCTTATTCAGCATCAATGTATTTGGAAATATTCTGCAAGTTACAGAATTTGAATCCATGAGATTTCATGAAATTGACTGTAGAGATGATGATATTTATTGCAAGTATAAATAAAACTTTTTAAAAAAGGTTTTGCTAGTGAATTACACTATAATAGTAGATGAGCTGCACCTCCAACACCCAGAGAGTGCGCAGGATATGTGAACATTGCAACGTTCCATTGTGTTCCAATGTCACCGACAGCACACCATCTGTCAAAACACTAATCAGTTTTTCCATTTCAAACTCAAAACCTCAATTTTATTCTGGTAATTGATAAAACAAATGCGAATGAACCCGAAGATGTCTGGATTACCTGGGCCTGTACTACTGGAGCATAGGAGGGTGGGGGGGGGGATCTCATTGAAACTTGCCGAATAATGGAAATGACTGGATAGAGTGGATGTGGAGAGGATGTTTCCATTAGTGGAGAGTCTCAGAGCAGAGGACACAGCCTTCGAAGGAAAGGGCCTACATTTAGAAAGGAAATGAGCAGGAATTTCTTTAGTCAGAAGGTGGTGAATCTGTGGAATTCATTGCCACCAACTGCTGTGGAACTCAATTCCTTGGGTATTTTAAAATCAGAAATTGATAGGTTCTTGATTAGTAAGGGAGTCAAAGGTTATGGGGAGAGGGCAGAGAAATATGGTTGGAGGGAAAGATAGATCATTCACAATTGAATGGTGGAACAGAATAATTCTGCGCCTATATTATGAACAAATCCTTGTGCATTCTTCCATGAGGTGAAACCATTCTGTTGATTCTTTGTAAGCTGTGACAATCTTTTTGTTTAGTGTTTAAAGCTTCAATTGAACACAGTGTTTTGCACGCAACTAATGAGCAGTTTTCTTCTAATCTACATATCTAATGGAAGCAATCTGTAGCCCAGCTCTGAGAGTTTCAGATTCTTTCTGCACATTTTGCAAGATTTTCTTCTCGCAGGCAACTGTTGTCTAACATGTGTACAGTTTCTGTCTGTGTGCAGTTATATTGCAGGTTGATATGAGCCTGTTTGGTGTTACAACCTTTATTAAAGTTGAATTATTTTTGGCACTGCAATTTTTCCATTACATATCAAACATTAATTCAGCCCTCTTTCTTCAACAAAGCAGCATTTTTCTGTGCAAGCCTCTTGGAATTTCACTATTTTCCATCTATGTTTATCTGCTTTATCACCACCATGACCTTTTTGCTTCATTTATTTCACCAGTTCTTGCACTCTTTTTCGTAGTTCTTTTATTCCCATGCTCTTTGCTGACCGTGCTGCCTCTGTGTTGCTCTCTTGTTTCTCTCCAGCTTGTAGTGTGCTCTTCACCCTTCTCTTGCTTTGGTGCGTGTGGTACCACTTTGTCATTTCCGGTACACCATCCAACATTGCCAACAATGCTGTTGTCTTCTGCAAACCTTTTATTACTCCTTTGATCAAATAATGGTGCTTACCTGCTTGGAACACATCATGGCACTGAGGTGGGATGGATGTAACCATTGGGGTCTCTGCTGCGTATATAGGTAATAAAATCAACAAGTTTACCGAAGGGATATATCGTGTGACTAATTTGCGATAAGAATCTGATGCAGATTACCGATATTCATAGTTATGGGCTTTGTCTTTGATATTTATTAATATCATTAAATAACCACTTTACTAAGCAGGTAAATTTTAGTCTCTTAAATTTTGTCATCTAAAGTAAATAATGAGAATGAGTAAGAATGTATAGAGATAAATCTCCTTTCCACAGTGTATTTATCGAACAGCTGCTTTTGTCAAATTATTCAGTCTCAATTGACAACTCTTTCGAAGGATTATGAGCTTACTAATTAATTTCAGTCAAGTTATTATTGTGAGTTTCAAACCTCCTTTTCAATACTCACTTCTAGTAAATTCATTTCAGGAATGCAGATTTTAAAAATCGCCCAATCATACTGGCATTTTGATTTAATGGATACTTGAAATTTTTAACGCTTCTTAATGTAAAGGATCTTGTTGAATAACAGAACAAGAACAAGGTGCTGAATGGCCTTGAATGGTACTTTTGTACCATTTTGTTATGATGCACCTGTTCTTACTTTTCTGTCGTTGAACTGGAGATGAGCAACAATTTCCATTATGTTGTTATCAGAATTTGTGAATGATTGACTTTTATTCCAAATACTCATCTGCAGGATATATTGTAGTTTTGAATGTAAATTTCAACTATTTTTTCCTATTTATCACAAATTCTTATTTGCTGACTTTTGATTTGTTTCTAATAAATCATTTCTATATTTGATAAGTACAATCTTCCCTCGATATTACGGACTACTTTGTAACTGATTTTGGTTATAGAAGATAGGGTGTCCCTCCAGTACTAATCAGGCACCACTGTCCCTTTCAGAGCACAGGCTGCAAGTTGCACTGTGGGAGGCCATTAAAATTGCCATGTAATTGCTTTGATCAACACTTGTGCAACGATAATTAAACAATGTAACAGCCTTTAATATTTTTAGCAATGCAGTAACAAAAGTACGTTTAGCTGTTAAAAAGAACTTTGTATTTTAGAACAACTCATTGTTTCATCGAGTAACCACTAAGTGCTTGGAGCGAATTCCTCACTCTGTTATCGACAATAACGGACACCAAAGGAAATGGAATGGAATTCAAATTTCTGGAAATGTTTTTTATCTTAAGTCTGATCAACTCAATGATTAGTCATGAGTCTCATCTTCAATGGAGATCAAACATAAATTGAGAAACCAGAACAAATAGCTGTTAACGGGTTCTGCCTGAGTATTTCCAGCATTTTTCCTTCATTTCAAATGTGTGCTTTCTAAGTATTTTGCTTTCGTATCACATTGCCCCATGGCATCAACATGTGTGAGATTATCTTAAAGGTGTATAATCAATCTAATTATCAAAATTTGCATCAGTGTTACGTTTACTGTCCTTCCCAGTCTTACAAATGAAGTTATGCTTGCTTTATTTATCCATTCTTATCAACAAAACTGCTTCTGGCCCTTCACTTACGTAGTTCATGATGAATGTTTAGTTGCGTGGGCAAGAGTAATTGTAGGGCTGTATGTTACTGATTATAAATGACATCATAAACATAATCCTAAACAGCATAATTCAATCATATAGAATATTTATTAATAATTATTGTTTGGATTTGAATGTAAAGTAACTGTCTTTGAAATTCTGAAGTTTGGATTTAAATGAAATTCTGCTATATATTGCTGAGATGTGAGATGTAATACTTTTTTAATACTGCTTATAAGATGTATTTTTATATTTAAAGATATCAATTAATTATTATAAAATCAATGTTGATTTGTTTTTCTTTTGTCTTGCTAAATTTATTTCCCCAAAGCCTTGAAATTTGGTATTGGTGATCTTGCAAACTCTTTAGACATCATTGAGGAGAAACTAAATCATCCAGCACGAAAACGAAGGCATGCAAAGAAAGATGACTACAACATTGAAGCTCTATTGGCAGTAGATGATTCAGTTGTTCGATTCCATGGAAAACAGCATGTTCAGAACTATGTTCTGACCCTAATGAATATTGTAAGTGGCCTTATATACTATTTATTGTATTTTATTCTTCCTTCATTAGTAACAATTGAATTTTGTGTCACCCATAAATCTGTAATTTGAAGTTAGTGTACGTAACATTTATCATTTTCTGTATTCTCATTGAATCTGGAGTTGTACAGTGGGATGATATCATGAACGTGTGAATTTTCCACTCTAGGCTATTCTAGCACAGTCATTAATTAATGTAAATGGTATTGTACCTCCACAGTGAGGGATGAGATAAAACAGCTGAACAGATTATGTGCATAGCTGTCCATTTCATTGAGTAATGTTGAGAACGATGTGTTCAATTATATATATTTATTTAAAAATACCAAGAAGTTCATCAAATATGCACAGCACAAACAGACATTATCATCACAGACCTGCTGTTTGTAAATTTTGCAGTTTGTAAACATGTTTGCACTTTGGGTTTTCCATTATACTTTGTGCCAATGTACCTTGCATGAAAGAAAACTGGTAACTCAGCGTGTTACTGGTAACACGAGAAAGGCCAGGAGGCTTGAGGAAGCAAAATAGAATGTTAGCAGGATTAGGGCAAGGTTTGGATGCCAGCAAGTACCGTGAATCTGAGGCCTGCATTCACTAGGTGGCTACGATTGTAAAGACTGCAAGCTTGGTGATATGGACGATAAGTGCAATATAAATGGTAAAGGAGCATCCCCGGGTAAAAAACAAGTTCTGTTTTTCCGTACAATTTTGTCCCCATGTTAGAAAATAGACGAGTATAACTTGATATAATAACCATACCTCCATAGTATTGCAATGAATGTCATCAAAAGCACATTAGACTGATGTGAATTAATCTTCTGGCCCAGCCTGTCATGAGGAAATTTGTTCCATGATTTACTAAAGTCCATTTAGAATGGTTTCCATTTTGAAAACATCCACATCATTTTCATTACCTCTTCAAGCGCACACATCAAATTTGTGAGAGAGTACCTCCTCCACAAAAAGCTGTATTGACTGATTATGATCCAATTATGATGGTCTATTTATATATTTAAAACACCCTCCTGGATATAATTAATAGATTCTGCCCCATCTGACACTAAATTTCTAATCAGCAGCAAGTCTGGGTACATTACACAAGATCCCTTTATTCAAACCATTGATAAAATGTAAGGATGACATCCAAGTATTGTTTCTACCTAGAAATATTTAGCACTATAGTATTGCACTTATTGGCTGATTAGAAATATTGGATTTGTTATAGCTAATCACCAGTTGTGAAGTAACATTATGATTTGTACATGCTCAAGCGAAAATCAGTTTAAAGCTAGATTACCTTCTGTTACCCTGCTAGTTAGAGATAACTTGGATTATCTCTTGGGTTACTTTTCATAGAATTATGTTTGAATTTAGTTCATTTTTTGTTATTGTGGCATTCATTTTTTTTGAAAAATGGCCTGTCGGCAATAACCAGTTAATGTATATAATGCTTGAATTGTAAGAAGTTTTGTTTCACTTTTGTTCTAATTATTCATAAAGTCTTTGCAAAATTACCAGTATCTCCTAAATATTGTCTCTCTGGCCTTTTCCTCGCCAGTTTTGCTCATTTTACCATAATGATCAATAAGCCTGTGTATGTGCCAGTAATATTTAGTTTTATTGTTCCACTATCATCAACTGGTGACAGGATACAACTGGATGATTGCTTGTCTAGTATTATTGAGAATGGGCCAGATTTTTGTTTTGCCACTTTGTGTTCAAGACTGAATGCATGCTGTCCAGTCACTACTTATAAACACTGCAGCTTAGTTTGTGATCTTTTTTTTCCTTTGAGTGCCACAATGTAATGTACGTTACTTTGGTGAACTGCTAAATTCTCAGCTTAGCTTCAAATCCTAAATTCTGTCCCATTTCCAGCTCTATAATATTTTCCTGCTGTTTCTGTTCCAATTTTAACCTGTGCCTATGGAAAATGTGAAGTGTTAACGATTCCAAACATACAATAATTTTATTATTTTTTATTTTATATGCCTTTCTTTACTCTGTTACATCAAATTTTCCAGTGAATGAGTCTCATGGTATGCTAAATTTTGTATGTTTACTCATCCATGAAGCACCTTGGAACTATTTACTGAAAATTGCATATCTGCGCTGAGATTGATGGGCAGTGCAGCCGTTTGAGAACAATACTGGATGGTGAAGTAAGCTGGCTTGTATCTGCATTGTAAAATGCCTTACAAATACTAAATTAATCTCCTGATCTTTTAGTTTAGTGTTTCCGTTCACTAGGCCTGATAAGTTTGCCCTTTAAAGTTAAAAGTTACTCAGTGCACAAGAATGCACAAGAATATACAATTGTTGCAATACTTTATGTTTTTAAAACTTGGTCTCTTTTCCATCTGCGCCACTACATAATAAAATATTGTTCTTGAAGCTCCATAGAAAGATGGTAGCATGGATGGAATCTCCTGAAATATACTAGTACGTCGAATTGGGGGGACCCAATTGAAGCATCTGATTTTTCAGTGGCAGCAATTAGCAAAGAAAGATTAATAGTAAAAAAATGCCCAGAATTTGACAGGGTGAGATATTCAATTGCTCTTGCATTATCTTATTAAATCTTTCCTGCAGTTTTCTAAAAATGCGATCTAATGTAGGTTAGCAAAGGAAATAGGGTCTGAAAATGTCATCTTTAACCTCTTGGGTACAGCTTGTGTGGTGTGCTTTAAGATTGTGTTCCCTAGTAAATAATGTAATTAGGTTGCCTAGTGCAACAATGCCCTGTTTACATTCCAGCATACTAAGTCATTAATGTGTTTAAAATTGCACAGCTGCTCTCATTTAACCTCACAGCTATGGACTTCACATCTAGCCCTTAAAGGGCCACTTGCAGAAATAAACCAGTGTTGTTCCAACTAATGTTTAAGAAGGAACTGCAGATGCTGGATTTGTCTACCTTGTTCCAACTAAAGTATGTTGCTTTCTCAAATATGGCTTCTGTAATAATGGAGTAAATAATAAAAGGTTTCAAATGTGGCCTGTCTTAGAGCAGTGGAGAACGGTGTCCACTGAAGGGATTGCATCTGTTTCAGACATCCTCAGAGAACCTCCAATGCTCTATTCACGTGCTCCTGGTATTAGATACCTATGTGTGCATGGAGTAAGCAGTGAGGCTACATAGTAATGAGCAGGCACGGAAATCGCTATCAAAACATGGGGGGGGGACACAATATCTTGGCGGCCACACACACACACACACACACACACACACACACGCACACACGCATACGCACACACGCATACGCACACACGCTAGACTTCGGCCATGGGTCCTGTGGACGGTAACATCGGAAGCTGACCTGCTTGGTGAACGACTCCAAACTCCAGCAACAGCAGCTTGGTCCACCCCAAATCGTGGGGCTTGAATCGGCCCGTTCGTGGGGCTTTTCATCGGCCGGCGGGGACTTCAACATTCAATTCAAACTTCAATTTGTGGCTGAGTGTGAAATAAACTGGGGTATTTCCAACTAATGGCTAGGATGTAATGAAAATAAACTGCAGATGCAAGTTTATGCCAAAGATAGACACTAAATGCTGGAGTAACTCAGTTGGTCAGGCAGCATCTATAGAGTAAATGGGTAGGTGACGTTTCAAGGGTAAACAAAAAGCTGGAGAAACTCAGCGGGTGCAGCAGCATCTAAGGAGCGAAGGAGGTAGGTGACGTTTCGGGTCGAGACCCTTCTTCAGACTTAAGTCTGGACCCTTCTTCGGACTGATTGTAGGTGGGAGATACTGGAAGTAATGGTTAGAAGTTCTCTATGAAACCAAACTCTGTGCTGCTGGTCAGCTCAATTTAGCACATTAAATAATTGGTTTGATTTTTCAATAATTGAATCCAAAGATTTTTCTGGAGCACCTAGATTGATTGGAAGTAATTATAACTTTATTCTATTATCAGTTATCCATTTTGTTGTGAAGGGTATATTATGGTGGAGAACTTTGAGATATAGGAATCAGTTCTTTGTTGCTGATGCTATCATCACAAGCTGCATTCTAAAGAATCGCTAACTTTGTAGTTAGAATGGCCTGAATTTAGTTGTAAAGGCATTGATATTGTCAGATTGAGATAATGGTGCATTCTGGCTGCTTGCCTTTGGTCTCACTTTTATTGCAAAAGTTAGAGAATACCATGTTAGATATTTAACCATATAACAATTACAGCACGGAAACAGGCCCTCTTGGCCCTTCCAGTCCGTGCCGACCATTTATTTTCCCCTAGTCCATCTACCTGCACTCAGACCATACCCCTCCATTCCCTTCCCGTCCATATACCTATCCACTTTATTTTTAAATGTTAAAATCGATCCTGCCTCCACCACTTCTGCTGGAAGCTCATTCCGCACAGCCACCACTCTCTGAGTAAAGAAGTTCCCCCTCATGTTACCCCTAAACTTCTGTCCCTTAATTCCCATGTCTGGCCCTCTTGTTTGAATCTTCCCTACCCTCAATGGGAAAAGCTTATCCACGTCAACTCTGTCTATCCCTTTCATCATTTAAAAAACCTCAATCAAGTCCCCCCTTAACCTTCTGTGCTCCAAAGAATAAAGACCTAACTTGTTCAACCTTTCTCTGTAACTTAGTTGGTGGAACCCAGGCAACATTCTAGTAAACCTCCTCTGTACTCTCTCTATTTTGTTGACATCTTTCCTATAATTAGGCGACCAAAATTGTACACCATACTACAGAATTGGTCTTACCAATGCCTTGTACAATTTTAACATTACTTCCCTACTCCTATATTCAATGCTCTGATTTATAAAGGCCAGCACACCAAAAGCTTTCTTTACCACCCTATCTACATGCGATTCCACCTTCAGGGAACTATGCACAGTTATTCCTAGATCCCTCTGTTCCACAGCATTCCTCAACTCCCTACCATTTACCATGTACGTCCTATTTTGATTTGTCCTGCCAAGATGTAGCACTTCACACTTATCAGCATTAAACTCCATCTGCCATCTTTCAGCCCACTCTTCCAAATGGCCCAAATCTCTCTGTAGACTTTGAAAATCTACTTCATTATCCACAACACCACCTATCTTAGTATCATCTGCATACTTACTTATCCAATTTTCCACCCCATCATCCAAATCATTGATGTACATGACAAGCAACAGTGGACCCAACACAGATCCCTGAGGCACCCCACTGGTCACCAGCTTCCAACCTGACAAACAGCCATCCACCATTACTCTCTGGCATCTCCCATTCAGCCACTGTTGAATCCATTTGCTACTCCGCCATTAACACCCAAAGATTGAACCTTCTTAACCAACCTTCCATGGGGAATCTTGTCAAAGGCCTTACTGAAATCCATATAGACAACATCCACTGCTTTACCCTCATCAATTTCCCTAGTAACCTCTTCAAAAAATTCAAGAAGGTTTGTCAAACATGACCTTCCAGGCACAAATCCATGTTGACTGTTCCTGATCAGACCCTGTTTATCCAGCTGCTTATATATATTATATCTAAGTATCCTTTCCATTCATTTGCCCACCACTGACGTCAAACTAACAGGTCTATAATTGCTAGGTTTATTCTTTGAACCCTTTTTAAACAATGGAACAACATCGCAGTACGCCAATCCTCCGGCACTATTCCCGTTTCTAATGACATTTGAAATATTTCTGTCATAGCCCCTGCTATTTCTACACTAACTTCCCTCAATGTCCTAGGGAATATCCTGTCAGGACCTGGAGACATCCACTTTTATATTTTTCAAAAGTGTCAGTACTTCCTCCTCTTTGAATCTCATAGTTTCCATAGCTACTCTACTTTTTTCCCTTACCTCACAGAGTTCAATATCCTTCTCGTTGGTGAATACCGAAGGAAATAAATTGTTCAATATCTCCTCCATCTCTTTTGGCTCTGCATATAGCTGTCCATTCTGGCTCCCCAATGGTCCAATTATATCCCTCGTTATCCTTTTGCTATTAATATAACTGTAGAAACCCTTTGGATTTACTTTAACCTTTCTTGCCAAAGCAACCTCATATCTTCTTTTAGCCTTTCTAATTTCTTTCTTAAGATTCTTTTTACATTCTTTATACTCCTTTAGCACCTCATTTACTCCATGCCTTAGCAAAATAATTTGCAATGGAAAGAGAATAATTTGAAGATGTCAGATATTAGCACAGATAACAGTAGGCAGGTGAATATTAAAATAAATTCCATATCCATTTTGCGTCAATAAAGAAAGAAATCATATAATTCATGAATATTAAAGCATTTTAGGATTTTTGGACTCCATTCCAAAATTTTATTTTAACAAGGTGCCCCATTTAAATTAAAGGATTTAATGAAATGGCAAAATGTAAACATAATAGTGTGTTTTATTACTTTGGGGGATCAGGGAAAATATTACTAATAAGGTAAATTCTATACATGGCAGCTGTGTGAATGAGAATTAATGATGTAATAAACTATGAAAATAAAGTTGTGTGATTCATAAAATAAAAATCACAGAGATTATGTTACAGTCTGAAGTACATTTGTAGACCGCTGAGTAATTTTGCCACGAGTTAATTTTCATTTTTACTGCCACTGTTATACTTGGATGCTTGGATCACCAGTGTTTTATTTTAAACTTTAATTATGAAAATAGCAGAATGCAGGTATGGAATGTATTTCTGAATAAATGAACATGTTCAATGCACAGAACTTTAGTTAAAATCATACCTTTGGGCCCGAGATTATTGAGCATGCAGGGACAAAGGGGGATGGATTTGAGATTTGTGAAAAACACTGTTCACAAGGTATGAACATTGCTGACAATGATGCCTGCATTTATTGGCCATTCCTAAATGACGTTAAAAGGGCCGGTCGAAGGGCCGAATGGCCTCCTCCTGCACCTATTTTCTATGTTTCTATGTTAATACATAGAAGTCTTCTCACTGCCCACAACACTGCCAATTTCCAAGTCATTAGTAAACTAAGTTTAGGGGTAACTAAGTAAACACAAGAAAGAATAGAGGGTTATGTTGAAGCTTATATGAGGTACAAACTCTGGTAAGGGTCATTTCGAGCAAATGGCTTGTTTCTGTGCTGTACATTATATACAATTCTATTGTTAATGATTCTACTAAAATGGTGAAGAACAGAATAACCTCTGAGCAATATTGGTTTACCAAAACTATCAATTGTACATTTTTAGGTGTACTGTTTGATAAGCGATTTCATTGATATTAATTATTTATAAATCTAATAACCAGTTACCAGTGTAGATAAACATATGTCTTATTTTACATGCAGAGTTTACTTTTCTCGTTTCATTGCATTTGGTGAAATCAAAAAGTATTGCTGTGGGATTAGAAACATTTTAAAGGTATAATTCAGTTTGGTATTTTATCAAACAAGTTTTTTTGCTTATTTACCTCAGTTATGGTCAAGGTCTCTTCACATTTATACTGAATTGTATTTGTGTGTATTTTAAATTAAAAAAAATAAATAATGTCCTAATTGTACCAAAAAAATCGACATTACAGCTCCATAATGTAGCATGTGAAATGAAGGGATATAATTTATTGTTGTTTCACCTATCTATTCTGATAACTGACTAGGATTAAGTTAATTTTCAGGATTAGATTACTTTTGTACTGCCAACGCATCAATTAAATGACAGTTTTTCACACGAGATAAAAAATAAGTAAATACATATTGCTATCTGACCTCTAGATCTATTTCCTGACAAATTCAACTTTTGCAATTCTTAATCCTAAAAATAGACACCGATGCAGAGATGAATCATTCTTTTTTTAATTAATTAATTCATTCATTCATTGGATATACCCTCTAAGTCCATTTGTTTAATATTCGGAATATACCTATTTAGGTTGGAAGCTCTGATTAACATGGTTCTTTAGGTTTGTGCAAAGAGGCAGGGTCAATAATTAGGTTCAATTGTTAAAAGAAAATTGTTCAGTTTCTGATATCAGTTTGTGTTGTATTCAGCCAAATTAATTGCTTGGTTGATTATTGCATGCAGAGAGATCAAGATGTGCCTCATTTACAGTGAAGAATTACAATAGTCCATTTGCATTAAATGGAAGTGCTTTGGCGTGGGATATGCTGTGGTTACATTGTAGACCAAATTTGAATGTAAATGCTGGCACACAATTAATTGATCCAGTAAGCTTGTACTGTGGTGCTCAAAAGTCTCACTTATAGCTTCTATTTATCTGATGAAAGGCTTCAAATCTGAACAATGGGGGTATCAACTTTAAAAAAAATCTAAACATTGAATAAGTTTTATTTAGTTATATATATTGTAGGAATAAACATTGCAATGTGAGGAATTCTCAGTCACTCTTTCTTTAATACTTATCTATGTGAATAAGATCACCTAAGTGACAAAAAACGTAATCTTATTTGATATTAGTCCTGAAAAACATATTCTATTTTGGAAAAAAGTACTTTGTAACAAAGTGAAAGTGTATTAAGCAAAAAGAATAATTAAAAAATGATCAGCATAAATTTATCTTTGAGTCTTAAACTTTGTACCTGCCAAGTATAATGTTGTGATGATGAATTAAGAACAGATTTGCAATATTTTGCAACACCCATTTCTCTTATAATCCTCTCTTTGGTCAGAGCAATGTATTTATTCCAATAAGAAATGTCCATGCTGCGGCCATTGATGAGATATTATAAATCGGTTTTTTTTTCAGATATGTTTGAATTATGGAAATAGCTCATTAAGTAACTGGTTGCAAGCTGTCTTAATGCTTCTTTCGTTAAAGGCTCCACCAGTTCCTGACACCTTAATCAGATTATTACATAAATCCTTCAAGTCAGATTTTGTAGCAAATGGTTTCAGCCTGTAACAGTTACCATTTGGCCCCAAAGATGGTTTGATTGTTATACTTGGTTAACCATTGCCTGGGTTGGTAGAACCTGCTGCAGATGGCTGATTAAGTCATGAAGAAAAATGCATAAGTAAACTTATACCTCGATTGATTAAAATTATGACAAAATATTTTCTCAATCCAAATTGTAACATATGCATCTTCCAACACCATTTTTCTGCAGTACGTTCTCTAATCCGCATTTGAATGGATTAATTTGATCTCAAAGACAGGTTATGGTGCCCATCATTTCAACCAAAGTGGAGTATAGGGACACCCCAGGTTATAAATGACCTGATTTACATAAATCTCACTTAATGCAAGTTCTCCCATACATTTTAAAAACATTTTTCAAGATTGGAATAATAATTAAATGTTTTGTGGTGTTCATTAATAACTGATGCATTTGATGTATTTGGTTATTTTAATTATGGATTATGTTAGGGTGATATTTGAATAAAGAAAGAATTGCAAGTGTACGTTAAGTAATACCATATAGGTACCTATGGAAAATGGTGTTTCTAACATGGAGAAATTAGCTTACAAATAGTTCTCAGACCTGTATTTGTTTTGGGGGACTGTACTATAATACTGCATTGTGTACATCCCCACCAAAATTATTGCTGCAAATTACCCCCAAAAAGTGGTGGTTTCCACTTAGCCAATCTCAAAACTAGCCATGGGTTACACAAAGAGCTGGAGAAACTCAGCGGGTGCAGCAGCATCTAAGGAGCGAAGGAGATAGGCGACGTTTCCGGTCGAGACCCTTCTTCAGACTATCTCCTTCGCTCCTTAGATGCTGCTGCACCCGCTGAGCTTCTTCAGCTTTTTGTGTAACCCTCGATTCTCCAGCATCTGCAGTTCCTTCTTTAACACACAAAACTAGCCATAGTTGGGATCTGCCACTAGTTTGAGCAAACTCTTGCTGAGGCCTGCATTCACATTACTCAGGAACAAATGGAAACACGTCTCTTTGACAAGCTATCTTCATGAGAAAATGAGATGCCCATAACACTCAGAATATCCAAAGTTTTAAAGCCAGAAAAAATAAAGTTGTTTGCTGGAGGGGCATGTAACTACCTCCACCTTAAAGGTAAATGGCATGCATGTTCCGAAAAATCTATTTGACTTTGAGAATTGCCACCAGCATTTAAGTTTCTGTATGCTTTATACCATTCTTGAATGTCATCAATGTCATAAAGTTTGAATTATCTGAAGTACATCTCAAACTCATCATGGAAAGATCGATTAAGTATTTAGCCATCAATAATGTAAGCCAACTATTTTACTTAAGCAAACTTACATACAGTGCATTCAGAAAGGATTCACACCCCTTTACTTTTTCCACATTTTGTTACGTTACAGCCTTATTTTAAAATGGATTAAATTCATTTTTTTATCATCAATCTACACACAATACCCCAGAATGAAGAAGCAAAAACAGGTGTTTAGACATTTTTGCAAAGTAATTAAAAATAAATAACTGAAATATCACATTTACATACGTATTCAGACCCTTTGTTATGACACTCAAAATTGAGCTTAGGTGCATCCTGTTTCCATTGATTATCCTTCAAATGTTTCTACAACTTCATTGGAGTCCACCAGTGATAAATTAAATTGATTGTACATTATTTGGAAAGTCACACACATGTCTACATAAGGTCCCACAGTTGACAGTGCATGTCAGAGCAAGAACCAAGCCATGAAGACGAAGGAATTGTCTGTAGACCTCGGAGACAGGATTGTGGAGAGACACAGATCTGGGAAAGGGTATAAAACAAGTTCTGCAGCATTTCAGGTCCCGAAGAGCACAGTGGGCTCCTTCATTCTTAAATGGAAGAACTTTGGAGCCACTTCATAGAGCTGGCCGTCCGGCCAAACTGAGCAATCGGGGGAGAAGGGCCTTGGTCAGGGAGGTGACCAAACACCCGATGGTCACTCTGACAGAGCTCCAGAGTTCCTTTGTGGAAATGGGAGAACCTTCCAGAAGGACAACTATATCTGCAGCACTCTGCCAATCAGGCCTTTATGGTAGAGTGGCCAGACTGAAGCCACTCCTCAGTAAAAGGCGCATGACAGTTTGCCAAAGGGCACCTAAAGGACTCTCAGACCATGAGAAACAAGTCTGATGAAACCAAGATTGAACTCTTTGGCCTGAATGCCAAGTGTCACGTCTGGAGGAAACCAGGCACCGCTCATTACCTGGCCAATATCATACCTACGGTGAAGCATGGTGGTGGCAGCATCATGCTGTGGGGATGTTTTTCTGTGGTGGAAACTGGAAGACTAGTCAGGGAAAGATGAATGGAGCAAAGTACAGAGATCCTTGATGAAAACATGCTCCGGAGCATTCTGGACCTAAGACTGGGGCGGAGGTTCACCTTCCAACAGAACAATGACTCAAAGCACACAACCAAGACAACACAGAGTGGCTTTGTGACAATCTGTGAATGTCCTTGAGTGGCCCAGCCAGAGCCCGGACTTCATTCGCTGCAATTGAATAATAGGCACTTGAACGTCCTGGCGGAGCAGAGAGAAAATTGTGGTAGGTGTAGCAGGGTAATCCTTTTTGAATATCCTTAGTGAGAAAGCTCTCCATTGTGGAAAAACGAACTGCATTAGTTGTGGATTGAGACTAGATTGTAGTCACTGGTATATGGCCTGTTTAACTGGTGTGGTGCGTACCAGACAGGAAGCTCAGTCTGGAATAGTCATCATCACAAATATAAATACCTACCTGCTGCTGAATGTCATGAATTTTAGTCATGCTTGTAGACAGAAACACCAGTTTTGGCTCACAGCTATACCGCAATCTCCAACTGTTCCTGTTCCAGATAGTTGTTTCTATTTAAAATAAGAAATGTATCTCCATCCTTAAAACAAATTTACTTGAAATAGTGAAAAGTAAAACTGGAGCTTTATATTGGTAAGAAAGCTATATGCTGAAAAATTGTAACAGAAAGGCAAAAAAAAATGTGCATGGATCTGAATTTGATTGTGCTATAAACATTATCACTGCCTGTTGTTCTGGCCAACTATTAACGACAACTAACATCACTGGAAAAGATTACAGTAAAACTCAGATAATCTGGTATCCAGTTGTTCAGAACACTCAACGGTTCAGCATATGGCTTGCTCATTAGTACACTAAGTCCTTGTTATCCTTAGACCTCCTCTCTACAGATCCACATAAACTCATCTGTTCCTGAGAGTGTGAAACAGACGTGCAGCCATCGTTTGGATTGGGAAAACTCGGGTTCCAGAACATGGGTAGGTGTGTGGTTGGAGCTGGAATCCAATGAGCAATCTGGTATCTGGAGTGCCAGTACATTTACCCTTCGGTCAACACAAGGTGCTGGAAGAACCCAAAGGGTCAGGCAGCATCTGAGGATGAAATGGATCGGCAATGATTCAGATCGGAACCCTTCTTCAGACCCTCCTTGTGTCTAACGAAATGTCCCAACCCAAAATATTGCTTGTGCATTCCCTCCAGGGTGCTGCCTAACTTGCTGAGTTCCTTTGTGTTTTGTGTTTGAACAAAGATTTGCAGTTGCTTGTGCCTGCATTTACAGTTTGCAAGCTGAAACTCACCTGGTTCCGTTTTGAACTCACTGGTGCTCAGTTTTCCACTTCCTTCAAATTCACTAGGTTCACTGGAAAATTTACCATAGCTCAATTTTTTAAAAAAAGGAAAAGTGCTTTGGGGTGCATGAAAAACATACAATACTATGGACACTCTGCTAGTCTGGCACCATCAAAATTCAGAAGGAGCTTGATTAGTTTAATTCCGAGGTACATTGTAGCCCTTTGGCCCACCGAGTCCGTGTCGACCAGTAATCACCCATACTCAAGTTCTATCCTACACATGGGACAATTTACAGAAACCAATTAACCTACAAACTTGCACATCTTTGGAATGCGCTAGGAATCTGGAGCACTGGAGAAAACCCACAAAATCACAGGGAGAACGTACAAACTCTACAGACAGTACCTGTAGTCAGTATCGAACCATGATCTCTGGCGCAGTAAGGTGACAACTCTACCACTGTGCCGGTGCCACCTTATCAACAGTTAGTATGCCAAAGTAGGTTTTATTACTGTAAGAAAATGTAAACAATGGGAAAATTGGTAAAGAGCAGACAAAAAAATATTTTAGTTCAATAACAGCAAAATGCACATGGACATGCCAATTGTTGTTCTTTTGAGGTTTAGGAATGGCTTTTTCCCAGCACAATTCTGAAATTGCCCACAGATGACCGAGAGTTGTATTGCCTTGTACATATAAGAAGCTGTTTATTTTTAAGTTCAAGGTTTTATTGGACGGGATATTGCACTCTGGAGCATTGAGGATGGTTAGACTTGGAGGTAAGATCACAGCTGCAAAATACAATCTAAACAATCTGGTGAAAAACAATCACCGTTACTTCAGGATGTATTGAAAATAAAGGAGATATACAAAATGAGGGCCAAAAAATTAATGTTGCATAGAATTTTTAAATTTAATTCTAAACTTAGCCTTTCAGGTTGGAACGGGTCACCTCCCATCACAATGTGCCATATACTGTACCTGCCTACTTTGAACATTAATAACTATAATGTTAATTATATTTCAGTAAGCCCATTTGAAATGCCTAAATTTGCTTACGTTCTCATTTTTTTGCATTAGCGCATTCCACCACCACTAATTCAAAAGCGGAGCGATCGAATTCTGGCCCATTGGTTAAAAAGAAAAGTATTAGGTTTGTTATAAGACTACATTGACATGCAAGCTTCAATCCAGTTGTGGCACATGCAAAGCTCAGGTGACCTAGCCAACGATGATTTTACAGAAATGCACAGTGCTTGTTGACTCACTTGACTGAAATGCTGTATGATATCCTGTCCTGACCCCTGCTGGCAGCTCACCGACTAAAAAACTGACAAACCAACTGCTCACAATGTACATATTTGTAAAACTATAGAATTCCACAGTTTGGGAGGAGGCCATTTAGCTCATCATGCCAATGCAGCTCTTTGAAAGAGCTAGATTAGTTAATAGTCATATACACCAGGGTGCAATTAAATTTAATGTTCACAGAGTAAACATTATACATGCAGTAATGATAAATACAAGAAAAATACAAACCGCAGAATGGTGCAAGATTGTAATGCAAAGTTTGAGTAATGCAAAAGAGTATTGAAGTACAAATATAACCAAATAAGGTAATGTTAAGAGTAAGAGTACGTGGCAGCATTTCTATGAATGAGGCTTTGAAAGAGATGCTTAGTTCAGCTGTTGGTTAGCAATGGGAGAAAAGCTATTCTGAGGTATGGACACCCAAGCTATCAAGTTCATATTTTCTCCATAAGGGAGAAAAGGAAATGGCTAAAGTGACAGGCATCCTTGATAATACTTCCAGCCCTCCCAATGCAAAACACCACGCGCGAAGGACTGGATGGATGGAAAAAGCAAATCACGACAGACTTGGCGGTGTTCACCACTCTCTGCAGGTTCATGCGGTCAAGAGTTAAGCAGTTGCCATACCGGGCTGAAATGCAATCTGTCAGAATACTTTCCATTGTGCATCTGTAGAGGTTCAAGCCAATCCTCATGGACATGCTGAATTATCTTGGATGCCTAAGAAAGTAAATGCGCTGAAGCATTTTCTTGATTACCACATCAGTATGAAGGGACCAGGTTAGGTTCCTGGTGATACGGCTGCCTAAGAACTTGAAGCTGTCGACCAACAGCTGTTGATGAAGCCAGTGTTATGTTCACCCTCTTTTTTTTGGACAACGACCAGTGTTATTAGTATCCAGACATCATGATATTAGGTTCTTGATCTCTTTCTTGCACATTGTCATATTGTAGATCCGACTGACAGCGGTGAATTTAAAAATTGAGTTGGCATTGTAATTGGCCACATATTCATCAGTGTACAGCAGAACAATGCACTGAACACACAACCCATGTTGAAGGTCTGGGTAGCAGAAATGTTATGACCAATTGTAACTGACTGAGGTCTGCCAGTCAAGAATTCCAAGACCCAAAGATCCAGAAGTTTAAGGATGACCTTATTTGGAATTCTGGTGTTGATGGCCATGTTGTAGTCAATAAATAGCATCCTGACATAAGAATTCTTATTGTCAAGGTGATCCTGGACTGAATATAGTGCAAGAAAGATGGTATCCTCCATAGACCTATGTTTCTTGTATGTGAATTGCTGGGGTGTTGAGATTGTCTGGAAGATAGGTGCAAATGTAGGCCATTAGCCATCTTTCAAAGCACTTCACGTGTTCAACGTTAGAACTTATTGGGTGGTACTTATTGCAAGGTCACTATTTTTGTTGAGCTCTCCATTTGTACTGCGTATGATCCATGACATTTAAAATCTGAAAATCTCAATGAAGCGACTGCCTTTTATTTTCTTTTTCCTTTGTTTAGGTATAGATTTTTCTAATTTTCAGGTTACATGCATTCTTTTATTTGAAGTCGATGATTCTATAACTGGAATTAAATCAAACAAAAAAGTTGAATCATCAAATTCAATGAAACTATGATATTCTAGCTTTTGCACTTGATTTTTGTTATTTATTGCACAAACTTACTTGGACTGGACCCTGAGGGTATACGACATGTAATGTAATTCTTAATTCTTGCAGGGTTTTGGCTATTAACATTTCCCCCACAGTATTGGACATTAATTATTTGGCAATTTTTTTGTCAATGGAAATCGGTATATTTTTGGATTTGTTTTTTGCTAATACTTTTTTCCTGGAAAGTTATTGCTAAAATGAAAGATTTAATAGATCATGATTGTTTGCTAAGTCACGAGAAAGCCAACTGTGAAAACATTTGATCATTAGCATTCACAACCAGAACACATAAATAGCTCTTCAAATGTCAACTTTCACAGGGACCTAGAAAACTGGTGGCACTTTTGGCTTGAATATCAAGTCTGAATTTCACGTTGGCCAATGAAGTGCTTCGAAGTAACAGTTACAGGAAACAAGGACATCATTACAAATCTGTGCATACATTTATTTCATCATTCTCCTTGTTGTGGACTCGCTTCCATATGTTTATTGCAATAAATAATTGTGAGCATGTGGAACAATTGAATAAGACATCATGGAACAGCAATTGCTGCAAAGATGAGTTTTGGTGTGATTAAAATGAAATTACTCACTATTATTTGAGCTACGACTTCTTAGAAATGTTGGTGGCTGTGGAACCTTATGTCTTCTAGTTGTATCTGTGTGAAATAATTTTTTTTTTTTTTTTAAAAAGCATGGATGAAAAGAAAAGGCAAAGTAAGGATAAAACAAAAACGAAAAAGTAGAGATCTTTGTAATTTAGTTGCTTGGTTTATGGTGCACTAACTCTGGAGAGTTTTATGGCAGGATTTAAATGTGAAACGTATATTTACATTTATTGATCAAAAACAATATGGCCACTTGTCTAATGATTAGGAAAGGTGGACCACCCAGTTTGTGTCATAGAACAGCTGGACAATGAATTATTTTCTTGAACCTTTTCTGCTAATGGTACTGTTAAGAAGGGTGTTACAGGATTTTGGTCCAAAAACTATGAAGCAATATACTTTAAAATTCAGCATTGTGCGGCTTGGAATGTAATAGCAGATGATACTGTTCCCATGTGCCTGTTTCGTGTGTTTTTCTAGATGGTAAAGCTTGTGGTCCTGTCAAAAAGGCCATGGCATTTGACTGCTGTGCAGGGGTAGAAGAGTGAGTCAGTATTTAAGTTGTTGATCAAGCAGACTTTGTATTGGTCTGAATGATATTTAGTTCCTTGAATGTTGTTAGAACTTCTGATCCAAATTTCTAATTCCCTGATCCCGGCTAGTTCATTTTTACCTTGGGCATGCAACATGATACATCCCTAATACATCCAGTCCAGGTCAGGAGGATGTTTGTCTTTTTACTTGTTACCTTTTTTACTTGTCCATGGTTTGATTGTACTCATGGTTTGTGTGATTTGCCTGGATTGCACACAAAGCAATGTTTTTCAATGTATTCTAATACACATGACAATAATAAACCAATACCAAACATTGGTTCATTCTGTTTAAGAGTCTGCAACAAGAAGTATGTCAAATGCTAATAACTTGCATCATTGCAGTGATAGAAAGGATTGCAAACAATATATCGAACTGGAATTAGACAAAAAGTTGGAGTAACTCAGCGGGTCAGACAGCATCACTGGAGAAAGGGAATAGGTGACATTTCGGGTTGAGACCCTTCTTCGGACTGGAATGGTCTCTGAGAATTAAAGCAAAGTCTTAAAAACCCAATTAATTTCCTGCTGTATCTAAGATTTTGGTCATTTTTACATTAATTTTGAACAAGTATAATGTGTAGAACTTTGCTTTTGGTTTATGACTATTCTTTGGAACTATTATTAAGGTAATCTATGACCAGGTGCCCAACCAGGCACTTGGGCCAAAACCAGGTGGCACATCTACTAACAATGAAAGCATTGTCATAGATGTCAAATGTTTAATGAAAAATTATACCAAACCACACTTTCTTTTGAATGGACAAAAGATATTCCTTAGTACTGTATCAAGTAGTGAGTATTCAATCTAGTGTTATCCCTCAAGCAACATTTATCATGCATCTGGGCATTATCACTTTTTTTCCAGGATGTCACGGTCCAAATGACAAATGTGTTTTCCACTTTGTAACAGATGCTGGTTTGCAGAGATCCATTAAGATGATAGATGAATGTAGCAAGATCTTGTAGTACAAGTGTACCATATTTAAGTGACTCTTGGAGTATTTGCTTGATCTTTTACACCAGTAAATTACTATCACCTCATGTATTTCTGTGGGTGTATCTGCACTGTCATATGCACTATTGAGCAGTGAATATCCACTCTGCTTAGATGGAAGGAAAAGTTTAGAGAAAAATGGAAGTTGATGGATTTTGTTTTTGTGCATCAGAGAAGCGGCAATTTGGGAAAATACAATACAGTAACCCAGAAACGTTCCTATTCACATGTAAAGTGAGGTAAATGAGTATTCTTGCTGTCTTGACTAGTCTAATTTGTTTCAAATGGTTAAAGTTTGCACATCTTTATCATTTATTGGGAACTGTTGCCAGCACAACAGGCTGCCTCGGGGACTGTTCACACAGTGCACAATAGTTTCAAGCTCACCACGTGCATTCCTTTTTTTATAAATGAAAAGAATTTGAGTTGAATGATTCCCATATAATGGAGGGGTCTTGACCCTGCACCGCAACATTCAACATCCTGCCATATTATTAAAAGTGGTGTCTGAAGCAGACAACTGACAGTACCAGAACCCCTGGCTCCGAAAGTGAAGAAATATGACCGATCTGAAAACTGCTGCCAAGGTATAGTTCCTGACTATTTTCTAAACAAGCTAGTGGCCAAATATATTTGCCACGAAGCAATTCCTTGCATTTTTAAAAAACTAATGCTGTTTGAATGCCTAAATAACCAACATCAGCTTTTCAGAATGATGGATGATAGCCACAGTGCTTCTATTACAACATTTATGACAAATTGAATCATATCAGCAGTTTAAACAGTTGGCATTGGTATAAATCTAATGAACAGCAGCCCCAATCCCAAGTGCCACTCAACTCTAATATCTCTTTATTCTCCTATTCAGTTTTTACTTCAGATAAGGACCTTGATAATGTCCCTGGGAGGAAATGTGAGTATTAGTAGCCTCTTGCAACATGAGGAGATGCGGGTTTAGGATAAGGCAGGTGGTGTAGCTGCGCCAAACACAGAATGTCCCCTCAATTAGTTATAGTGATAAGATGTGCATGGTTTGCCTCATGGAGTGATAGAAAATTCATTGCCATAATAAATCGGCTTCAAAACAGACTGGCAAATTTGTTGCCTGCAAAGACTTGCTTTTGATAATGCCTAGTGGGGCAGTGTGTTCCTATTGTTGCCTTCTATGCATCTTTGTTCTCCTTCCTACTGACCATGTGCTGCCAATTAACAGACCCATCACTGCCTGTTGGTTAATTGCCAAGGATCCCTGACCATGTCTTTGTTTCTGTGCTTTTTCACCTGGGAACCAGCCATTCCAGCAGGTGGAAACAGGAAAAAAGAATCTCAATTGGAGCCTTTTTTTCCAATTGAAAAGGATCTAAGTTTGTTTGCGACCTTCCTGCCTCTTGCAAAATAGAAAATGCTTTAGCCTTATTCCCTTACGTGAACATGATAATTCCTGGGGAAAAGGAGTTTAATTGGTGTCTTTACATTTGTCCACCAACTTGTATATAGTTTAAAAAAATATATTGTTGCCTGAGTAATCAACTGTTGATCCTTTAAAACGGATCTAGAACTACTGTTAATCAAATGATTTTTAGAGTTGTCAATATCTTAACTGCATTTGCATTGTGTAATTAACACTTTACGGTGGCACTAATTTTTATTTTGTACCAATAACTGAAAATTAATAAATCCTGCTGCTGGATTCCTAATTCTTTCCCTTCCCAACCACTTACATTTTATGTCCAAAGAGGGAACAGAGTATATTGTTTAGTATTTGCCAATTGCCTTTTCTCCATACAACAAATAAAATCTGACTGGTTCAATTGGTATACGTTGCCCATATTGGGTTGGGTTTGGCGATTAGCTGTGAAATATCTTAAAAATATTTGCTTTGGTCTTTGTCGGAACTACTTTGTAATTTTATAGGTCGACAAAAATGCTGGAGAAACTCATTTGTCTGGATCTATGGAGCGAAGGAAATAGGCTCGGGTCGGGTCAAAACCCTTCTTCAGAATTTTATAATTTTATAATTGTCTTTCTCCTTAAATTTATAATATGGATACAGCTCATTTAAATTGCCCCCAAGTCTCATTTGCTCCCAAGTCCAGTCCGAAGAAGGGCCCCTACCCAAAATGCTGCCTATCCATGTTCTCCAGAGATGCAGCCTAACTCACTGAGTTACTCCAAGACTTTGTGTCCTTCCACGTTAAGTAAATTTGCCTGCATAATTAATGTATTCCAATACTGGAAATATCCTTGTAAGTTCAATGGTAGACAAAAAAGCTGGAGAAACTCAGCAGGTGAGGCAGCATCTATGGAGTGAAGGAATAGGTGACGTTTCGGGTCGAGACCCTTCTTCAGAATGGTTCAATGGTTCTTTATCTCATCATGCAGATTATTTTTTATCGGTTTTATTCTACTGGCTTATTTAATGTTCAATATAATTCTTGAGTTACCTCCCTGAACCTGCATTCTCTGCCTTAAGGCAAGGGTCCTATATGCCTTATTATCCACTTTGTTTATGAGTCTTACTAGCTTCATGACTGTGGAAAGATCTCTCTGTCTCTCTACACTATTTTATATCTTATAAAAAATTATTATGTATTCTGCCACTCTGTTTATCTTTCTCAAATGCACACATCTCTGTGCTGGCTTTTGTTCTTGCCTTATCCACATAATCTTTTTTTAAATCATTTCTATTTGACCTATCATCCTGTAACCTGCAACTTTCTTCCTCGTTGTCAATTAACTTTGTGGAGCTCCTTACTAAAATTGCATCAGATCAACTGGTTTGCAGTTAATTTGACGTATCCTCCTTAAAGAACAGGTGCAGTAAACCATCGTTTTTATAACCTCGTTATAACGGATTTCAGTTATAGAGGATGGAATTTAATCGCTAGGCCGAGCTGCTGACGCCACCTGCACTACCTCCTCGGGCCACCCCTGCCGCTGCCACTGCTGTCATTGCTGCCACCGACACCACTGACCCTTACCTATACTCCGGCTGCCCACGGACCGTAACCAATACCTCCCGATTCTTGCCTCAACTCATCTGGATTCCAGGCCCAGTTCCAGACCGAGATTCTGAAGAAAGGTCCCAACCCGAAACAACACTTATCCATGTTCTCCAGAAATGTTGCCTGACCTGCTGAGTTACCACAGCACTTTGTGTTCTTTTGTGTATTGACCAGCATATGCAGTTCTTTTCTCCAGAGATGCTGCCTGACCTGCTGAATCACTCCAGCATTTTGTGTCTATGCAGTTCTTTGTTTCCACTGCTTGTAATCCCTCACTAAGTTATAGTGGACAATAGGCAATAATGGACACCCTTCCCTTCTCCTCCCCCACCCCCGCATGGTCCATTATGACGAGGGTTTAGCCCCCTTTCCACATGCCTGTAAGCGAAAAGAGACTGGAAAATAGTCAAATCTTCATCTATTTCTCCCTTTAATAATAGGTCACCAACCTAAAACGCTCACCCTCTTTTTCTCTCTGTTGATGTATGAATTCTGTACGGGTGTTTCATTGCTGTCTGTGGTATAATTTGCTCCAAGCAAATTGACTGATAATATAACTAAATAACACCATTGACAAAAGGAATTATAAGTATGTGAACTAGCTCTTTATAATGCCACTTGCGTACACCTATTTATAAAATAGTCTATCTTTGCAATGCGTCCTGTAATTTATGGATGGCTCCTTGTATTATACCGAAAAAGCCTATGTACTGAGATATATGACTGTTCCTGTATCAATAACTAGTTGACTGCAATTGAGACAAATGGCATGTTTCTATGTAAGGGGGGCAAGATGATCACATGGGGTTTAGATGATGGATGGGGGAAGCTTTTTGCTGATTTATAAATGCAGTCTAGAAAAGAGCCAATTAGTTTGTTTATATGTTATAGACTCAATGTAACCTGGTGCAAAGCATCTATTAGAAATAAAAAGGGAGCATAAAAAGTTATCTACTTTTACATTCGCAGACCGAACATAAATAATCTCCACTGCTCATTGAAAATTGGCGCTTTATTCTTGAACTGTACAGCCTTCTTGGTCTTTTGGCAAGAAATATATGGCATCGTGTATCACAGCATGCGGGAAGAATAATTTACTCCCAGCCGGGACTTGGGTCTATGAACTTGAATTTTTTGTATTATATTAGCTAAAATACTATTAAAAACAGCAGTTTGTACAAGAAAAATAGAATATTTTGCCTTCTAGTCCTGTGACCTGCTCAACTAAAAGCAGAAAACTCAAATCACATGTAGGGAATTTTACCACTCTACCATAAAGGCTTGATTGGTGGAGTGCTGCAAATATAGTTGTCCTTCTGAAAGCTTCTCCCATCTCCACAAAGGAACTCTGGAGCTCTGTCAGAGTGACCATCAGTTTCTTGGTCACCTCCCTGACCAAGGCCCTTCTCCTCCGATTGCTCAGTTTGGCCGGGCGGCCAGCTCTGTGAAGAGTCCTGGTGGTTCCAAAGTTCTTCCATTTAAGAATGACAGAAGCCACTGTGCTCTTCTGGGCCTGCAATGCTGCAGAAATTGTTTTATACCCTTCCCCAGATCTGTGTCTCGACACAATCCTGTCTCTCGGAGGTCTAATTCCTTCGTCTTCATGGCTTGGTTTTTGCTCTGACATGCACTGTTAACTGTGGGACCTTATATGGGATTATGAGTGTACAAATTATGTACACTCGATTTAATTTCCCATGCGTGGACTCCAATCAAGTTGTAGAAACATCTCAAGGATAATCACTGGAAATAGGATGCACGTAAGGTCAAGTTTGAGTGTCATAGCAAAGGGTCGGAATACTTATGTAAATGTGATATTTCAGTTATTTCTTTTCAATTTGCAACAATTTCTAAACACCTGTTTTCGCTTCTTCATTCTGGGGTATTGTGCGTAGATTGATGATTAAAAGGAATGAAGTTAATCCATTTTAAAATAAGGCTGTAATATAACAAAATGTGGAGAAAGTGAAGAGGTCTGAATACTTGCTGAATGCGCGGTATTTATTTCTGCTGACTGGATAGCTTGCAACAAAAGCTCATCACTGTACATTGCTACATGTGTACAATAAACTTAACTAAACAGTTACCAAAATTAATTCACAAAGTGGAAGATGTACACATTCCCAAAAGCTGAGAATATTTAAATGTTTGAGGATGTAGTGCTCATCTTACTAATATCAATTATTTTTTAAAGAATGTGGCATCTATAATTGACAATAACTTCTGATTTGTTGAACATGGGTATTTGTCCCCAACAGCTCTCACCAACGTAGAAAGCATTTTATCAGGGTTCATCACAGCATGATTTAGGAACAGATCCATCCAAGACCACAAGAAATTGCAGAGAATTCTGGTTGCAGCCCAGACCATCACACCAATACTTGGGTATACTAAAGGCATACTTGCGCACTAAAGGATAAGTTACATACTGACCCTAATTGTTTTGCTCCACACCTGAAGTGCAGTCCTGTGGATATGAGAACAATTAAAAGCATTCTTTGTTGCCGTTGGTCGAGAGCACAGCCGTTGGTTAAGAGTATTGGGCTATGGAAGATATCATACAAGCCCGACTCTATTCTTACCCAATGTTTATATGTATGCACTGAATAGTACCAGTTTGTAAAACGTAGGGACACGGAAATAAATGTCAACACCACATTGCTGGTTCAGTGTAGATTGGAAGAGGCTGTGGACTGAAGCTGGGAGAATGCCCCTCAGTACAACCTATTCAGCAACCAAAATGTTCATGCATTTTCAGATTAATTTTGGAAACTCCATTTCCTGGGATTTCTGGCAGACGATATCCCTAACTCCACCCTTTTCTTTCCAACAGTGCGTTAATTGAGGACTCGTGCAATTATTGTAATAAGCATTTCTGGATTTGTACATAATTAATTAAAGCATTATTGGAATAAGCATTCCAATAACGCTTTAATTATGTACAAATCCAGAAATAATGGATGTTTTTTGCTAATTATTGAAATTTTGTTTTATATCAAAAGTCACCTTATATCAAAAGTCACCAAAAGTTACCTTAACACATTGTTAGTTGGGAAATTAGCGTTATAGCATTTTTGTCCTTGAGGCTAAGTGAGAACAGATTCAAGAAATGGCCATTTAAATTTTTACTGGTAATATGTAGATCTTTCTTCATTACAATATTAAATATTATACGAATAGCAATCAAAGTATGGACATTGAAAAAGCAAACTAACAATTGCAGGCTTATTTTTCTTTTTGGGCCCTATGGTACAGTGATCAGAAGAGCTTTAAATTTCACCAGTGAGTTTGCACACAGTTTGGTGAAAGATTCTCAATCCAATATGAGCATGTTTCAATATATAAGGAGACTGGATATTATTCTTAACTATATTTCACATTTTCATAATGCAATCCCAGGAATGTTACCTTTCATATAGGCTACTTGGTGAAGCTGCCTTGGCAGATAATTCAATACTATTGAATGATTGAGCAGATTATCAAGTAATGAGACATTTTTAAAAAGCTTTCTCTTTTGATAGATGCAGTACAACTAAATGTGATGCTTTTCTGGAGACTCCTCATTGCCAAGCGATTGATCCGTGCCTTGGTACCAGTCTGCGAATAAGCCTTCTCAATGTTAGCTTTGTCCTTTGCTGATGTCAGAACTGGAATATTTATCTTTTCACAACAAGTCAGTTTGTTGTTCTATATCAGCAGCCTCTCACGTCTTTCTTCAGCTATTGAACCACATCCAGTGTCAACACATTCATTCTGTATGAAGCTGTTAAAGCACAAGAAGTGTTTTCACAGATTAAGGCAATATTTCTTTTGATTAAACAAGGTTACTATATGCATTGCTAAGGGAGAAAGGTTTCACCATTCAGAGTTGAGGAAAGATTTGCTTTTTTTAATCTGACTGCTCAAGATGTTTGCTTAGCCAGGGCTTAAACCAAATAGACTTTAAATTTAAGCTCTGAGATCTGTCACCTTAAAGTGCAATAAAATTATCACATTGCTCTTCATGTGAGAACAAGTAGTAAATTTATCTCTATCATCTCATCTCACAAAATGAAAGCCAAACTAATATCTCAGAGCAATTTGCAATTTTCATTTCAATTGTGCACAATTGAAGCATAACATGTTCCCACCCATGGGTTGCAGTAAATAGAAGTGCTGCCTCAATAATCAGCCCAATTCTGACCTTTGAGTTGTCTCTGGAATTTACAGAGTTGCTTCCTTACAGCGCTTGCAGTGCCGGAGACATGCATTCGATCCTGACTGCGGGTTCTGTCTGTACGGATTTTGTATGTTCTTCCGGTGACACTGGGTTTTCTCCAAGACCGTCAGTTTCCTCCCACACTCCAAAGACGTACCTGTAGGTTTGTAGGTTAATTGGCTTCGTATAATTGCTAAATGTTGTTCCCAGTGTGTGTAGGATAGGGTTAATGTGCGGGGGATCGCTGGTCAGTGTGGACTCGGTGGGCATGTTTCTGCGCTAAACTAAACTAAACTGCGTGCGTTTATGAGTGTTCTGGTTTCTTCCCACATCCCAAAGGTATGTGGATTGGTCAGTTAATTGACCATTTGATATTATTCATTGCATGTAGATGAGTGATAGAATCTGGTTTGAAATACATGTGGAAAATAAAACAGGTTTACTCCAGCAAATGGGTGCTCGATAGTTGTCATGGACTTAGTGTGTCATGGACTTAGGGCCTGCATCACATTAATCTCTCACTATTGCTAATGTAAGCTATCAAATAAAATTTACTTTTAGTGTTTATTTAATTAGTGAATATGAAGTCCTTTTTGTACCTACATATAGCAGATTTGTTGCTGTAATGCCATTTACAAACGTACATATCAAATTGGCCTAGAAAATCTAATACATACTAGGGGTAAATATCACCAGCAACTTGTCCTGGACCTGCCCTATTTAAGAAATTGCCAAGAAAACACACCAAAGCCTTTACTTTCTTCGAGACTTAGGAAGTTTGGCACGTCCCCAACAACTCTCACCAACTTCTGCAGTAGCGCTGTAGAAGGCATTTTATCGGGATGCATCACATCATGGTTTGGGATCAGCATTATCCAAGACACAAGAAATGTGGAGAATTGTGGATGCAGCCCACAAACCAACCTCCCTTCCATTGACTCTATCCTCGGCAAGGCGACCAGCATAAAGGATGAGTCTCAACCCGGACACTCCCTCTTCTCCCCTCTACCATCAGGCAAGAGGTACATAAATGTGAACGTGCATACCACCAACAGTCTAACAAAGCACATATGCTGGCACAAAGGAAACAGGTCTGTAACCCAAATTCAACATTCAGAGCAGGTACATGCATAGAAAAACAGGACATTCAAAACAATCATGGCTGGTCCTTCAGCTTCTCATTCTTTTCCCATACTCCATGTCGTTTGTGTGCAGACATCCATGTAACTCCTTGCCACCTTGACCTGCACAGCTTTCTATGGCAGATAATCCGAGTGAGCAAGTTTCCTCTTACCTCAGAGCTAAATGCCCTACTCTATATCCTGAGACTGAGACACCTCTGTTCCTCCACCTGACCTGAAACATCGCCTATCCTTGTTCCCCAGAGATGCTGCCTGACCTGTTGAGTTACTCCCCCACTTTGTCCTTTTTTTTGTTGCATCTGCAGTTCCTTGTTTCTCCAGAAGCACCTTCCTTTTTAATATATTCTTTCAGAATTTGTGTCTGTTTCAATACGATCTCCTTTCTTTGTTCTAGAACTAGTGAATACAGGCTAGTTGATCTAATCTTTCTTAATGACAGTTGCAGTATCATTTTTAAAAAAAACTACAGCTATAAATCGAGCAAATGTCCCAGCAATTCATCTCATGAGTCTTTAGCACACCTCTTCTATGCAAATATATATTTTCATGGGTAAGGAGACCAAAGCTACAGCAGTACTATCCAGTACAATTGTAGTTAGGCAACCTTTCCTTTGCACCCAAAATGTCTTGCAATGAATAGCAAGTTATTTTCCTCCTTTACAGCTTGCTTGACCTGCGCCTTTGATTCTGACTGGTGCGCAAGAATATCTATTTCCCCAGTCTCTCATGAATAATATTCTGCCATTCTGTCTTACAACAATAAGGAGCTTATGATTTCTGATCTCTTAGTCTGACTGGATGAGATGTCTAGCATTTCAATGTGCAGCACATCTAACTTCTCATCTATGAACAGCTATCTTCGTCTGTATGAATCATCCAGCAACTAATTTGTGTCGTTGCTGTTTGAGGAGCTGGCAACATCCTTGGCCCTCTACTACAATTTTAGCCTGACAGAACCAATTAAACATTTGGTTTTAGCTATTACAATATGTGCGCATCCTGTACCACATATATTTGTCGTTGTGCTCTTTCTATGTGGCTAGATGAAGGAGAGTGATGTTGAGGAGGGACACTGTATGGGAGATATTTCCTCTGTGTTTGAAATTGTAAAGGTGAAGGCACAATGATGTCAGTAGCAAGAGGAGCAAGGCCAGTTTGAGATATTAATTATACTGAATCTCTTCCATTTAGCATTGTTATCATATTACACAGTACAATGGAGCCTTGTCTTGCACAAAATCCTGCCTTAAGCGATGATAGAAATGGACTGATGCCATCACAAAAGATAAATTAGTGGGGGGGAAAGCCAAGACCTTTACACATAAATGCTGGAGTAACTCAGCGGGACAGGCAGCAAACCTAGATAGTTTTGGGTCGAAACCCGAGTGCCTCGACCCGAAATGTCACCCATTCCTTCTATCCGGAGATACTGCCTGTCCCGTTGAGTTACTCCAGCATTTTGTGTCTATCTTCGGTTTAAACCAGCATCTGCTGTTCCTTCCTACAGACTTTTATACATTCAGGCTCTTTGATCTGCAGGTTGGCAAGCGGTATCCTTCTGAAGTTGGCCAGTTTACTCAATGCTAATGCTAGCAAAACTGTAATTTGCTTTGAGGAATGCTACCCGCAGAGTATATGTGTGCATCCATCCTTCTCAGCCCTTCCAAATTGTGTTTACCACAAAGAAATACCAATTGATCAGCTGATGGAAGGCAAGAAGTTGTAATTTGCTCCAGTGTCCTGAATTTCCATGGGTCTGTAGTCAATGTTACAGATATCCAAACCACTTCTTCCTGTTTATTCTTGCATGTCTAGTGGATCTGTCCAATGAATAGGATAAGATGTTTTCTATGATTGTGATAGAGGAGCCTAGAATGATGGCATGCAAGTTATCATTTCATAGATATGATTATAAATCTGTTTGTTACTGAGTTTTGGGGAAAACATTCCCAACAGAGGCATGTCGTAGATATTTGTGTGCATGGTTGAATTGGCTGAGTATATTGGCAAATACTTGATATTGGCCAGTCTGAAGAAGGGTCTCGACCCGAAACGTCGCCTATCTCCTTCGCTCCTTAGATGCTGCTGCACCCGCTGAGTTTCTCCAGCTTTTTGTGTAACCCTTGACAAATACTTTGTTCACATCAGTGATAGATGGCTGAAGGATGGCTTTAAATGAACGTTTGCAGCTTACATCAGAAGATAGTTGAGTTTGAACCACATTTTTGTGGATTGAATCATTCATCGAAGAGATCAAGAAAGAGCAGCTTAGTTTTATTTTCTCCTGAAGATGGGCTTTTTGCAACAGTCCAGTGCTTTAACCGTGATCATTTTTCCAGCTGCTGTACTAGTTACGTGGGTCTATGTCTCTGCAGTCCAAGGAGATCACCACCGTTCATGGTGAATAGTTTCTCGCCTTCTTTAAGTTAATGGACTACAATTTTAAGTTATTTGCCTCCAATGGTGACTGGGCAGTGTCCGTTAAAAACAATTTGATTTGAACACTACAGTGAATGTTTTAATTGCAAGTTCCAAGAACATAAATCAAGAAAACAATATAGGGATGAAGAAAATTGTGTAAAATACTGTTAGAAAATGCAAACATGATTTTTTTAATGTATCTCTAAAACATTAAAGCCTAGAAATTGGATCCATTGGATCTCCTCAGTTTGCACCTTCAATCATCGCCAGATAAAATCATTGTGAAACTGGTCTGGATAAAGATGTGGTCGTTGGAAACATTTGATGCAGCTTTCATCAGAAACTGCAGGCATTCCTTTATAGTGCATGATTCTGGGCGTAAATCATATGTTTCTACATTTTTTAATATGATTATGATTTTTAATTAGTTAAAGAGAAAAATGATCAACTGGGAGCTGTAAGACAAAGGATGAAATGCATTCCTGACTCACCCAGCAGAAGCTTGTTTATATCTAATTTAATACCGTTTGGTTTTATTGTTTCAGGTTGATGAAATCTACCATGATGAATCGTTAGGTACGCACATCAACATAGTTTTGGTCAGGGTGATTATGGTAGGCTACAGACAGGTGAGTCGGCAACATCTCAAAATGTGAATTATTTATATTTCTCAAGCAATTACACAATGTTAATTGGTTCTAAAGAGTTATTGATGATTTAGCGCACCTCGTAGGAGCTGTAACTCTCATATAATCACCTACTGTATAATAAGACATAAGATGGTGGCGTGCCCGACGTTTGCGGCGGCCTCTCTCAGTGGAAATGCAGTGCTTTTGTGTGTTATTGGAGTGAGTGGTGTGATTGCAAAGTGTGTGGAAGGAAAGTGTATGTATGTGCGACAGTATGAGCAACAGTTTCTGTTGGACATCCGTAACAAAGTTTCTTGTTACGACAAACACTTGTTGAGCATCCTGGGCGAGTTTGGACTTCTACGCCGTTTAGGCCCAAGGAAGGCCGCGACTGTACCTGGAGCAGCACCGGTTGAGGAATCACCGGAAGCGGTGTGACAGGTTGCGGAAGTGGGGCAAGTGCGGAGGAGTCCACGCTAGGCTAATCACTAATCCACACAAACCAGCAGTGCCTACACTCAAGTTGGCAAATGTCCGCTCCCTCGACAACAAGATGGATTACATCAGAGTGTGGAGAGCTTCTCAATGTAGCATGAGGAACTGCTGTGTCTACGTTTTCATGGAGACCTGGCTGAACCAGAACATCACGGACGCTGCGATCCAGCTAGAGGGGCTAATACTACACAGAGCTGACAGAGTAGATTCGCTAGCCGGTAAGCTAAGGGGAGATGGCCTGGCTGTGTACGTCAACAGATCGTGGTGCCGGGATGCCGTGGTGGTTTCCACTTACTGCTCACACCACGTAGAGTTAATGACTGTGAAATGCCGACCCTTCTACTTGCTGAGCGAGCTGACGGCAGTCTTCATAACAGCCACCTGTGTACCACCGAGCGCGGACATGAAGGAAGCTATGACAGAACTCTACAACATCAGTGAGCAGCAGAGGGGACATCCCGATGCCTTCTTCATGGCAGCTGGGGATTTCAATCAGGCAAGTCTCACATCTGCTCTGCCTAAATTCTACCAGCATGTGAATATTGCCTCTACACCTAACGCATTATTCTCTGGCGTTTCCACCATAAATCCCATCTTCCCGTCCCAATCCCTTTCTGACATGGAGATCACCCTCTTCGCAACTCCTAGGTTCATTCATCCCTTCCCATCCACGCACTTCTCTTCACATTCCCTTACGACCCCCCTGCCCTTCGCTTGCTGCATTGCTAGAGTAAGACCACATGCAAATTGGAAGGACAGCACCTCATCTTCCTCTTGGGTAGCCTACCCGACAGCATTAACATTGGATTCCCCAATTTCAAGTAATATCCCCCATCACCTCTCTATCCTCTGCCTCTTCCCCTACACCAGAACACACACATTTCTCCCACACTTGTCACCCTGCTCCTTTGCCGTCCTTCTTATGTTCATCAACCACTGTCCCCCCATTTCCCTCGTTCCCCTCTGCTTTGTCCCCTTCCACCCATATTCCTCCCTCCGGCTTCACATTTTGTATTTCACTCTTTATATCCCTATCAGTCATCCTTTTATCTCCTCCTTATTTCCAATGTAAAGAAGGTATATGGTATGCTTGTCTTAATTGGTGGGAGCATTAAGTAACATTGTAATAGGGATGTTACGTTGCAGGTTTATAGGATTTTGGTTAAGCCACAATTGGAGTATTTTGTGCAGTTCTGGTCACCCTATTACAAGAAGGGTGCACAAGAGGTTTACCAGAATGCTGCCTGAATTAGAGCTGCAAGGAAAGTCAAATCAAGTCAAACAAACTTTATTGTCATTTAGAAATACATAGATATATGCAGTTCCAAACGAAATTACGTTGCATTTGGCTCCCTGTGCAACACGATAAATTAACAGAAGGATCGGCATGGATAAAAAGGATAAAAGGATAAAAGGATAAAAGCAGCCCATTACATGGCATTCAGGAGTCTGATGGCTCGTGGGAAGAAGCTGTTGCAGAACCTTGATTTTCTGCTCCTTATGCTGCGATATCTTTTTCCCGAGGGCAGCAGAGTGAACAGACCGTGAAAATTGGGCAAACTTGGATTATTTTCTCTGGAGCATCAAGGCTGAGGGAAGACCTGTTAGAAGTATCTTGATTACAGTCTAATAACTGTGAAAAAAATTAATACAAAAATTTTGGTGGAAACCAGCAGTGCCCACAATTAAAATGTGGATTACGGCAATGACTGAGACCTTGCATTTGGAAAAAATAAGATTTGTCTTAATTGACAAACCAGAATTATTTGTTAGAATATGGTCTCCATATATTGAATTCTTTAAAAAGTGAACTGGTTTAACAAAACATCAGGGTTGAAACCTGAGTTTGGGATTGGATGAAACCTGAGTTTGGGATTGGGTTGATAGATCCCTGGATCTATCTCCACAATTTTGTTATTTGTAATTTATTTTTTTGTCTTCTTTTTCTCTCTATTAGATCATAGGTTCTTATCTTTTTCTCTCTTTATCTTCATTCTTTAAAACAAAATTAAAAGTGAAGCTATGTAAGAAATCTGTAATTAAATTGTCGCTTATTATTATTTGTATACATGCTTCTAATAAAAATATATAGTTTTAAAAGTATATTAAATTATGAGAGGCATTGCTAGTCGGAACCTTTTTCCCCAGGATGGAAATATCAAAGACTAGAGAGCATAGCTGTGAGGTGAGAGGGGCAACGTTTAAAGGCGATGTGCACGACAAGTTTTTTTTCACAGAGATTGCTGGCTTCCAGGAGTGATGGCAGAGGCAGATGAGGGGCACATGAGTGGCAAGAGTGTTTTGCTTAAAGATGAGTAGGAATATGACTGAATCGAATACCTATGAATGTATAGCCAATGTGAATGCCCGATGAGATTTTGTGCAGTTTTTGTTTTGTATATTTTTTGTTCTGAATAAAGTTTATTTGTAGAGGTAAAATAAAAAGGATGCAGATATAATAATGACATTTAGGAAGCTTTTAGATAGAGTAAGACCATGTGCAAAATGGAAGGACAGCACCTCATCTTCCTCTTGGAGATTCCTACCCGACAGCATTGAATTCCCCAATTTCAAGTAATATCCATCCATTTCCTGATATGCAGGAAATGGATGGATATGGATCATGTGTAGACTGATTAACTCCACTTGGCATCATATACAGCACAGACGTTTAAGCCAGTTGCTGCCCTATATTGTTCTATGTTATTTTATGGCTTACTCCACCCATCTGATCATCACCACGCCCACACCTGTATCCATCTATCACTTGCCAGACTTCACCCCACATCCATCTCCCTACTCCAGCAGTCTGAATAAGGACCCCGGCCCAAAACATCATGTGTCCATTCCCTTCACACATGCTGCCTAACCTGCTGAGTTCCTCCAGTAGCTCGTTCTTTTTATCTGCAACTCTGCCTTACAAGGGCGGTGGAAGCAGAAATCCCCATCACATTCAGCAGGAAACTGGATGACCACTTGAACAGCCATAACCTGTAGAGATGCAGTCCAAGAACTGGGTTATGAAAATGACCTAAATAATTCTGTCATGGCTGGTGTGGGTTTAGACTGAATGACCTCCACCATAAGTTGCCGTGACTCTGCGAAAAAGACAGATGAAGAGCCATCAAGTTTGAGATCTCTGCCTTTGCGCAAGCACATGTAACAATCTCGTGTCGTGAATCCTGTGGAGAATTGTTGGCAATCCCTTGCAATATCTGGGCTGCCTTTTCATAGCAGTGGGGAGAACTTCTCCATGTGCTACAATTGAGCAAAGTCGGCATCTCTATTCATGCACACCAATCTGGTGAGTATGCATGCTAACAGGTCCATATTAATCTTTAAAATATGTTTTTGATCATTCCTAATTGCTAACATTTGAATTTCCCAGTGTGCTGATCTGGGCTGAAGAAATTGCCTTGGTGTATGCATTGGCATCAGTTCCATTTTTGCTTTTTGAACGATGAACTTTTGTCTGTGCCTGATACATAATTCTTACTGCTCTTTTGTGCCTGTACATGGATCAGCTGCCCAGGCAAGCAAACAGCTGTTACCATCTGCACAATACAAATGCAAGAACGTCTGTGTCTCTTGTGTGTGAAGTAACAAATGGTGTTTGGTACTGTGCTGGAGACAGAGGCCTTACCCTTTTTAACATTGTGTAAAATGTGCAGTGGTAAAATCCTCCATATTGTTTATGGTGTTTGGTTGTAGTCTTGGTGCCAGTTCAACGGGATCAATTGTTCACTCTTGATGTGCGATACTAAATGTTTGAGCTTAGCTATATATTTGGGAGATGCTATAAATCATTTGAACTGTATGGTGACAACCAAAGAAAATCAACATACTTGATAGTTAAGTGAAGCCACCGAATAGATCATGCACCAACTGATCATTGTGCTTCTCTGATAAGGGCTTAAACAGTCTCATTTAAGTAGCTCCCCTCTATCACTTTGAAGACTGACATATTTGTATTCAGGGAAGTTGGTGTCCATTTTTAGCTTGCAAGTACGGGAAGACAAAGAATTAAATGGGTCGTATCTTACATAAATTAACGCAAAAGATGAATATTTTTTTCCAAGCAAGTGCTCAAGTTCAGGTAGCTTCTGACATTTGGAGAGCTTTCATAGATGAATATAAATTAATGTTCCCCATATTCTAATATAATCTAATTCAGTGGAGCTAAATCAGATAAGTAGCAGTGAAAATGATGTCGTCATTGATGCATTAAATAATCTAAATCTATAAATGCATTTGTGATTGCGATTGAGTCGATGTTCCAAGAATGTGCTGAATTGTCTGATCGTGGGCATTTCTGCGTTCCTGAATTAGACAGACAATAGACATTTGAATGTGTACTCTTGATTTTCAACCACCACTTGGGCAAAAAATGGCAAATTACATGAGCCAAAACTTTATTTTGATTTCAAGGGTTCAAAGATCTGATTATTGTCACGTACCAATTAAAGTACAGTGATATTCGATTTACCATACAGCCATACTAAAAAAAACAAAAAAACACACAACTACATAAAAGTTAACATAAACATCCACCACAGCGGATTCCCCACATTCTTCACTGTGATGGAAGGCAATAAAGTCTAAACTTCTTTCGCAGTCGGGGCGATTGAATCTCCCGTAGCCGGCGATCGAAGTCCCCGCGTCGGGGCGGTCGAAGCTCCTGCGGCTTGGAGCTCCCGAAGTCGGTCTCTAGCCAGGGACCACGAGATCCACAATATCAAAGACCGCAGGCTCCCGCGGTTGGAGCTCCGAGGTCGATCCCCGACAGGGATCGCCAGCTCCACGATGTTTGGCAGCAGTGCAAACGGAGATATGATACGAAAAAAATGTGCATCTCCGTCGGGGTAAGAGATTTTAAAATGTTTCCCCCACCCCCCACAGAAAACAAGCTAAAGAACAATAAAACATACATTTAACTCCTATTAAAAAACATCAAAGAAGGAAGGGACGAGACAGACTGTTGGCGAGGCGGCCATTGCCTCCACAGGTTCAGTGTCTCTACAGGTGACCACACACCATAAGAAATTGCCCAAACTTGAATTCATTTTAAGATGTAAAGACATAAAACTAGACAAGAGTTTACATTATACCAGTACTTCACCGTACTTGTGCATATGGCAATAGACTCAGACTTGACGTGAATCGAGTTTCCTTTGTAATAAGTTTATTTTGTGCTGTTATCTATACATTATTTTTATTTTACAGTCGATCAGTTTAATAGAGCGTGGGAATCCTTCTCGGAGTTTAGAACAAGTCTGCCGGTGGGCCCATACTCAACAGCGCTCTGACCCAGATCACACAGAGCATCACGATCATGCTATATTCCTTACCAGGCAAGATTTTGGTCCCGCAGGTATGCAAGGTACTGTATTGTTCTCGATCAGGTTTTGTGCAGTCCGAATTCGATAGCTGTAAGAGGTAACTTCTCTGGAATACAATTATTGATACAATGTATTTATTACTTGCCAATTAACCGCCTATAGACATCTGTAGTGCTGGTGTGTCCTTAACCATACTTGTTATTTTTGAATGATCCATTTTTAAAGAGCATAGTTATTTTTCCTTCTCAAAGGCTTGTTTCTTTCCACAGCATGTTCTTTGAAAATCCTTTGTGTTCCCCCGTCTGCCTGTTCACTTTTGACATTACATAAAGTTTCTTAGTGAATGAAATATAACTGCCAGAATGTCCAGACTGCTTATTTTCAGCTGGGCAATTGCCTGCATTTTTGTCTCTTTCCATGACAATTAGTAGAATTTGTTGCATTTTGGTTTAGTATTTCAGTTTTCACATTTGCTTAACCAATTGTTAATGAATAAAAGTAGTTCCTCATTGTGGTTAATTGAATGCGAAAACTGGTGCATGATTTTCCTAGCTCCATGCTTTTAGCTTTAAGCGTCTAAAACTGTAACACTCAAACAATGATTATTCCATCAAAGATATTTAAATTACACACTGCTCCTGCATCTTATTACACTATTGATCACAGCAATAAGCGCTGTTAATAAGTACCTTGATTTATCTATTAACCATTTGCTTGAACTTCCTGCAAAACCGCTTGTCTGTTGCTCAACTGCTAAACCTTTCCTTCCCATAAGCAAGTCCCCATGCAGAAATTCAGATCTTTGCTTCATGGTCTAAGATGCTTCTTGCAACCTAGATTAATGCTCTAAAGTGAACTGTAGTTTTCACCATTTAAGTGACAAATGCACTGCACCATTTTGCTATAACTGTTTAAATAAAAACTTAATACAGTTTTGCACAGCATTAGATATTACCAGACTATTGTGCAATATACTGATTTTATTTTCTGTGATGGGAGAATTCATCAAAATAGAGATATTGTGTTCATTACAAATAGCTGAAATTAAGTTTTCCTGCGAGCAGTTATTTAAAACATCTTTGCTAACAATTCTTTCAGCATGCTGTATTTTCAGAAAGGACAGATTTGCATGAGGTTCACAAAACTAAATAAACTAAGATCCATACTTTTAATAAAACAATTTCTTGCCTTCACATTGCATAACTGGATAACTGCACACTACTTGATCGAGGAAAGTATATAAAATGTTGCTTTTCATTTTTTATGTAAACATATGTGCTGAAATGCTGTCTGACTTGGTATCGCCATTATCATTGTTACGCATTTGCTGATGCTGGTAATCTCTGAAGGAAGGTGTGTATTCGTAGTTGGCCTTACAATACAATGTTTAAGTAAGATTAGTCTAATAAGTTTGCCTGAACTGAATGGTGGTCTTCAAGACATTGTTTGAAAAATTGCTTCTGAATGCTACCATGACAAAAATTGAAAGTCATGCGGACTCTTGCTACTTGTGCAAGAAAATGAGTTGTGAATCTGTGGAATTCTCTACCACAGAAGGCAGTGGAGGCCAATTCACTGGATATATTAAAGTGAGAGTTAGATATAGCTATTAAGGCTAACTGAATCAATGGATATAGGGAGAAAGAAGGAACGGGGTACTGATTTTAGATGATCAGCCATGATCAAATTGAATGCTGGTGTTGGCTCGAAGGGCCGAATGGCCTACTCCTGCACCTATTTTTTCTATGTTTCTATACGTATTATGAAATATATCTTCACGAGACTTATTTTTGCAGTGGCGTGATTTCCTGGGTGGGTCATGATAGTATTGGAATATTGTACAAAATTAACCAAGAAGGTACTTGAGATGTACTTCAAACATGTTATAATTTTAACAACAACAGACGAGATATTTAGTTGGGCCTTGGGGTAACAGCAGCATTGATGATGGTGAACACATATCTTCTGATTTTTTTTTCACCCAGTCCCTTTCATTAATCATTTTATTTTCATATCCTTGTATCCAACGTGGACCAGGAATTATTAATGATGATATTGAAACAGGACCTGGGAAAGCCATGGAACCAATGGGATAAATTTACTCCAATTCTTCAACAACCCTGTAATTTTGTCCTTCTCTGTCAAATTAAATATGGACATGAACATTTTTCAAATTCTTCACTTTAAAGCTGAGGGTAGTTTTTAACTTAAGGTGTTGGCGATCATGAGCCATGTTGCTGTGTTTTGATTTACATTTCCTGCATTAAGTTGCCAGTAAGCGCCACATTCACTGTCAATGGAACAGGTATTTTAATCACTGAAGTTGTGTTTTGCAGTTTTGAGAAACAAATGAATGAACCCGATTGAAATGTTCGAATTTAAAGGCACCTGCAAATCATTTTCTAACTCTGACCAATTAGAATGAGAAGAAGCATGAAAACCAAATAATTAAACATACAACCAATTTTCCAATAAAACAAAGTACTGGAGAAGCACAGCAGGTTAGGAAGCATCCTGTGGAAAGATAAACCAAGTTAAGGGTTTAGGTCAATGACTAATCATCACAAGACCGCCTGACCTATTGTTTGTTTTCAACACTTCCTGTTTTCATTTCAGTCTTTCAACATCTGCATTTTTTAAAATCGAACATTTTCCCAAGCGGATCTCTGGATTAGGGCCCCAACCATATAGTTAATGGCCAAATCGCTATGGATCCTGAAGAAAAGGGGTTTTAATGATCAAATTGCCAAAAGCAAGTGTCCTATTGTTATATTAATCTAAAATTTGAAAATCATGCATTATTATGCCATCTTCTTCTTCTTTCGTGTGGCGTGCACAGCCTAAAGTTGTAGGACAACTTGTTCTATTTGATCTTCCATTTGTGCACGTCGCGTTGATTACATTAGTCGAAACAGGGCAGACCGCTTGAAGGTTGCAATCTTCCACCCCATTATGCCATGAATACAACATTTAGAAAGATAATTAGTTCTAGATTTGAAATGTGAAGTAAGCTGTTGGTCAGGACCTTCACTAGAATCAAGTAAAGGAATTTGTTATGAATGATAACTTCATTAAGTTACTTCCAGGCTAGTTTCCATTTGTATGAACAATTATTTAAGAATTGATAGGAGTTTATTCGTGCTATGTGACTCTTTAATATTTCAGAACCTTGAATCTGGGACTGACAGTATTATCCAAAGCTTTGCTCAACATGATTTTATTCAAACAACATATATACTCTGAGCCTGTTATTGTTCCTCATGATATAAGCATGGACTAAAATTCTCCCTTGGCTGTATAAACTATGGAAAAAAGATATCGCTTGTGTGATATGTTGGCCTACATTTTATCTTTCTGAGCACTTACATGGCTACGGTATTAAGATGTCGAGCATCAGTTGTAAGTATCTGTGAGGAATTTGTGCAGTTTCAGTTTTCTTATAAGTTCTGTGCTCTGTGTTATGTTCAGGTTATGCTCCAGTGACAGGCATGTGCCATTCACTCCGAAGCTGTACCCTCAACCATGAAGATGGATTCTCTTCTGCATTTGTTGTCGCCCATGAAACTGGTCACGTGTAAGTACGCATTGCAGAAATACACCGGCACACACACCAGAGGGGCAAAACTCCACTAAACCTTTGGGTTGCAGAACAGTCACTTATATAGGGGTAGTGGTTGAGGCAAATACAATAGTGCCATTTAATAGACTTTTGGACAGGCATATGGATATGGAGGGGTATGGATTCTGTGCAGGCAGAAAAGAGTTAATCTTGGCACACATGTTCAGCACAGACATTGTGGGCCAAACAGCCTATTGCTGCCTCAACTGTTCTATGTTCTAAACTGGGGTAGGCAGTTTAGTAAATAGAATATGTTTAGATTAAACTAAATATATCAGCTTTATTACCACATTTGTCTTATAATGCACACATATGTTGCAAACAATGGGTTAGAACATTAAAATAGGACCATATTGATACTAGCTAGAATAATTAAAACAAAAACTTTTTTTTTAAATGCCTTTTATTAGCCAAAGCTAAATCTGCTTTCTCATCGTCTTTTCTATACCAGTAATAGTAGCAATCAAATCAATATGAGAACAAGTGCAGTTGGTTACTATATCATTATTTTGTTTCCATAACTGACGAGCAGAAAGTCAGGATACATTTATGATAAATATAAGCTCCAGAACACACACACAGTTGGTGCTAGCCTTCCATTTTGTATGACTTGGCTTGAGGATATTTGATTTTCTTACTTTTGCCTCCCTCCCTCTCCCCCTAAGTCTCTTGCAGGTCTCTGCTATTCATCTACTGACATGGCCATTGTGCCATTTTGTGCCCTTCATAAACTTGAGTTTATCAATAACTAGGCTGTATGTATTATAAATACATTGCCCAAATCCCTCTTATTTCTGTAATCGTTGCAATCGCATTCATTCATACAACTCGCAAATGTTATGCAATGATTAGATTTTCGTAGGCATTTTGTTTTATTTTAATTTAAGCGCACCAAGTTATTATTGCTGGACACAACTAGAGAAATGACAGTGCAGTTTTACCTCGTTGCCATAGTTTACGCACAAATATATCAGGGTGTGAAGGTAACGTTGAAAAACAAACTCCATGCTACATCAAAGAATATCTGACCTTTGCATTTGTAGGAGTTTGTAGCATGTTTATGATGAGTCATTATGAAACAATTGTTAATGAATGTTTTAAAGTCTTTTAGTGTAAACATAGTCTACTATCGTGAGCACTATATTCAGTAGACCACGATGAAAGAGATGCCTCATCCCTTCCAGGTGACCATTTTCCAGAGCCCTTGCATTTTATCTGTACAGGCTATCTTGAGCTTTAAGTTGCAAGCCACTTCAATTCACCAACTTGTCTGTCCTCTGCTTTCTCTACTTCAAAGTGAGACCAAATGCAAATCAGAACAGACCTCTAATTCCACTTGGGTGGCTTACACCCTATTGTATAAATGATGAATTTTCCTATTCCACTCCTGTGTCCATTTCCCACTTTCACCGTGAAAAAAGAGTCTCGCCCTTTTTTCCTGGACGTATCACCCTCCCCCATCTGGCCCCATCTGCCCAGCCCCCACATATCTAACCTTGTCTCTGGCCTTCCCTCTTCCATTTGTTTATCATTATCCTCCCATTATCCTGCCTCATCTGGTTTCACCTACCAGTCTTGGTCTCACTCCTCCCTCTCATTTCTATGTTGGCTACCTTCCCTGTACACTCTGTTCTGATGCAGGGTTTTGACCCAAAATGCTGACCAAGCCCTTTCCTGCACATATGTTGCTTGACCCACTGCAGTTTTCTTTTGCTGCATCTGCAGTCCCTTACATCTCAGTTTAATAGGCAGTGACCACAATGATAGCAGTGTAAGAGCACCATCTATTGGAACTAATCATAAAAGCTTCTGTTTATTGTTGTTAAATACCCAAGGACCACAGTAGTTGACCATCCTCAAAATTGTTCACTGTTCAATGAGGTCATGTCAGATCTACAATGTTGATTTAATTCATCTATGTTGATACAAATTCTTGAATTCACTACTGTAATATAATAATGATATAGTTGAAGTGTGGAGCATATTCAAAGGGCCACATGGCCTCCTCCTGCTTGTCTTTTCTCTTTCCCTCAATTCCTTGATCCACACTCAACAAAAAGCAGTTTATTTGTTTTGAAAATAAATCACAATACTGCGATTATATATCAAGATTGAAGATGTTATGTGAGGAGGGATGTGGCTGTTGAGAGTCTGTTGATTGGAGACACGTTTCAAGTCCCAGCTGAGCAATTGTGCTATTTAAATTCAGTTAATTAAAGAATCTGAAATTATAAACAGAAATTAAAAAAATAGTTCCGGTAACGGTGACGATTATGCTACTAGATTGTAGTTTAAAATCCCCTCAGTCAGTGATAAAAATCATCTGCCCATAACAATTCTGATCTGTATATTGCTCTTAACTGCTCGTGAAATAGCTGAGTAAGCAAGGACTGAATCGGTAATGTGTATCAATTAGTTCAAATCCAAACAAAAGCAGCTGAAGTATGTGATTTATATTTATACAGTTGAAATAAAAAGACTGGGCATTATTGTATTGTTAGAAAAATTACAGGTTTGTCTATGTCAGCAACATGGAAACCTCCCCTTTGGCCACTAACCGCTAACACTAATCATCAAGCACTCAACTTCACATCTATCTTGTTAAACCTCTTAAGAATTTTGCTTGCTCAATCGAATGTCTCATTCAAGAGAATGCTGGTCTGTTTAATCTCATCCAGCAGAGATTCAGTCTGGTAAACCTGAGCTTTGCTCCTTCAAGCCCGAGTCACCCAAAAAGGTCCCTCTCGGATCCCTTCTAAATATCTTGACCCTTACCAAAAATGTATGTCCTGGTTTGCTCTATCTCTGATGTGATTAATAGGTTCCTGCAGAGCAAGTATATCCTCCTTTGTGTTAGGAGATCAGGCCTTTGCTTAACATCACAAATGGTGCTTTATAATTGGAGCAATTCAATATTTACTTCAGGCGTGCTACAGAGCCAAATTTACGAAATTCAGTCCTTGCTTACTCAACTTTTTAATGAGCAGTTAAGAGTAATATACAGATGAGAATTGTTATGGGCAGATGATTTTTCGCCCTTACTGAAGGACCCTGAGGGGGGTTTGAAAATGCAATAGATGTGAATTTGTCGTGAAATCGTGAGGCTCTGGAAAATCATATATTTAAATGGGGCATTATGACTTTTATATGAACATCAGCTTAATTTGGGTGCAGCATAGGAAATGGAAGAGAATTAGAAAGGCTTATCAGCACAGGGCCAGATAAAGTATATTGATTCAACAAGAAGGCTTGAAGGATGTGACAGGATGGACATTAGTAGTGAGGTTGTCAGATTTTACTGTTTTGTTTTCTGCAAGGCTGATGAGAGCACTAAAATTGTCAGGCCGGGTGTCTGAAAATAGCGTTTCTGTCTCAAAGTAATGAAATGTTTTAAACTTCAAACACAATGTTGTAACAATGCTCGAGTGCATGTCCATTACATTAAACAATTTGATTGTGTCTTTTTGATTAAGTGGATTTCTGAAATGACTAGCACATGCTTGCAAACAGTTTAGGAATGGAACATGACGGGCAAGGTAATCGCTGTGCTGATGAGACAAGTATGGGCAGCATCATGGCACCCTTGGTACAGGCTGCGTTCCATCGCTATCACTGGTCTCGCTGCAGCAAACAAGAGCTCAGCCGCCATATAACGTAGGTGATCAAATTGCTTAATCATCTGTCCGATTCCAAACATTTTAATGGAAATTTGCCAATTAAGCATATTAATTAAAATATTTAAAAATTCTGGACCAATGTTATATGTAGCAAGTAATGCCTATGAAAGATAATATGGCAGTTATGGCTGTGAATAGTTTTTTTCCCCCTGCGCAGGCCGTTGAGTACTCAGATCCATACCAGAGATACATCACTAATTCCTGAGTCACTCATTGTTCAGAGATGATGGAGTTGGATGCACATATCTCTGTTTGGTGGCTTGCAACAGCAGTGTTTGTCATTTGTATACGGGCCATATCATGTTTCAATGAAATTGTGATAATGAACTTATCCCTAAAAATGCTGTTTGGACAGTATAATCTTCGCTGCATAATACAGTGCAGATTGGAACATGTACCAGATATGTGAACTATTTTTCATCACTCTTTGGCAGCCCCTTCTCTGCCCAGCCTTGCCATCCCTTCCTCTCACCAACTCGCCCATCTCCACCCAGGTCCCTTACTCTGAAACTGCCGTACCACAGGTACCAGTCACATAATCTTCCCTACTGAAACTCCAACAGTGACAGCACATGAGATAAGAATTGAGCTCGGATTGGTAGAGCAACGCAGCACCACTAACTGTGCCACCACCATCTAACCACCCCAATGGTTAGGTTTTAGATTGTTTTAGCTAGGAACAAGTGCACACCTGATGGAATGAGTGACATCCTACGGTATTAAATATGATTCTGTGTTTTACTACAAAAGTCCAATTGGTATAGATTAGTTCCTTGTTTGTAACATTTTCTCATGATTGTTGTCAGTTCCTATGATTGTCTACTGGATGATCCATTTGAACACAAGTGGCCAGTATTGCCAGAACTTCCAGGAATCAGTTACTCAATGGATGAGCAGTGCCGCTTTGATTTTGGAGTGGGCTACCAAATGTGTACAGCAGTAAGTGTCCCTTTGCTTCTTAGCTTAATTACACACCTCTCTGCCTTTCTTTCAAAATAATGTAACACAAATAATAAAGGATTCTGAATCTTTTTCCTTGACATTTTTGCAAATGTTTGATTTTTGTACCATACGGTTGTATTTATGTCTGGTTTATTAAATCTTGTTCGGGCCTCATTGGTCTACCTAATTTTTGATCCCATCACAGGCTACGTGATATAAAGGCCTTAGAAGGATCCAGACAGGAGAAACTAGACTGATCACGGTTCCTTCGCTCCATAGATGCTGCCTCGCCCGCAGAGTTTCTCCAGCATTTTTGTCTACCTACAGTTTTAAAATGCTGTTGCTTGGCTCAATATTATTTGCAAAGTGGGTCTTTCTACTTCAGAAAAAAATACTGGAGATTTGATCGGGATTATAAATAATGTACGTGTCAGTCAGTGTCAACTTTGATTTGCATTAGTTAGAACAAAGGATGTGAGTTTAATTTATATGTTTGGTTAGGTTAGGTGAGCCAGGTTAGAGGTCAGGAAGTTCTTCCTCTCACTAGAGCAAGTAGCTCAAACAATTGGTGCAGATTCACTGCATATTGGTGCAGATTCAAATTCCTCGTATGTGGCAAAACATACTTGGCTAATAAAGTATGATTATGATCATGAATATGATGTGTTCAAAAAAGAGCTGCACTATCTGGGCTGAGGTAATGTGTACACGTATACAATATGTGATGGTATGTGTTAAGGTAATGGTGATCTTATTGAACTTGTTTGGAATGATCTTTCTGAATTAGATAAATATTTCCCAGATTTTCTCCCTCACCCTCCACCAAAGCATTGGCCCCAAATTGATTTTCTTTTGTTGTCTTTCCCAGGAGATTATATTGTTGGTGCTGTATAGAACCTTTTTTTTGTTTCTGACGCTTGCTTATAATGGAACTGGTTATTTGTGACTGGCTTGGTGAAACAATCGGCCTTTTTCCTTCCATTATTTTCATGGTCATAAGTGATAGGAGCAGAATTAGGCCATTTGGCCCATCGAGTCTATTCCGCCATTCAATCATGGCTGATCTATCTCTCCCTCCTAACCCATTCTCCTTCCTTCGGCCCATAACCCCTGACACCCGTACTAATCAAGATTCTATCTATCTCTGTCTTAAAAATATCCATTGATTTGACCTCAGCCTTCTGCGGCAATGAATTCCACAGGTTCGCCACCCTCTGACTAAAGACCACAGATTCACCACCCATATGCTGTCAGCACTGTGATTAGTATCATTCTAGATATCACAGGCTTATATGTGCCATTTGTTTGACCTGATTGCAGTTTCGAAGCTTTGATCCCTGCAAGCAGTTATGGTGCAGCCATCCTGATAATCCTTACTTCTGTAAAACTAAAAAAGGCCCTCCACTAGATGGGACAGAATGTGCACCAGGAAAGGTAAGCCACCAATCTACTATCAACAAGAAATGGTGTGCTTTCAGATTATTGTAAGTGCCGTTTGATCTTATTGTAACAAGTTATCATGTTATTGTATTGAACAATCAAATTATTTGGCAATCTTCCTATGCTTGAGGTGATTAATACTTATTAGCCCGTGTTTCTGTATGAAAAGCATGGAGATGAAGAGAAAGTTGGATTTGAAAAAATGAAACTAGCTATTCATTTTGACATCAATTGAAATAAGAACGTTTATTGTCCTTTGTTTTGCTCTGGGCATGCTTGGAAGATATTTCTGTGTGTAATAGATTAGGACAGGAACTGGGGTAGATTCCAGTAGCCAAAGGCCTTTGTGTCAAAGATGATTGCAAGTAAAGTTGTTCAGGTTAAGAATATGCATTCTGGAAGCATTTTCCAATAAATTCATGCCTGGCCTATCCAAAAGATACTGTTTGCCAGCCAAATGCAGGCATCCAGTAAAGAGTTACAGCATAATGAGGCTCAGGAGAATGGCAAGACCTGGACACCACTGAAGAAGAAAATATTCTATTCAACAAAGCCCTCTTCAAGAGCTCCAATATTTCGTTTTAAACAAATGCTGTACCAAATTCTTAACTGTAGATAACCTACACTACACCCTGTTTCCCTGAATCCACTCTGTAATGTTTACTGGGCGCAATTACCATGAGGTACAGCCATGTACAATGACAACTTTGCTCTCAGTAGCATCACATGCATACAGACTCTACAATACACAAGCATATAAATCATACAAGACAATGAAATGAAAAGACTGCAAACACAAAACATTTCTGCAAAAATACAATTAGAAAACAAGTCAATGGTAGTGGAAGAGGTGGTCCACAATGTTCCAATACTGAGGTGGGATTAGGGTGTGCAGGTTGGTTCAAGATCCTGATGGTTGCAAGATAGTATCTGTTCCTGAATCTGGTGGTGTAGGACCTCGTGCTTCGGTATCTCCTGCCAAATGGTACCAACGAAAAGAGGGCATGATCCAGATAGTGAGGATCCTTGCGGACACATGTTACCACCTGGAGTCAACACCTCATTGATGCTTTCAATGGTGGGGAGGACTGTGCCTGGGATGGATGGGACTGAGGCCACTGCTCTCTTAGTCCTCCGACATGCCTGTGTATTGGAATTGCCGAAACCAGGCCATGATGCAACCTGTAAATTTTGCCCAAGATTTGATAAATTAGCAATGATATCCCACTCCTCTATCCAACAACTAAATTAAAGCAATAGTCTGAAGTACGTAACACTCTACCAGGGTCACTGATTGGATTTGATTTTCTCTCTGCCATGAGATATCAGTAAAATCTAAGATGGCGCCAACCCGGTTGACTCTTTGTGTTCTAGTCATGACATCATGCATTGCAATCGCTCCACTCTTTTAAATTTCTACTGTGACAGCAACATTTCTTACTTTAACTCTGCTTACGTTATTCCCTTTATCGTGTATCTGTACACTGTGGATTGTAATCATCCATTGTCTGTCCTCTGACTGGCAACAAAAGCTTTTCACTGTACCTCGGTACACGTGACAATAAACTAAAGTGTTTTTGGGTGCTCTGTTCCAGAGTTTCTGTCTGAAATTCATCAATTCTCTTCACAAAGTTAATTTATTCATTTAGTTCTTACATTTCCAGCATTTTAATTTTTACCCTTCATTAATATAAGAAAAAGAAGCAGGCGAGGTCTATTGGTCCCCTGTACCTACTTGACCATTCGATAAGATGATAGCAAATCTTTTAAACCAGGTCATTTCAAGATTTCTTATGAAGAAAGGCATTAGCGATTTAGTTTTCGGAGTGACCAAGTATTTGATGAATCAAAGGCCATTTTATTAGATGCAAATAATAGTTTTACTTTGTATTCTCTTCTCGGTTGGCTCCATATGAGGAGAGTTAATGAGACCAAAGGCAGTTGGTCCAAATCATGGAGAACTATTTTTAATCTGATAAATGGATGAAAAATTATTTATACTACAATTTGGGGGTCATTTATAATCTACACCTATTTTAGTGACGGTGATATGTAGCCAGACAAAAATAGGAATGATGAGGTAATTCCCCTGGTGTGGTTTAAGGCTGTTTCCTGAGTAAATTTGTTTTGTATAGATAGGAGTCATATCGTCTCCTTCATCTCCATCTACCTGCCAATAAATATTCAATTTCTCAAATTGCATCCTGTTGCATTGCAATAAGGTTAATCCAAAATACTTATCAGCAGATTGTGAAGATGATTAACCATTTCTACTTTCCAGTGGTGTTTCAAAGGTCACTGTATTTGGAAGAGTTCAGATCAGTTGTACAGTCAGGATGGAAACTGGAGTCCCTGGACAAAGTTTGGAACGTGCTCAAGGACTTGTGGTGGTGGAGTGCGCTTCCATAGTAGACAGTGCAGCAATCCTTTGTAAGTTTGTGACAGCCGACACACTTGATTGCACGTTTAGAGCATAGCTCTTTCGCAGGTATGATTTACAATGTGGAAGTACCTCAGCAGCGGTAGAGTTGCTGCCTTACAGCTCTTACAGCACCAGAGACCCCCGCTCAATCCCGACCATGGGTGCTGTCTGTACGGAGTTTGTACATTCTCCTCGTGACCATGTGGGTTTTCTCTGAGATCTTCGGTTTCCTCCCTCATTCCAAAGACGTACAGGTTTGTAGGGTTATTTGGCTTGGTATAAATATAAATTGTTCCTGACATGCATAGGATGTGGTTCACGTGCGGGAATCGCTTGTCGGTGTGGGCTGAAAGGCCTGTTTCCATGCTGTATCTCTGAACTAAACTATACTAAAGCATGCTTTTTGACTCTCTGTTAAGTGATAAATCCATTCCACTCTGCAAATTTCTATTCGAGACATTTATTAAGATCATCTTCCTACACACTTAGCAAAATTATATTATTTTACCACGTTTTTAAGTGCTCTCTGGTTCTTCTTGTGCCTTAATGGATTTTGAAATTTAGTGACTGCGCTCACCAAGATCCCACAAATCATCTCAGATGAAACTGATTCAGAGAGTTATGTTGGGAATCTAACATATATCTGAATCAGCTCCCCATTCTTTTACAATTCTTCTCAATAGCAATAATTTATTTGTCATTCGAACATACATTTGAACGAAATGTCATTCCTCACGGGGCTAAGGTGCATAGTGGTTGATATTGATGTACGGTGCCAGTGCAGCGCGTGTGTGTGTGTGTGCGCGCGTGGGGGGCAGCAGGGTATAATAATCTAAACACACATAAGGCAATATTGTGGCCTCCAAAGGACAAAGGACAAATATATTATTGTACATGCGTGTTTACAGACTTCTTTGCAGCTAATGTACTGAAAAGTTCTTGAATTCCTTGCTTTCTAAATAAGGAAGGAGTGCTTTCGACTGAGATAATTTGATTAGGCGTTATTGCTGATAAATAATAGGATATACTATAATTGATAAGGGAGTTTTTGAAAATAATAATACTTTTTCACCATAATTATAATACTGAAGAATCATAATAATAATTACATTGAATTCCAGAATTCACTACATTTTCTACCAATATACATTTATTTATACATCTTTTCCCGACAAGGGTAAGGAGTTCATTTTTTGTTATTAATTTAAAAAGTTTAAAAAAATTAAATGTAGCTGCAGTCAGCATGCCTAATCACATGTTCTTTACCCTTTCCCCAAAGCACATCTAGCCTTTAAATCAACAGTTCTTACCACTATAGGTCTTGCCCAACTGATGGCAGTTTCTGAAACAAAGAACTGTTTGTTATTTGAACAGTTTGCAAATTGGAAATGTTTCTATGAACGGAGTTACGACACTGTAAAAGATGTCTGTAGCCCTGCATCAGCCAATAAATCCATCCCGCTGGTCTCCCAGCTCGTTCATATTGTACATAAGTCGGGCATCCACACACTGGGGAGGGCACTGTCACTGATATACTGCCACATTTAATGCATTAGATAAAATGCTTGGTATACGTATAAGGTAGGCACATGCAACGTGGCATCTCTCCTCTATGGATCCCACCAATCCATCATTCATCTTTGCAACGCTGAGTAGCCAGGTTGTTAACAGTGCAGCATCAATTGTCAGTAATTGGAATATTACTGTGCTCTAACCCACTGAACTTTCAACATCGCTATCAAGAAAGTTTCACAAACTATCGAGGCTTATACCTTTTGTTCTAACAATTGCAAGATAAAATAAGAAACTGTGGATGGCTCGATTGTAATCATGTATTGTCTTCCTGCTGACTGGATAGCATGCAACAAAAGTTTTTCACTGTACCTCGGTACATGCAACAATAAACTGAACTAAAAATCTTGAACTAAAGAATGTATATCCTGTCGCTGACTGCCGTTTACCATTCTGCAGCCCTGCCTATGGTGGTCGAGACTGCTTTGGCCCTGCTTATGAGTATAAGATCTGCAATTCTGAAGATTGCCCCGGGCAGTTTGAAGATTTTCGGGCTCAGCAGTGTCAACAAAGAAACTCATATTATCTTCACGAAAACGTTAAACATACCTGGCTCCCTTATGAGCATCAAAATGGTGAGTTGGTCCTTGACACTCTACGTAATAACTGGTTTCACAAATATTGAACACTGGATAATAACTGGTGTATTGATTTTTGTGGATGAACTATGACTTTGTGGTGCTTGTGATGATCTGAAGACTACAATCATATCTGGCAAATTCAAAGGCACATTGTACACTCTTTGGCCACAGTAAAGTAAGTGGTCAGAGAATCGACTAACTTGCTAAGAGCCAAAATTGCTGCTTTGGTATATGCTATAGACAATAGACAATAGGTGCAGTAGGCCATTCGGCCCTTAGAGCCAGCACCGCACTATACAGTAAGTAACTTGGGGAAAACACATTTCCATGAATCATACTGTAAAATATTAATGGTGTTGGTAAGGGTTCTGGGACCATTGTTAGTTATATGGTCTCAGGACAAATGCCCTCCACATTAATTTTTTTTTTTTTTGTCCACAGTTGTAAACAATTTGGACAAGTTATCCATCATGGCTCTTCCATTTCTCCTGTCCTATTAAATAAAACATAATTTCTCAGATTCTGAGCAAGCAGCCCATTCTCAAGGCTTCCCCTGCTGCAGGTTGATGCATATGTTTCTCGCTGACCAACATTTTAACTTCCTGGGCTTCATCCCGTCCAATGCATCATTTGCAATCATGAGGAATTTAATGTGTGGCATCAACATTTTACTGTCGCCCCCTCAGATCACAATTCTATACTCTCTGACCAGTATTGTTGCCATTATAGCTTCGAATTGTGTTCTTCCAACATGATAAAAGGAAATATACTAATTGATATTAAAAAATGGCTGGGAGTGCATTACGGATAAAACCAAACCTTTATGGTTTGGGTACTTCTAACCCTTTTGTGTTTTGTTTTCAGGGCTTATATTTCACCCTTTAGCCTGTATAAACTTCCACTATTTTTCTTTTCCTATCAACAAATGCTAGAGGCTCATAAATGTGAACTGATTTGCCAGTCCAAGGAAACAGGAGAGGTGGTGTTCATGAATCAGGTTGTGCACGATGGTACACGCTGCAGTTACAAGGATCCCTTCAGTCTGTGTGCTCGAGGAGAATGTGTGGTGGGTGCTTTTCCCTGTTCCTTTTTTTCCTTAGCTCCTCCGGCTCCGAACTCATCCACTAGCTTATAGAGTTCCCATTCTAAACTACCCCGACTTGAAATGATCCCTGAGATATAGCCATGTCTTCAACCAAGCTTTTGATTGCCGTTCTTAACATCTTTATGTGGCTCATAATGGCACAATGTTTTAAGAAGGAACTGCAGATGCTGGAAAATCGAAGGTGGACAAAAGCGCTGGAGAAACTCAGCGGGTGCAGCAGCATCTATGGAGCGAGGGAAATAGGCAACGTTTCGGGCCGAAACCCTTCCGGGTTGCCTATTTCCTTCCAGGTTTCGAGCCGAAACGTTGCCTATTTCCTTCGCTCCGTAGATGCTGCTGCACCCGCTGAGTTTCTCCAGCACTTTTGTCTACCATGGCACAATGTTTTGTTGTTTCAAAGGAATTGTGTACATTTTTTGATATCATGTGTTTATGAAGTCAAGGATTCGTCTGCATCGTTTTATTTTTAATTTTAATGTTTACAATCTTGGTTGTCTGGTTTTTAATTCTGATCTTTTTTGGTAAGGGATGAAAATTAACAATGAAGCACGTTGTTTTTTGAAGCTTGTAGGCTGTGACAAAGAAGTAGCTTCTTTTAAGCAAGAAGATAAATGCGGTGTCTGTGCTGGTGATAACGCACATTGTCGAACTGTTAAAGGGACCATCATCAAAAAAACCAAACAAGTCGGTAAGTTATTTACATGGTCATCATGTATAGTTCTTGGTTCTTGGTTACTTGGTCCTCCAAAATATTCCTACTGGAATTTAAACTGGAGATGGTGAAGGGAGGGGTTAAGCCAGAGAGGGTTATTGGGAAGAAAGTGCCACTTTAAATTTAGTTGCATCTGGCTAGGCAACTGAGGCTTGAAACCACCATGCAGCCATACATTAAAAATAAAGAACACAACATGGAGTAGAAATTCAACATAAAACATAAAACATCCCCTCACAGCAGGATCAAAGTGTCCCGCTGTGAGGGAAGGCACCAGAGTCAGTCTCTTCCCCTGATGTTCCCCACTGTTCACCCGAGGTCGGGGCCTCCTCGAGCCCTCCGCAGTCGCCGCTACGGGCGGCCCGATGTTAAGGCCCGCTCGGCGGGGTGATGCAAGTCCGACGTCGTGGCTGGGGGACGTCCTCAGCGGCCTGGACCTCGAGTCGGCCACCTCCTACCTGAGTCCGCGGCTCTCAAAGTCCGCAGGCCGCGCCGGGTGGGGACACAACGCTGGAGGCCCTCGGCAAAGGGCCCCAGGACTCCATGGTCCAGTTCAGCAATGTAGCCTGTTTTAAGAAACTTTGATTCAATTATTTAAGTACATTCCTTATTTTCAATTAATATGTAGAGCCAATCTCGTTCCTGTGTTCGTTGCATATTTACGGCACCACACAACCCTTAAACTAAAAATATTGGATTTGGGAATATGTGGAATTTGGAAGCAGTATTTCCATTCATGCAAGATAAATCTTTAGCAAATCTTTACAGAAGTCGATTAACCTATAAACACGCTCGTCTTTGCAATGTGGGAGGAAATTTAATTAGTTAATTGGTACTGATCTATATCACAAATTCAACATGTGCCAGACCAGAGAGTTTTGACGTGTACGAGTTTCTCTTTGGCTAATGACAGTGAATGCCATTGTTGCCTTTTACATCATTAATCATACCTAATCTGTACTATGAAAATTTAGCATTCCGTAATCATCTAAAAATTCATTTTTATTATATTATTTACAAATGATTTAAAACAGTACAGGTTTGGCAATATATTGCCGCTTTTACAGCATGCAAATGAACCAAGCAGAATCAATGAATTGTGATATTTCATATTCTTCAGGGATGTTCAAAATGTTTGAAATACCAGCTGGCGCGAGACAAATTCAAATAGAAGAAACAGAACCATCCACAAATCTAATTTGTAAGTTTTTTCCTGGATCTAGTAAGTTATCAATATTTGAGGCTGTAAATTGTTTTTTGCGTATCAGGTAAAGCTTGAAATAAACATCTGTGAAGATATGTGTAGGAAGGAACTGCAGATGCTGGTTTACACCAAAGCTGGAATAACTAAGCGGGTCAGACAGCATCTCTGGAGAAAATAAATAGGTAACGTTTGGGGTCCAGACCCTTCTTCAGACCTGAAAGTCTGAGGAATGGCCTTGACCTGAAACGTCACCTATACCTTTTCTCCACCAGTGAAGATATGTTAGCTTAGAGAAGATAATTTGGTAGTTATCCTCCAGAATTCATGGTAGCCGTCTCATTACCTGTCAGCTAAATTATCATTCTTTAATATTGTAAAATAAATCATATTAAGCAATTAATAGTTATTTCTTTTTAACAGCTGTGAAGATTCAAGGAACTGATAATTTCATCCTCAATGCCAAAGGTGAAAATTCAAAACCAAAGATATTTATCGAAATAGGTCTGGAATGGGAGTACTCGATAGAAAGTGACAAGGAAATACTTAAATCCAGTGGTCCACTGCATGCCAGCATAATTATTTATGTAAGTAATGCAATAATGTTAGCAATTTTTAAGAAATATACTTATTTTGGCACGATCCTTGCTTTATGCACACCTAATTCAAACTGTGCCCTCCTTAACACTTCAGTGAGACAAATAAATTGCCTTAGGGTTACACAAAAAGCTGGAGAAACTCAGCGGGTGCAGAAGCATCTAAGGAGCGAAGGAGATAGGCGACGTTTCGGGTCGAGACCCAATTGTCTTGATCACCCATGCTGACCTATCTCACCTAACCCCCAATCACAGCCCAAATGCACTGAATTGTTTTCTCCTGACCTCCAGATTCTAACACAGCTACGTGATTCTCTGATTCCATGTCCCCACCTTCGCCATCCACCTTCAACCTGAAGACCAACAGCAAATTCCTGATTCACTGCTACTGAGAAAACTGTCCCCCAGCTCATGCACCTCATTGCCAATGCCTGTCTTCATTCGTTGCCAATGTACCAAACCTGGACCAAGCTCCAGATGTACCCATTTTCCATGAAGGAGGGTCCCGACCTGAAACGTCCATGTTCTTCAGGGAAACTACCCGACCTGCTGAGTTACTCTGTAACTTTGTAAACCACTATCCCTATTTCTCCATTTTCCATGGTGTTATCTGCATGGAACAACGTGAAGTTAAGACCTTCCCTCATGTAACGCGGATGTACACAAGCCTGATACTTTAGGCCTCGGGTGCTTTTGATGTTTGAAACACAGGCCCACAACCAAAATGCTAGTTGGTAAACTGTACTGCAAATGATCGACACAACCCAGAGAGCACCAAGGAGATTCTGAGCCACTGTGTTGTGTATTTATTGAAGCTTCTTTAAATGGAAGAGGATTTCTCTTATTTCAGATTAACCCACAAGGTGTAGATGCTAAATCCAATTTGATGTACAAGTATGTTATTCACGAAGATCTACTTCCTGTGATTGGCAACAACAATGTACTCCTGGAAGAGACTGAAAGTTACGAGTGGGCTTTAAAGAGTTGGTCCCAATGTTCGAAAGCCTGTGGAGGAGGTCTGTTATCAATAGCCTATAACGTCATGATGCTGCATGTTCAGTAATGTACTTCATCTAGTTCTACTTAACTGTGAACAGGATATTCCATGTTGTAAAACAGACCCCAATCATCCAACCGAGCAGGAGAAGTGTTGGTTTTAAGTATAAACACTCCCCAGATTACGTAAGGGTAATGAAAGCTGGCCCTAACCCAAAGTTTCAGTAAGTCAGAAATGTTGTCAGCTGAGATTGCTGCCAACTGAGAATTGGTTGGTGAATTAGCTACAGATTAGTGCAGATCTAATTAATTTTAGATATTAGCTTGGTTTAGAGATACAGCGCAGAAACAGGCCCTTCGGGCCATGGGTGAAAATCCTGGGTGTGGCGGGGGGACCCCCCGTGCTTTGAGAGGTGGGGGGGTCCCCCCGCCACACCCATGGTTTGCAATCCTGGGTGTGGCGGGGGGACCCCCCCATGGTTTGCAATCCGGACTTTATCAGACGCTTTCTAAGGGCTGAATCGGCCCGTTCGTGGGGCCTTTCAGTGCCAGGCGCAGCTTAAAATCAAACTGCTGCATCGTGGCGATCGAGGCTCTTGATGTTGAAGCCCCCACCGGCCGATAAAAGACCCCGCGAACGTGCCAATTCGAGCCCCACGATTCGGTGCGGGCGAAGCTGCTGTTGCTGGAGTTCAGAGTCGGTCACCAACCAGGTCAGCTCCCGATGTTACCTCGCGTGTTTGCGCACGGCCGGCAAGAAATTGCGTCCCTCCCATGTTTTTATAGCGATTGCCGTGCCTGCTTCGGCCCACCGAGTCCACACCGACCAGCGATTCTCGTACACCAGCACAATCCTACATACCAGTGACAATTGACAATCTTTACAGAAGCCAATTAACCTACAAACCTGCTCGTCTGGAATGTGGGAGGAAATTGTTAAAAATCAGTTCATTGGTACTGATCTACATCACAAATTCAACATGTGCCAGACCAGAGAGCGTCAGACCAGAGAGTTTTGATGTGTACGAGCAAGGAGACCTTGAGTTTCCCTTTGGATAATGACATTGAATGCCATCGTTGCTTTTTTCATCATACTTGTATTAATTGAGATTTCTTAAAGCCGGTTTTTGTCCAAGATGAGCAGAATTGACCCTTGATATATGTATATGAAAATAAAATATCTGCAGAACCTGCAAATCTGAAACATATCCAAGCTTCAAGAAACACGCAGCAGTTAAGTGGCATCTATGGAAAGGGAAACAATTAACGTTTCTGGTTGAAGACTTTTACAGAACTGGGGCAGAGAGAGTGGGGGAGAGATGATAGGAATATCTCTGATATGGTCATTGTGGAGGTAGAGTTTATCCAATTGATGAATAATGGGAGTTGGTCGGGAGAAAGTGTAGAAAAACTATAAAATGAGGGGAGTTAGTGGGTGAGAAAGCAAACAAATGTTTTGCGCTTTGAAAATATGGATCTAAAATGTGAATACAGATCAGTGGATATGTGATTTTTAATAAAAAATATTGAAAAAATAAAGACTAATAGTGCCTATGCAATTATTACTGATGAAAAATAAGCAGTAAATTTGCCATAACTAATCCAGTACAAAAGGGAACGTGAATAGTTTTGTCCATATTTACTCTGTACAGTTCAGTGAAAAGAATCCACTACAAATAGAGATTTTTGCTATACTCTATTGATTATTTTTCACTGCAGGAGCGTAGTAATATTGTAACAATATTTTCAGGCATTCAATATACAAAATATGGATGTAGACGAAAAAGTGACAGTAAAATGATGCAAAGGAATTTCTGTGATGACAATAAAAAACCGAAGCCTATAAGAAGACGTTGCAACGCTCATGAATGCACACAGCCATCGTAAGCATAATGATATTCTTTTCACACTTGGAATTCACTTGAAGATTTGAAAGCATAGTTTCAGATTCTGTGAATCTCACCATTCTAGGACAACAATTCAAAATGCTTGTTAATGTTGGTTATTACTGTTGAAACGTTGCCATTTTCTTTTACATTTTTGTATCATTGCAGGTGGTTAACAGAGGAATGGGGATTTTGTAGTAAAACTTGTGGAAAAGTAGGATTCCAAGTAAGAGTTGTACAATGCACCCAATACGTTAACGAGGGTGCCAATAGGATAGTGCACACCAAGTACTGTGTCGGAGATCGCCCTGGCAGTCGGAGACCATGTAATCGCACACCATGTCCAGCGCTGTGGCGGACAGGAGCTTGGTCTCAGGTACTAACCTGATTCTTCAAACAAAACAAATTGCCAAAATGGTTACCCTTGTGGTTTACTCAAAAGTTAGATTCCATAAATATAAGACAACCATTGATAAGTCTAGGAATGAATTTGTTCGAGTAGTGAAATATAGAATATGCTTCTGCATAAGTAGAAGAAATGGCCTAATATTAATTGCAAATCAAAAGAAGCATTGGAGAGTGGTAGGGACTTTACGGTAGAGCAACATCATGCATGTTTCTGCACTGGGAAATTCAAACTCCTGACATCTTTATAGATATTTTGCTTGATTTCCAGTATCAAATTACCCCGGATGGCTTCAACACTTAGGCAATGCATAGCATTTGTTTCTGCCATGATTTACAAACTCCCAGGTCTGAAAATTACCTGTTTTTATTTACTCACAGATGACACAACACCTACCAAATTAATGATTCTGAAACCAGTGCAAGCACTCAAATTCCATTCTCTGTTCCCATCTAGAACTTCCTGCATCCTCAAATATGACCTTGACAGATATATGTCGACAGCGTTCCTTTGAAGTTCAATGTCACGGCCATTCTCAGCTTCCGAGCCTCTGGATCACTCTAAAGCACTCTCTTATCTCTGCTACTCTTACCAGTTTCTGATCGTAAATTAGGGTGTTCACCCATCATCTACTTCTATTTCAGCCTACAGGTCCGGGAACAGTGAGAGGAGCATGGGGATCGCAGGATTGCATGCATTAATTTAGTATTAATTTGTATTAATTTAGTATTAATCCTTGACAATTTCTGCCAGTAGAGCTTGCCTTTAACGGTTTGGAGCGTTTTGCTTAAAGAACATGCCTCCAGTAGATATCATTCCCCACTCTGACTCCCTGGGACCATTCTCCAACCTCCCTCCCATATTACAACAGCCATTCATTAAATAGCATTGCTCCCTTGTAGCTGGAAGAATTCTGCTTTTATATAATTTTAAAGGTTACCCGTAGCTCTCGTGAACAGAAGCCAACAGTTAAAAATCTTTCAATTGAGTAATAGTCGAACACATTGAAACAGACACATTGTAGGGTAGCACAGGGCAGCCCAACAATACTGTTCTGGGATTGTCACAATCATAAATCAGGAATTTCACTTACAACAATGTTAGGGTGACCACTGTGTTTAAGAAAGAACTGCAGATGCTGAAAAATCCAAGGTAGACAAAAGTGCTGGAGAAACTCAGTGGGTGCAGCAGCATCTATGGAGCGAAGGAAACGTTGCCTATTTCCTTTGCTCCATAGATGCTGCTGCACCCGCTGAGTTTCGCCAGCACTATTGTCTACCTAGGGTGACTACTGTGCTGTTTTAATATTAAAGAGGCTTCTTAGGCTAATATCTTTCAGAGGAAGTTAGATAAGAATAGAAAGATATGCTGATTAACTCAGATGGTACGAAACTTGTATACATTGGAGGGAAGACCGCATTACTGATTCCACGAAGTGCATCCTAAAGGGCCTGTCCCACCAGCATGCAACTCTATGCGATTAGTGCGACCTAACGTGGTCGCTTGAGCCGTCCGGCGTCGCGGGGCCGGTCCCACTTCGATCGCCGGAATTGTGCGGAGTTCGTCCCGAGTTCATCCCGACACCGTGCGGGGCTCCGAAAAACTGACTATGTCCAAATATTCCGCGCGGCAACGGCTTGTCGGCTCGCAGTCGCCTCGACGTTTACACACCGCCCCAACATCGTGCCTCCGTGAACCTATCTGTAGGTGCCTCCGTGACCCTCTATGTGTGTGGCCTCGTGGCCCTCTGTGTGTGTGTGCCTCTGTGCCCCTCTCTGTGTGCCCCTCTCTGTCCTGGCAAACTTACCTTAGACTTCGCTCCATGTTCGCCTCAATTTGCGCCGCGTTGCGCCACTCACCCGACCTCCGCGCTGCCCCTACTGCCGGTTTGGTTGCGCTTGCCGCATGCAGGCGCATGCTGGTGGGAACGGCCCTGTACAGGGATCACCCGACCTCCGCACGGCCCCCGCTTCTAGTTTGATCGCGTTCATCGCATAGAGTTGCATGCTGGTGGGACAGGCCCTTTAGTATAGACATTTGAACACGTTCTTATAGAACATTCATTGTATCTCGATTATCATATTTAGAGCATATTCCTGTTGCCAGAATATATTGTTATTCTTACTCTGCCCTTAATTTTCATGGCCCAGTGCTCTGTGACTTGTGGCGAAGGTTTCAAGCAGCGGCAGGTGGTGTGCCGAGGCAGTGGTGTGCCGAGCATCGGCCATTGTGTGGGTGAAAAGCCAGAGAGTGTACAAGCCTGCAAACTGGAGCAGTGCAATGGTAAGGACATGGCCATGTCTAAGCTGGCCTTATTTCAATGTGTTCTCCATGTTATTAAAATTAAACATGTTCACATTGTCCCACAAAAGACCATCAACATTATGTGAAGCACATTTACATAAACAACAATATTTTAAGTGTACTTTATAATGTTGGTTTCCTATGAAATGCAGAGTTACATTTAAGTAGATTTTTGCTGCCAATCCACCTAGAGTAAATAGGAGGTGCCAAGTAATTAATTCCATGGAAAATGAATGAATTGTGGAGACAACACAACCTGCTTTCACTATTGCAGAGTGTGTTTAGTACCACTGATGTGCAGGATTTAGTTTAGCTTCATTTTCAGTATATACTAAGGTACAGTGAAAAGCTTTGTTTTGCATGAACCGTACCAAATTGGGGAGAGAAGCAAGATTCAAAGGGGTAGATGAAGTTTAGTAAATTAGCCTGATAGGTGGAGAGATAAGTTTGAAAAGGAAAATCAAAGAGACTGGGGAAAAAATAAACTAGAATTTTTGGAAGTTCTATATTGTTCAAACTTTAATTCAAGGGTTTGAGGGCAGTAAGGATGCAGAAGATGTTAGAGTATAATAGTGGCCTTTTTAGTCAGCACAACAAGAGGAGTGAATTTAATTCCTTCAGTAAATCTGAATGGTGCAAAAGGTGTCAGTGGGAGATTAGAATGAATCATAATTCAGTCAGGTTTAGCACAGTGATAGAAAAGAGAGACATTTATGACTGATACTGAAAGCACAACCCTGTGGAAAGCCTGGATTATTACAGGAATTGTAGAGGTGAAATTAAAACTATGAGGGTAGAAAGGATTTCAAGAAAGGCTAATGGGGTAGACTGATGGAATAAATTATGAGGAAAGAAAAAGATTGATGCCAAAGTGCTGTGCAAAGTTTAAAATTAATACCTTTAAGAGAACAGTGTGCTGATGCAATGTGCATTGAGGAAGAAGAATGTTGGGTATAGGAAATGATAAACAGAAAGAGAGGACATGTGAAGGGATATAGCATCTTAAAAAAAAAAGTAATTTGCCATGACAGGAGGATAAATGCACTCCCGGCTCTTAAAAGAACAAAAGGAGGAAATAATGCAAGCTCCGATTATAGTTTTCCAATGCTCTTTGCTTCCAGCATGGTACGAGAATACCGATGTGATGCACTTAAAAGGGAAGAAAGTGACCAGCTGAGTAATCACACATTGATTTGTGCGGCATCAATAAGGGAAAATTGTTGCAGTACACTCGGGGGGAACACATAAATCAAGATTTAGAGATGCATGGGTTAATCCAGGATAGACAGCACAGATTTGTTAAGAGGAAGTCATGTCTGACTAACTTGGCTGAATTTTTTTGGAGGCTAGAAGGAAGAACGATGTGAGAAGAATATTATTTGCTATATTTGCTTTTAAGTGCAACCCATGGTAGTTTCAAATGGAAGAAAGTAAAAGCTCTTGAGATTTGGAGGGACTGACATTGGATTGAAAGCTAGCTGAGAAAGCAAGAGGTGATTGTCAATAAGATATTTATTGATAGGAGAGCTGTATACAGTAGTCTACAGGTCCTTGCTTTTTTGTCGTAGGCAATTTGCGAACATTAGAAATAGAAGTGGGCCATTGCGCCATTTTCCAGCAGACACCACCTTCCCCCTTAATGTCCAAATATCTATCAATTTGTGTTTTGAATGAACACAGAGACTGAGATACAGCAACTTTCCAAGGTGGTCATTTCTAAGTTCACCATCCACTACATGAAGAAATCTCCACTGATCTCAGGCATAAATAATTTACTCCTTATTCCAAAATGGTGTCCCTGCTCTAGACTTTGCCTCAAGGCCAAACAGTTTTCTTGCTTTAAGTTCTTTAATAATTTTATACATTTTATATGTTTAAACTTGGGAGCCAGAAGGGGAACCCTTGGTTTCGGCCCGAAACGTTGCCTATTTCCTTCACTCCACAGATGCTGCTGCACCCGCTGAGTTTCTCCAGCACTTTTGTCTACCTTTGATTTTCCAGCATCTGCAGTTCCTTCTTAAACATTTAGCCACAATTGAGATGTGTGCCAAGAATAACAAACTTGGTTGATGGTGAGAATGCAGGTTACCGAAGGATATCGGTGGACTGGTTTGGTGACCATATTGGTAGTTCATTTAAGCAAAATAATACACAATAAATGGCGAGGTACGAAGAAATAAAAGAAGGATCTTGGAGTGCGCATACACAAATCCTTCAAGGTAGCAGTACAAATAAATAAAATGTTTGAGAAAGTATGCATGATGTTTATTTTTTGGGCTGCGGAAGAGAGCAGGGTTACGGCAGTGTTCCAATCCGGTGAATTATTTGTAACGCCAATAGTTTACACGTCGCAAATGCGGCCATAACCACAGTTCCCACAGGAGCACAAAATGCCTGCAACCCTCTAGCAGCTGGCAAATCCAATCCCTCTTCTATGTGTGGTCTGTATCTATGGTTTTTACTTAAGACAAGCGATCGTGAACAGAGGGAAGGATATGATAGCACTGGGGAAATGCAGCAAGATTTACAAACACATTCTATTAAACACATTATCAGTGCCTGTGATATATACTCGTAAGGACAGATTGTCTGGATGAGAGATTTTTTGGAACAAAGGAGAATGATAGTATCTTGATTAAGAAGGAACTGCAGATGCTGGAAAATCGAAGGTAGACAAAAATGCTGGAGAAACTCTGTGGGTGAGGCAGCATCTATGGAGCGAAGGAAATGTTTTGGGTTCTTCAGAAGGGTCTCGACCCGAAACGTTGCCTATTTACTTCGCTCCATAGAATGACAGTATCTATCATTGAGATGAAAATTATTAGAGGGCTTGTCAGAGTGCATAAATTGGATCTTGTTCCCTTGCATATAAGACAATAAATAGAGCATATAAGTTTAAATTCAATAGTTGAACGATTGGACAGAATTTGGAAGTGGAGGGTCTGGAGATGTCACAGTGAAGGGAAAGGATCTGAAAACCACTGACACATGCCCTCAACACATTGTTAAATAGTACTCAGTTGACCATAAAGAGCCATGACTGGCAGGTGAGCTGAAAAGTTAAATTGGCCTGGTTTGTTTTTGACCAACGCGAACACGCTGGGCCAAATTACTTGCATCTGTGGCAAAAATGTTTGATTCTATGAATTCCTGGGCACCTATTAGGAATTCCGGTTCATGGATCAGTGATTATTGTATGTAATTGTTTGTACATTAACATCAGTTGACAGAAGATTATAGAGTTTGATGACCATTCTGGCCAAATTCTCTTTAAGTGGTGTTGGTCTGTCAGGTGTGTTAATTAAAAAGAAAAATTGTGCTTTTATGTATCTGCCTTTGTAAGTTTGTGTGTAGAAAGGAACTGCAGGTGCCGGTTTACACCAAAGATAGACACAAAATGCTAGAGTAATTCAGTGGGACAGGCAGCATCTCTGTATAGAAGAAATGGCCTTCTATCCAGAGATGCTGCCTAACCCACTGAGTTACTCCAGCATTTTGTGTCTATCTTCTTTGTAAGTTTTTGATTTTTTTTATTAGCATGCTAGAAAGTAAAATAAAATATAAATGTTCTCAAAAATCCCTTTGCCCCTTTTAGGAAAGCCTTCTGTTTTCACTCCAAGCATGGAAACCACTGAGCAAGTTACTCCACAGGACCAGTGGGTGTCACAGCTCGTACCCGAGAAGCTTCTTCTTAAAACAGCAGCAAGTAAATCACACCTTCCAGACATTCTTTTCACTAGTGATGTTTAAATATTGGGATAGATTTTAGCAATTAACCCATCTGGATTTGCACTTTGGCCAACTAATCAGGAGATCAGCTGCCTGTTTTTGACTAACAAAGATTTCAAGTTGGAATGTTTACTGTTACCTGAATAGTGCCAATTCATAAAGGATCTGTGGATAAATTGATAAATGGAGCTGCATATTGTGGTAGTAGTTATTCTGGATATACTTATGTATTTACAAAAAAGTTTGGTTACTTTTTACGTAGACATTGCGAAGTAGATTTTCGATTAATCCCGGATGTCAAGAATTATATTGTTTACACTAATCTGTTAATGGACTAGTCCTTGACAAAGTAGCTGGTTTAATTCGAAGATAGACACAAAATGCTGGAATTACCCATTCCTTCCCTCTGGAAATGCTGCCTGTCCCGCTGAGTTACTCCAGCAGTTTGTGTCTATCTTGCATTTTCAAATTCACCCAACCTTATATTTGCCCTGCATTGGGAGATTTTACTTAATGTGGAATGGAATTTAGACACTGCAAAGAGTAGGAGTAAACGGGTCCTTTTCACAGCAAAGAGTAGGAGTAAACGGGTCCTTTTCACAATGGCAGGCAGTGACTAGTGGGGTACTGCAAGGCTCAGTGCTGGGACCCCAGCTATTTACAATATATATTAATGATCTGGATGAGGGAATTGAAGGCAATATCTCCAAGTTTGCGGATGACAGTAAGCTGGGGGGCAGTGCTGGCTGTGAGGAGGATGCTAGGAGACTGCAAGGTGACTTGGATAGGCTGGGTGAGTGGCCAAATGTTTTGCAGATGCAGTATAATGTGGATAAATGTGAGGTTATCCACTTTGGTGGCAAAAACAGGAAAGCAGACTATTATCTAAATGGTGGCCGATTAGGAAAAGGGGAGATGCAGCGAGACCTGGGTGTCATGGTACACAAATCATTGAAAGTAGGCATGCAGGTGCAGCAGGCAGTGAAGAAAGCGAATGGTATGTTAGCTTTCATAGCAAAAGGATTTGAGTATAGGAGCAGGGAGGTTCTACTTCAGTTGTACAGGGTCTTGGTGAGACCACACCTGGAGTATTGCGTACAGTTTTGGTCCTCAAATCTGAGGAAGGACATTATTGCCATGGAGTGAGTGCAGAGAAGGTTCACCAGACTGATTCCTGGGATGTCAGGACTGTCTTATGAAGAAAGACTGGATAGACTCGGTTTATACTCTCTAGAATTTAGGAGATTGAGAGGGGATCTTATAGAAACTTACAAAATTCTTAAGGGGTCGGACAGGCTAGATGCAGGAAGATTGTTCCCGATGTTGGGGAAGTCCAGGACAAGGGGTCACAGTTTAAGGATAAGAGGGAAATCCTTTAAGACCGAGATGAGAAAGACTTTTTTCACACAGAGAGTGGTAAGTCTCTGGAACTCTCTGCCACAGAGGGTAGTTGAGGCCAGTTCATTGGCTATATTTAAGAGGGAGTTAGATGTGGCCCTTGCGGCTAAGGGGATCAGAGGGTATGGAGAGAAGGCAGGTACGGGATATTGAGTTGGATGATCAGCCATGATCATATTGAATGGTGGTGCAGGCTCGAAGGGCCGAATGGCCTACTCCTGCACCTAATTTCTATGTTTCTATATAGGATTATTGGTACTTTATAATACCACCAAAAGAATTGAAGGCACCTTTTCGAGTCACCATAGTGGTGCCCAGTCTAATACTGCCTCTGGTGTTGTGAAAGTGCCATCAATAAGGACCCTGGCATAATTTTGTGCTCAATGCTTCAAGAGGAGCTCGTTTGAAGAAAGATTTAATGTGATGCACATTGAACACTGAACGTATATTAATGTACAACATGATTCATGTTAAACTTCTGCAGCAATGGAAAGCAAATGGAATGGTCATTGACTCGATTTATTCTGTAGCAGATTTATTTCCATTTGCTCAGTGCTGAAGTCAACACTACTAAGCTGTCTAATTTCCAGTTACTTTATAATTTCCTTATATGTAGCCACATTTTCTGAAATTCTATTGTTTTTCACTATAAATGAACCATGCAATCTGTTTTTCAACTACTTGCCTGGTCTCATAGATATAGATATGAATACAGCTCCAATTGAAGGCAGCATTATTATTTTCTACCAAATAAGTAAAACATTTTTTTTGTAAAATAGAATTTCACAAGCAGATAAAATGTAATTTCCTTTTTAAAGAATGCTACTATGTTTTAATTCAATCTACAGAGGAGCCATGTCTCGGTGATAAATCAGTTTTCTGCCAGTTGGAGATTTTGGCTCGATACTGTTCTATTCCTGCATATTATAAGTTGTGCTGTGAATCCTGCAAAAAGAGGAGCCCAACTTCACCACCTCCATTTTCCCAGACAACCTCAGAAGCTGAAGATTCTAAGGGCACCATCCAATCCAGTCTCAGTCCACACATAATGGCAAAGACGACTCCTCACAACCAATATGCGACAGTCAGAGGGATCACTGTGAAGGATGCGATTTTGCCAACGACTCCCACCTTGGGTGCCAACACTGACATCAGTGATGGATTTTCAACCGAGGTTCTCGCTGCAGAGTCTCAAGGAACTACCAAAAGTTTTGGTAGGCTAAATACTCTCACTTTAGCGAGTACATTCAGGTTGCCTCCTGCTCAACAGGTAAAACTACAAACAGAGGTGGGCGGCTTTGACTCCACAACTCCTCGTCAGTTGCTTATAAATAGTGACAAGACTTTGCCTCATACAACTACCTGGAGTTCTACAGATAGTTGGAGTTCTACAGATGTAACAAAACAGAGAAGGGATGATGGTGAATCAGAGGAAGACATGGCCAACAGAATCTCGTCCATCGCAACATAAAATACCAATTCAACCCACAGCTTTGCATCGAAATGAACACTGGTTTGCATTATTTTCTCAGTGTAACCAAGTAGTTCCAATAAATTGCTTGACTCTCATGCACACTTGAAGGTGCAGCCAGCTTCAGTTTAAGCTGGAAGTAAAGGTGTCCTGGGATCTTCAAGAGTTTCATTCTGCACATATTCAAGTTTGGCAACTATTATCCAGATATTGTAAAAGGTAACAACCAAGTTCAACATCTGCAGATACAAAATTAGTACAAAGGTACAACATTGACATGCATTTAAAACATGCAATGAACATCTTCATCAACAGTTTAGTTCTGATGGCACTCTGGAAACATAAACAAATGATCTTGCCTTTAAGGAATAATTCTCATAATGCATGACGCAATTTAATAAATTCTTGCATTGACATTTTCACTACTGTTGTGATAATGAAATGATATATTTACATCCATATTGTATATAATGTAAATGTCAGCATCCTCACAGTTAATGGGTTTATACTATGCAAGTAAATAATAGCTGTTAGATATAGCTGTTGCTTGTACAAATCTGCCTTTGTTGCCGCCTGGCACATCATTCATTACAGAGTACATGTATTAACATAACTGGTGCTTGTGTATAGTTCCTGTACATAAATGAATTAAGAGCTTTTAATTTTAATATTTATTGAATTGAAAAGAAATTTCAGTTTTGCATTATTGAAAGAATTTATTAGTGCTGGCCTCCGTCTGCTCCTTTGTGTCATTATTGTTTGTATTGAAGGAGGAGGCTAAAGCAATGTAATATAATTTATGGAGCAACTGGATAGTCCCAAACCAAATGTTTTTCCATATTACAGTCAATGCATTCTCAGTCGAAGAAGTAGAAGTGATTTCTTTTTTTTAAAGTCTCCACTCTTAACGTTTTAGAGGTTTTAAAGTTGCTGTATGTAAAATCTTATACATTCTTGTATATGATCTAAACATTTAACCAATTATTGTGCAATGGCTGAACAAAACTGTGAAAGCATTACTCTATCATGAGCTTTGGAACAGTGTTTAAACTTTACAAATATTTTGTGACCTCAAGGAAACAACATTTTGGAGCTGCTTTGATGAAAACCAAACTAAACTACAAACTGAATGTGTGTAAACCCCATAGATGTGGTGCTGTGCATGACTGACAACCTACCCAGAATTGTTTCAGTATAAATGCAATTCATTGGGTTAGAAATATCTTTTTGCAACAGTGTGTTCTTCAGAAAGCAGTTGAGAACCGTTAAAAGAAACTCGGCACTTCGTGTAATGATTAAATCACTATTATGTTGTTCAACATTGTATTGGCTAGCAACTAACACAAAATATACATAAACATTAGATTCTTTGCGTGCTCAAATCACTGTTTAGTTGACTGATAGATTGTGCAAAGAAATTGGTAATAAATGCTATTTCAATATCTTTATTGGTCAAAGGTTTTATTGTAAATACTGTCTTCTATTTATAACGTACCAGTTGAATTATAACGTAATAGTTTATGTTCCTCCATCCATTTCCATTGATTACAGATATCACTGATAAAGAATGTAGGCTGTAATGTTTGATATTACTGATCGTTGCAAATTATGTTAACTTCTGGTAAAATTCCAATAATTTGCAATCAGTTTGTTCAGAAATCTAGATGGTTCAGCAACTGACTCGCTACACTCTGATTCCTATGTTCCCTTTGGCACCTAGCAATCACACTTCCAGTGCTCCCTTAAAGGGGCTGTCCCACTACGGCGACCTAATCCGCGAGTTCTGGCGAGTTTGCCCTCGACTCATACTCGCAGCATGGTCGACATGAGGTCGTAGGAGGTCTATGTAACTCTCCTTCATGCCCGAGAGTAGTCCCCGTGTACTCGAGGCTTCAGCTAGGGCACGCCGTAGGTTTTTACTCGTAGTAGGTCGTCATGTTATTCATAGGTAATCGAGGGTCGTCAAAGGTAATTGAAGGTAGTTGTAGTTGTTCATCATAGTCGAAGGGAGGTTGAAGGAGGTCGTCTTCACTCTCCACTATTCAGTGCCCAATTTTCCCGAAGTTAGTCGAAGCTAGTCTTCAACATAGTTGAAGGAGGTCTTTTACATAGTCGAAGAAGGTCTTCAACATGTCATTTTTTCAAACTCTCCAAAAACTCTTCTAAATTCACCAATTAGGTCAGCCAAGTGGGACAGCCCCTTTAAACTCCCCAGTTCCCATGATCTCTTTAGTATTAGTATTGGTTTATTATTAACATCACCTGTACTGAGATACAGTGAAAAACTTTTGAGTGTGTGGTATCCATGTAAATCAGATAATACTATCCACAATACAATTGCGCGGTGCACAAGTACAACAGGCAGAACAAAGAGCAAAATACCAGAGTGCAGAATGTTGTTTTCAGCATAGATTTCAAGTCATCGTGGTGCATATCCTTCTTCTTCCTTGAAACTCACCGTACCATGTTTCCCACATTCCCTGTAAACTTATTGGATGAGATGGAAAATGTGTTCCAATATTGTGAAATATCTAAAACAAAAGTGAGTTAAATGTTTATTCAAATAATAATTGATGGAAGCATCTGTAGTCCACAAAATCCGCCAACCCAGCACCAATATCGTACCGATTGTGCCAGTTTAACAGAATTTTACTGTATAATCAATATTTTGTTAGCCACTAGGTTTTGATACATTTATCAATCATTAGTGGCATTCAGTTTCATCTAATCTAAAGATAGGAGCTTTTAAAACATAATCCTAATAACTGTCTGATTAAGGGTTTCGACCCGAAATGTCACCCATTCCTTCTCTCCAGAGATGCTGCCTGTCCCACTGAGTTATTCCAGCTTTTTGTGTCTATTCTGTTTTTCATTCTGTTTTAACATATTATCCATTGATGACCCAAAAGATTGTTAAGGGCTTGGACACACCAGAGGCAGGAAACATGTTCCCGATTTTGGGGGAGTCCAGAACCAGGGGCCACATTTTAAGAATAAGGAGTAAGCCATTTAGAACGAAGACGAGGAAACACTTTTTCTCACAGAGAGTGGTGAGTCTGTGGAATTCTCTGCCTCAGAGGGCGATGGAGGCGGGTTCTCTCGATGCTTTCAAGAGAGAGCTACATAGGGCTCTTATAAATAGCGGAGTCAGGGGATATGGGGAGAAGGCAGGAACAGGGTACTGATTGGGGATGATCAGCCATGATCATATTGAATGGCGGTGCTGGCTTGTAGGACCAAATGGCCTACTCCTGCACCTATTGTCTATTGTCTATTGTCTAATGTCAGAATTCAAGCTATGATGAACCTCCTGATCTGACCCAGTGATTCTTGTCCCATTTCGAATTTAGCTGAATGTGACAACCTTAATTCTGATGGTCTTACCAACTTTTGTTGGCGTCAGTTGCCAGATTCATCACAGCTTGAATTCTGACATTGGGCCATCGTATTTATCAATGGACCATCCGTTAAAACAGAATGGAAAAAATCAGATTATGTTTTTTTAAATTCTAACGTAAAGTGTAACTAGATGAATTCTCATTAGGCTTGAACCTTACTCAACTGGATGGAGCGCATCAGATATTCCCAGGCTGGGTCCTACCTGTTGGGAGAAAAAAAATCATAAATTTTATTTCACAAATGTTCAACATACTTAAGTTTCCAGATGGCAGCTCACTGTAAAAGCAAGTAAACTATATCAAAACTAGACAGGAAGAAACTCCCCAATCTTTAGATTGTCTGCAGTTTTGGTCTCCTAATTTGAGGAAGGCCATTCTTGCTATTGAGGGAATGCAGCGTAGGTTCACCAGGTTAATTTCCGGGATGATGGACCTGACATATGATGAAAGAATGGATCGACTGGGCTCATATTCACTTAGAGGGATGATATGGGATCTTGTAGAAACATATGAAATTCTAAGGGATTGAACAGGATGCAGGAAAAATGTTCCTGATTTTGGGGGGGTCCAGAACCAGAATTCACAGTTCAAGAATAAGGAGTGGGCTATTTAGGACTGAGATGAGAAAAAACTTTTTCACCCAGAGAGTTGTGAATCTGTGGAATTCACTGCCACAGAAGGCAGTGGAGGCCAATTCACTGAATGTTTTCAAGAGAGAGTTAGATTTAGCTCTTAAGGCTAATGGAATTAAGGGATATGGGGGAAAAAGCAGGAACGGGGTACTGATTTTGGCTCGAAGGGCTGAATGACCTACTCCACCTATTTTCTGTTTTTATGTGAAATGCCCATTAATGCCTCAATGTGACTGGGTCCATTCACTCCTTCCCCTAGCACATTGAAAACTGTAGCGCTTTCAATCTTCTCCCCGTTCCAAGGAAGGGATCCTGACCCGAAATGTTAACTGTTTTATTTTTCCACAGATACTGCTTGAGAGGTGATTTCTTCCAAGTTGTTCTGTTTTATTCTACCTCGATTAATAAAACTGGCCAAGATGTCAATGCCCTTTTGCTTTTCTCAGGGAGCTTGGCCATTTTAAAAGGAAGCATTTTGACTGGCAGCTCCCTTGGCACCTACATCGGTGAGACCAAGCGCAGGCTTGGCGATCACTTCGCCCAACACCTCCGCACAGTTCGCATTAACCAACCTGATCTCCCGGTGGCTCAGCACTTCAACTCCCCCTCCCATTCCGAATCCGACCTTTCTGTCCTGGGCTTCCTCCATGGCCAGAGTGAGTCCCACCGCAAATTGGTGGAGCAGCACCTCATATTTCACTTGGGTAGTTTACACCCCAGCAGTATGAACATTGACTTCTCCAATTTGAGGTAGTCCTTGCTTTCTCCCTCCTTCCCCTCCCCAGCTCTCCCACAGCCCACTGTCTCCGCCTCTTCCTTTCTTCTTCCCCCACCCCTACATCAGTCTGAAGAAGGGTCTCGACCTGAAACGTCACCTATTCCTTTGCTCCATAGATGCTGCCTCACCTGCTGAGTTTCTCCAGCATTTTTGTCTACCTTCAATTAAGTGAAATATAATTTAAACAGGAAAACAACTCAGTGGATTTGATGCGGCGGAGGCAGGTTCTCTGGATGCTTTCAAGAGAGAGCTAGATAGGGCTCTTAAAAATAGTCAGGGGATATGGGGAGAAGGCAGGAACGGGGTACTGATTGGGGATGATCAAAGGGCCAAATGGCCTACTCCTGCACCTATTGTCTATTGTCTATTGACTGCTTAAGACATGATTTCTGCCGACAATTCTCTCTTTATTTGAGAAGATGATGCTCCAATGACTGGATTGACAGTTTTTTTGTGCAACAAGAATTGGATACATAATTTACACGTGGAAAATTCATCACTCCCTGAATTTGTGCCAAAAATGGGCCACTTACAATTGATTCTGATGCACATCATACATAATTTTGAGTGCAGGCATTGAAAATTAAAATTGGTGCTCATAATTGCTGGGCTACCTAATTTGAAATGAGAGCGTTTGGAAATTCGATTACAGAGGATTTAAAACAAAGTCTGATAATGACTTAAAGATTACAGTAGTTGGAATGTAGAGGTCGGTTGAGAATGCATCAGAATATTTCAACGTAGAAGGACTGTAAACATCAATGAGGGGTTGGAGGCAGTCTTTAGTTATCAGCTCAGGTAGTGATTGGAAACCTATCCAACGGCATAAGCTATCATCCAGGGGAAAGTAATTGTATGCTTGGTATTTATTTGACTCTTCCATCACTGGTACACGTTAGTTATTGTTTTATTTCTGAAATGTAGTGTAGCAAGTCACCAAGGTAACTAAGTCCGCATCCCCCAAATATAACCTCCACAATTTAGAAGGACAAGGGTAGCAAGGTCTTTGGAAGTTCTCCAGGTTTCCATGCAAGTCACTCCCTACAAAACAGGGTTGTTAGACTACCACCACCATGCAGACTAGCAGTTAAAGCTGGCCCGCTAGCCAATACTGTTTCAATATCAGCCAAAGATTAGTAAAAATAAATCCCATACTAGTGAGATTTTGTCCTGAATAAATAAAATAATGCTTTAAAGAGACCAAAAAAAGAGTTGACAGGTAGTCAACAAGCAATTAATTCTAATAGGCTGTGGACAATCAGGGATGTTTAGTAAGTCGAATTTCATCGCGTTGAAAGCCATCTGTAATGTTACCTTCCAGGGAATTTGGTATCATTATATTGTTTGCAATGTCTTGTTATTTTAAATCTCAGTCAATATTAAAACTCAGTTTTAAAAATCCATAATATTTTTAATATAGTTCAGCAAATAAAATTAAAAATACAAATACTATAAATTCATACAATTTAACGATAAATCTTTCAAGTAATCAGAAATAAGTTAACATTATAATAAAAAAACAGCAGCAAATCACATCACCATTTCGAGATTTGTATCAGTTCTGTTTTCTGTAAATTGCCAGAAGCTGCGTCCCTCGCATTTTCAGTGCTACTTCTGACATCTTAACACCATTACTGAAACAGTCTGATATTTTGGATGTGCTGTGGAATGGATGTGCGGACCGTATTCTTGAATGAGTCTCACAAAGTATTTTCTTCCTCGCTTTGTAAGTGTGCACTTGAAATACTTTGGAACAAAAAATATATAAACAATGTCTTTAGTATCCAATGTCAAAACTGTGATTCGATGCTGTGCAGTTGATTTGTTGCAACGCATCAGTAACTAATCAGCCGTAAGGTGCTTTCTAGTGACTCCAGTTATATTTGTATTGCTTGTGTTCCTCAAGTTCAACTGGATGTGGAGAACGAATTGACGGAGAGTTGCGACCGTAAATGTTCTGCAAAATCCACCTGAGCCTGTGACAGAGCTTGATTGATGAGGGTCTTCGGCAACCAACCCTGTAAAAAGACAAGATTCAGATTGAGGAAAGAGCTCAGGCTTTACATCAAGTATGTTAAAACAGACATGTTGACTTAATAGTAGCAAAAATAGTTTCTATTTTAATTTATAACAGTTGTAAAATAAATGACGTAGTTTTGCATGAGATATATGCCAGTCCCACCGGCCAGTCAGCTTAAGCAGACTCTGCCAGCTTTTATGCTCCGTAGGAGCCTCCAGCCTTTCCAAATCAAATTCTAACCATTTTCTTCCATATGTGCTTGTTCAGCCTTTTATATACATCTATACTATTTGTCTCAGCTCCCTGTGGTAATGAGTTCCACATTGAGCGCTGTGCAGTGTTATTAAATTAATTGTTACAAGCCAGATTGATTGGGAAGATCCTAGAGGCTTTAGACCAGGTTGAGTTGATCTCAGATTTCTAACTGGTGTCTGTTTTCTGCCCTGGATCACTGTAAATTGTGTAAAGTTGTGCTCTAGTTCTATATTCACTGACCACAGCAATATGGGAGTTGCATGTGGCTTAGATAGAGTCAAATACACAGCATAGAAACAGGCCCTTCGGCCCAACAAGTTCATGCTGACCATCAAGCACTAATTCTATTTTAATCTCCCCACATTCCCATTAACTCCTCCTAGATTTGACCACTCACCTAAACACAAAGGGTAATGTACAAAGGCCTTTAATCCTACTGAGATGTAGGAGGAAACTGGATCACCTGGCAGAAACGCATACGGTGACAGGGAAAATGTGCAAACTCCACACAGACAGCACTGGAGGTCAGAACCAGACCCTGCTGCTGCAGCTGTGAGGTAGGAGATTTTCTAGCTGTAACTTATGTTTGGGCATCATGATCAGGTCGTGATCTGAGACTGCCACGGGGTATTAACACTTGGTGAAACATTTTAACTATTTAAATTGTATAGCAGTTTATTTAACTGTTGGTTGATTGAAAAATTGCGAATACATTTCCTCCAACTTTCCAACAAGCTGATTGCAATGCACGGCCAGTGTGGTGTTTTTTTAAAAAACAAATTCAGCCTTTTAAATTATATCAAAAGATTAAAAGCCTGCGTGAGTGACAATAGCAATGCTATTACTGCTGGCGGCAGAGGCAATGAGAGGCAAACGCAGAGATAGAAACACAGGGAGAACCATAAACCCACCTTGAGGTCCATGCTGAGAAGCCACGTAATCTGAGTCTTTTTCTTGTCATTGCACGCCGGACGTAATATTATACAGGACGGTCCAGTTTCAGCTCTGTTGTAAAAAAACATATCTTAGAAATCCTTCTTTTCAACATGTTGAAATAGAGCTTGTGAATAACAACTTTATGCAATAGGTCTGTACCTCACAAAGCCTTTCTGCGGTGGCATCATCTTGGATTCTGTTGCAATTCCAGCCAGGTAACGACATGATCCTTCTTTCCAGCAGTGTCGTACACTCACAAAGTCTCTCTGCCCGATGATGTTTCCAGCTGTCTCTCCCATGATTTCATGAGTTACTGTGGTTGTGTTACCAATTTTTTGGAGAACCTAAAAAATTGACATTAAGAAACATCCGTTAAAATTATTTGTCCAGGTGCGCAATGCTAAATGCTAAATGATTTTGAATGCATAAACAAGGAAAAAAAATCCAATTAACTTACTTGTACGCGTTGAACACTTGGATTCCATGAGCTCATTTGATCTACTTTTTCATGAAGTTCGGAGTACACATGATCCACAGTTGCATCCAATATTGCTTCCAATTTAAAGACCTTCCCAGTTCCAGGTAGAACTTTGCTTACGACATTATCACCATTCCCCTGCAAATAAAAAATATAACCGTTTATTAATCGTCCTCATTCACAATTTCCTCCCCTTTAATTTCTCAACAATTGCAGTGTTTAGTATTTCTCTATATTCTATTGAATCTACTATTCTTCTTCATGGAGCCAGTGTCGAACCTACTATTCTATGATGCTACTTAAATTAGCAAATAAATCAGACCTGACCTCATCTGGCATTTTCGCACTTGAAGGCATACAGCAAGAAAATACAGCAGAGTAATTCCAAGTGGCTTTTATCCATCATAGGACCAGTTTTATAAACAGTTCCAATTGCCACAATAATACCTTAGACAAAGTGTTGAACCTGGCCCCTTTTTAAACAGTGCTTAATAACTAAAGATAGATTTAACCTTAGAATGGTGTTTGTAGTTCATTTTCCAAGGACTTAAATTAGAACGTGCTTTTGCACACTAGTTATTTGAACACTAAGATGAAGCATCGTGGTCTGCCTTGAATCTCCTTGGAGACTTGGACAAGGTGGCACATTGGTAGATTTACTGCCTTACAGCCCCAGAGACCACGGTTCAATCCTGACCACAAGTGCCGTCCGTACGGAGTTTGTACGTTCTCTCTCTGTAACCACACGGGTTTTCTCTGGGTGCTCCAAGTTTCCTCCCACATATCCTCCTTGTAGGTAGGATGGTGCTAGTGTATGGCACAGCCTCGGTGGGCTGAAGGGCCTGTTTCTGCGATGTACTGTATCTCTAAACTAAACTAAAAAGTCAGCAACTTATTTTAATATACATCTGGTTCAGTTACTCTGGTGGTGTCAATAACTATCAGATTCCTCTTAATATTAATTTCTGAAAATCGATCAATTGGAAGAAAATTACCATTTTGATTTCTGTTGCCCATCCATCATCTTGTTGTAAAATATCCCGAGCTTGTTGCAACGCATCTTCCCCTTGTTTGATGTAGAACAGTTCATCTGTGTTTAAAGTGCTATTTACTTTCAGCTTTTCGTCTTGTGCCCTGAAAGCTGTAATAAAACAACATATTGTAAGAAAATATGAATTTGCATGCTTTATTAATTCACAGCCCTTTCCCTTCCACAAGAATTACTTTCATTAAGTAATGGCTAACATTTCTTGAGTGGCTGTAGATAGGCACAAGGTGCTGGTGTAACTCAACGGGTCAGGCAACATCTCTGGAGAAAAAGGATGGATGGTGTTTCGGGTCGGGACCATTCTTCAGGCTAATTTCACACAGTGCATATTCTGTAAATCTAAATATGTTTGTTTCTGCCTATTGAAGTGTAGAGATAGGAACCTGATCTTGTCTTCATCTGAGCATCATTTTACAGAGGAACAGGAGTAGGCCATTCAATTCCTTGAGCTTTTTCAGCTATTCAATTAAATATTCTCCAATGTTAAAACTAATTACTCACTTTGGTTTCATTTAATACTCTTGCCAATTAAAAAATATATCAATCTAGCAAATAGGAGTTATCAATATCATCAGATTGTGTGATCTGGACAAATGTATCCCTTTCCTGATCAAGAGATGCTGACAGCTGCCTCCCTGTTTGGAGCTGCTTTGGTTGTCACTAAAGCTATTCACATCCTTGCTGTCAGAACTACTATAGGAGTTTTATAATTGGAAGCAGCACCAAAGTGTGGAATTATGCTCAATAGAAAATACAGTCTTGTATTAATACCGCAGCAATATTAAAAACAGTATACGGAAATAGTTTCATACCTTCACAGAAGTTTTCTTTCTGCATTAGAGTATGAAACATGCTTGGCAGAAAGGTTTCTTCTGTTTTCATTCGCCTCAGTTCACGTTCTATGGCAACCACTGCCGTTTTCTTCAATCCTACACGGGAAAGAAAATTAGAAACAGGTTATTAACGTCCAAACACTTAAGTCTCGTTCAGTCACTGAACTGCAAAGTGCAGCTTTACAATGACCATTGCTGAATTAAAATAATTTGGTGATTAATTTTTCTGGTGCAGAAAAGTAAAGTGCAAACATATCGCAAGGCTCTACCTGTCATGCTCTTGAAATGTTGATGCGAGATTCCGCAGCATAATTTGAATGTTGCTGGCAGCATGGTTATTGAGCGATTTCCTGCTCTATTCTGAGCTTGTGCTTCATTTGCGCAGTGGCTCTGCTTTTATACTTACTGAACGAAGGCCAGTTTCTCTGATAAGAATGTGTGGATAGATACTCACCAGCTGAATACAGCGTTCAAGGACGACAGGGGGAGCGATGAGTGCAACATTATCATGGGTCATTCTGTGATAGATTCCAAAGCACTAGAGAGTGCTCTGTAATGAAGAATTACTCACAAGTGGGTATCAAGCATTCATATTGTTTCATTATTAATGGGGAAAGCTGACTCTAAATTGTTCAGCAGCCTACTCAATGTTCTTGTTTATGGGTGGTTATATGACTTGTGTCCAAGCCTGGGATAGATATCAGATGTGTTGGAAGCTTGCTGGTGATCTGATTAAGGATTTCCAACTATGGTTGGATGATTCCCTAGACATTTCAATAGATCTCGTTTTGCTTTCAACTATTTCACTTTTGAGTTTTCCCCCAAGGATTGACAAAAGTCCCACTTCACAGAATTTTTTTTTATTTTTTCAATTCAATCTTTAATTGTCATTGTGCAGTGTACAGTACAGAGACAACGAAATGCATCTCCCCAGAAGAGCAAACTTAGAATAATGAACGGTAAAAAATATATATATGTACAAACAGTATCAGTAGTGCAATTATACTGGGGGAAGGAGTGTCCGGGGGGGGGGAGGGGGTGACAGGCAATCACCGAGGTGCAGAGTTAATGATATCTGATTGGATGGTTAAATATATTTTGTGTGTGATTCATTTTAAAATGTTGATTCATTACACTTAAAATTTGAATTGCCTTTTTCTTCAAGTCTGCAATATATTTAGAACAAATGTTCAGAGATATTGAATGTTAATTATTACTCACTACCTCTAGACTACTCGTTAGTTCAGACACTGTAAGTTATTCCTAACGGGTTTCTCAAAAACTAAACTAAAGCAACAAGATCAGGTATCTTTGGAATTTATTTATTCATGTGAAATACTTGATGTCACAAATATTTGGCTGTGTATGATTTTTGATGTCGATCGACAGTAATAATTTGAACCAACCACTGGGGGGTGGTACAGTTACTGTTTATACTGTCAGTATTTAATGCTGATCCGCTCTTTTTTTATAACAGATTCGTAAATCAATGATACCTTACAGTTTAAGCAGCTCCTGTAACCTTCTCAAGAGACCATACAAGAACCTGATGAAACAAAATGAATTAAGAAACTATTAATTTGGTTGACCAAAATCTGATCACTTTTCGGAATCTTAAGGTATCCTAATATGCTTCACAGCCAAAGATGTCTTGTGGCAACGTGGGAGAATTTTATGAACGGGAAGAGTTGTGAAGATGTGGAAGTTAATGCTTGATGCTTTAACGAAATTATGTCTTATAATGAATGATGGAGAGACTAGAGTTGAGGTGCCACAAGAAGATGTACAAATTATGCAGGCATCTTGGATAGTGAGGCTCAGGTAGAGATGGGGATGGCCAGAAAGGGATTTGATGATAAGGATGTTTAAGAAAGAACTGTAGATGTTGGAAAAATCGAAGGTAGACAAAAATGCTGGAGAATGTCAGCGGATGAGGCAGCATCTATGGGGCGAAGGAATAGGCGACGTTTTGGGTCGAGACCCTTCTTCACTCAGCAATCCTTAATGCCTAAACCAATAAATCACACCAAACAATAGATTAACTCCTGATTCACACTTTAAATAAATAGCTTGTTGTACCAGTGACTGAATCAGCCTGAACAACCTGCTCAGTAGCTCCTAGTCCATCAGACTGTAACATGGTCACACTCCACTCAGTAATGGCTGCTGGCAACAAACTCAAAAACATAGTTGAGATTTTGTAAAAAAATGAAATGATAAATGAGATTGAACGAATATTTAAAAAGTGTTAAGGGCCTGTCCCACTTTCATGACCTAATTCACAACCTCTTCCGAGTTTGCCCTTGACGCATACTCGCAGCATGGTCGTAGGTAGGTTGTGATGCTAGTCGTAGGTACTCGTGACATCAAGTAGGTCGGGGCATTTTTTCCAGACTGATGAAAAATGTCCACGAGTAAAAAAGGTCGTGAATTAGGTCATGAAAGTGGGACAGGCCTTTTAGAATTGCACATAGAAATTGAATAAAACATGAAGTAAGAAGCTCAAGGGACAGAATGAGCCACTCGTGTTTCTATCGCTGGTGACTGGAGATATCGTCATGATTTTAGTGGTGAAGTTATCTAAAGACATGGACAATGAATGTTTCCTAAAAATCCCCTCAGCAGATGGAAGGTGTACATTCAATTAATTAAAATGCTAGTATTGGAAAATACAACCATCAAATCACTGAAATGTCTTTAACAAATAAAAATATATGGTTTATTTATTATCTTTATGGAGGGAAATCTACTGCATTTTTCTGGCCCGGCCTCTGTGCCTCTAAACCACCAACAATTGATTCTCAGGTTCTCAACTGCCCTCTAAATCACCTAGGAAGTCCACCTGTTCATTCATTCATCATTGTTAAAAACATTAGCGACGCAGTGTTAATGCTGGTTTCCAACGGGAACGGTGACGGACACACCACACATCTCTGTCCTCCAGTTCCCGCGGACTTCCGCCGCTGGAAGTATAGGACTTGAATGTGTGTGTTTCATCATCATTCCTTACATACCGTGTACGACAGTGATCGCAACCTCCACTGAAGTTTGGATGGCCGTTGACTCGCTGGAAGCTCATCCGCCCTTTGACAGGTCTTGTTTTTGATCATGCTGAGGGTCCACAGCCCCCCTCCAGAAAATGCCATGGAATTAAAGGATCTCCATAATAGATTGGACTGACACATTTGCATTGCAGGCATTAAATCCATTGATCCTCATCTCAGGTAATAGTTGATTATCTCTTTGCAGAGATATAACATTGTTTCTATGAGAAAGTGATGAATGGTGTGCTGCTCAATCTCTGTAACTCACCTTTAAATAAGTAAAATACATTAATTATAGCTTCTGTTATGGGTGCACATTTATATATGATTCTTTATTTATTTGAAATCAGGAGATTTTGCAATCTCAAAATCCAGTGCTTTTCAGCCCGTTACACAACGTGGTCACAGCTTTAACCCAGAAAATGACATTAATACTTTAAGCAGATTCAGATATGCAGCTATGAATAGAATATTGGGCGGCAGAATTAGTTTTGGAATGTTGGGGGAAAGATTTTAATTTCTATTCTGTAGATTTGTATGACAGATTGTTTTAACATGCTAAATGTAGCCTCAATGTACGACAGTGATCACAACTTCTACTGAAGTGCGGATGGCCATTGACTCGCTGGAGGCTCATCCGCCCTTTGATAGGTCTTGTTTTTTGGAATGTTAAGGAAACGCGTCTGAGCTGAAAAGATTTCCAGAATGCTTTCAGAAATTCCACTTGCTTTCTTTCTGAATTACGAGAAATATTATTTTAATTATATTCAATGAAATTAAAATAAATCATGGCTTATGTCATCTCACCGACCATACACTCATCCCTGGAACACCTGGATAAGAAGGGCACCAATGTCAGACTCCTAATCAGAAACACCGGCTCAATACTATTATCCCACCCAAGCTCGGTCTCCAAACTCATGGAACTTGGAAACAGCAACTGAATCCTTGACTCCCTGACCAACAGACCACAATCAGTGAGGAAAGGTGACAAATCATCCTCTACGGTAATCCTCAACACTGGTGCCCCCACAAGGATGCGTTCTCAGCCCTCTTCTGTATTCCTTACACTCTACACCAAATGCTGATCCAACCCAATTTACAAGTTTGCAGACAACATCATCGTAATGGGCCGGATATCACAAAATGGCGAGGTGGAGTACAAGATTGAAATTGAGAACCTCGTAGCTGGTGCCAGCACAATAACCTTTCCCTAGACAAAGGAGATTATGATTGACTTCAGGAAGTGAAACGGTAAACACACACCCAAGTATCTATTGATGGTGCTGAAGTAGAGAAGGTTGATAGCTTCATGTTCTTAGGAATAAATATCACCAGCAATTTGTCCCGGACCTGCCACATTCGAAAATATGGCCAAGAAATCACACCAATGCCTCTAAATCATCAGAAGGCTTAGGAAGTTCTGCATGTTCCCAACAATCATCACAAACTTCTACAGATGCACCATACAATAAGTTTTATCAGATGCATCACTGTTTGATTTGGGAACCACTCCATCCAAGACTGCAATAAATTGCAGAGATTTAGCCCAGACCACCATACAAGCCAACCTCCTTCCATGGACTCCATCTACATCTCATGTTACCTCCATCTACATTTCACATTGCCTCAGCAAGACCACCAGCATAATCAGGGACCAATTTCACCCTGGTCACTCCCTCTTCTCCCCTCTACCATCAGACAAGAGGTAGAGACGTTTGAAAAGGTACACCTCTAAATTCAGGATACACACAAGATGGTGGAGTGGGTGACTCAGTGGGTTCTCTCTGGAGAGAAAAAATGGTTGATGCTTTGGATTGAGACCCTTCTTCACCCATTTCCTTCTCTCCAGAGATGCTGCCTGTCCCGCTGGGTTACTCCAGCATTTTGTATCTACCTTCGGTTTAGACCAGCATCTGCAGTTACTTGCTACACATTTCCTCTAAATCCAGCTGTCATGAGTCAACTCAACTGTCCTCTTAGCTGGACTGTGGTCCTGATTTACCATCTACCACCTTGTAAACAATTGAACTATCTTTTATTGGACTTTATCTTGCTCTAAATGTTATACCTTTTATCCTGTATCTGTACACTGTGGACGGCTTGTTTATAGTGTTATTGACGACTGGGTAGCAGGCAACAAAATGTTTTTCACTGTACCTCGGTACACGTGACAGTACTAAACTAAACTAACTAAATATTAATCTGAGTATAAAATTTCATTTAACCGACAAATTCAGTGAAAGAAATGGGATCTTAGTTGATCAATGCATTATCTCGTCTAGATTTTTACTACCATTAAAGGTTTGTGTGGTCACATTCACAATGTGGGTGGGACATCAGAGAAGATGGATTGCACACAGCAAGTTCCCTCCAGTCTGGGATGATGAAATAATGTTTTATGTTACATGGACTCAGGGATGAATGTAGGCCAAATTATCTTCAGCATCTTTTATCATATTATTTCATCATACTTTAAAAAAAAGCATGTCCTAATTATGGAGATTGTGAGAGGAACTCGGGGGACATAATTAAAAATTTGATTGAAGAGGTGAATTTTGAAATGAGTTATAATGGTAGAAAGATATATTTCCTAGGTTTCAAGAAGGAATTACAAGGATTGGGGATGATCTATCTGAAGATTGTGCTAACAGTACACTCCAGAGTGTACAAGCCCAGCTGCTCCATGCTGAGAGAATGGAGCAGCTGGGCTTGTACACTCTGGAGTTTAGAAGGATGAGAGGATATCTCATTGAAACACATAAGATTGTTAAGGGCTTGGGCACACTAGAGGCAGGAAACATGTTCCCGATGTTGGGGGAGTCCAGAACCAGGGGCCACAGTTTAAGAATAAGGAGTAAGCCATTTAGAACGGAGACGAGGAAACACTTTTTCTCACAGAGAGTGATGAGTCTGTGGAATTCTCTGCCTCAGAGGGCGGTGGAGGCAGGTTCTCTGGGTGCTTTCAAGAGAGAGCTAGATAGGGCTGTTAAAGGTAGCGGAGTCAGGGGATATGGGGAGAAGGCAGGAACGGGGTACTGATTGGGGATGATCAGCCATGATCACATTGAATGGCGGTGCTGGCTCGAAGGGCCAAATGGCATACTCCTGCACAAATTGTCTATTGTCTAATACAGGGAGGATAGGGTGCACACAAGCTCAGAACTGCAGGAGGCCGGCGTTTGGGAGTCAATGTAAGGCATGAAGACCTTGCAGATACAGGGGTGGAAGAGGAAATGAAGGGATTTTAGCTAACCACGAAGTTTATGGATTAATGATAGACACAAAATGCTGGAGTAACTCCACAGGTGAGGTGGCATCTATGGAGAGAAGGAATTGCTGATGTTTTGGATCAAGACCCTTCATTATGAACTGGGATTGAAAATCAAAATGAATAAGGATGTAGGATTTTGGGCAAGTGCAGGACTGATTGTGTATTCAGGACAAACTGGATTTTACAGAGTGTAATCAGTGAAAGGGCCACTGAAAATTGCCCTTAAAAATAGAAACCAAAGCACAGGGATGAGGGGAACTTATTTGAAGAAGGTTTTGTAGTACAGTGTGGAACTGTGAGCTCCATCAGCAGAACACAGCGTAGCATTTCCTCAACTGTTCAGTGACAGGAGGGGAGTCAGAATCCATGGGTCTGGAAACGCACTGACTCTGATCCAGCAAGGACATGTGTACACAGGAAGTTTCTGGCAAAGGTCACTGATCGCCTGGGTTGAGGGACATTCATGGGGGCACCAAGGCCAATTTATAATAGTGGGACTGCTGCTTTGAACTAAACCAATGATTCAACATTAATGCCAGAATTAAATTTGAGCGTGTCAGTTTCCTCCTGCAGTAAGCAGTACCTTTATCAAGTTCAGCTTCTTTGGCCCCAACCTTAAACTCATCCCTGAGCTACATTTGTCCTCAGTATTTTTACATTGTTAACTAAACAATACCCCAGACTTGTTTGTGCTAACTTTAGATGTTTAATATTTTAATGGTTTGTTTCAAAATATAATTGCATCATATACTAAAAGTTTGCAGTCAAAATTAATAGTTAAACTGTTGTGTAGTCTCAACAATAGACTGTTTAGGAAATATATTTATGTAATCAGTGAAAATCTGATTAAGTGTAGAGGTTCCAATTCACATTCAAGAACAATGTTGCCTATTTTTCTACGACTTTATAGCACTTAAGAAATTGACTCAAATGTCATCAATGCATATAGACTATGTGCCAACTATACCCATGTCTTGTGTTTTTTGCTGTATTTTAGGGAAATTGTGACTGTTTCCATATTTTACATGCTTTTCGAAATTTGTTTGAACAGTGACTAGATTGTGTTCTTGTGTGAAACAGAAGAGGCAATGCAAGTTGTAGCCTTCAAACTGAAGGAACTGTAGAGGCGGAGTGAGATACAATCTTAAAGTTAATAGGCATACTGTTAGTTCAGAGCACATAGTGTGTAGACAAACGGAAATGTATATTTCCTCTTGGAAGAACATACAACGAGTTAAGATAATATTTAGCTAAATAATGATGCTGTTAATACTAAAATAATGTTGGTGGTTGTACATTGTAACTCCTGGTTATGTTACTAGACTGTTAGAAATCTAGGTTAATGATCAAGTTAGAAATCTAGGTTAATGATCACGTTGAAACATAAATTTAAATCCACTCAGTAATTTGAAAACTTAAATTCTATATTTATTTTTGTCCAACTGGTTCACTCCATGCTGGACCACATGTACAATAGGAACATTACATAAGGCTGTTGTTCATTGACTACAACTTGGCTTTCATTACTATCATCTCTTCTAAATTCATCATTAGACCCAGGGGACCAGGTCTCTACTCCTCTCTATGCCAATTTCTTTATTGGCAGAACTCAATCGGTACAGGGGTGCCAGGGGTTATTGAGATAAGGCAGGAGAATGGGGTTGAGGGGGAGAGTTAGATCAGCCATGATTGAATGGCGGACTACACATGATGGGCCGAATGGCCTAATTCTGCTCCTATCACTTATGAATGTATGAGTTTAACAATAACATCTCCTCCTCACTGACCATCAGCACAGGGACACCTCATGTCTGTGTGCTCAGCCCCCTTCTTCTTCTTTTGTGTGCCGTGCACGGCCTAAAGTTGTTGGACAACTTGTTCTATTTGATCTTCCATTTCTGCACGTCGAGTTGATTGCATTAGTCGAAACAGGGCGGACCACGTGAAGTTTGCAATCTTCCACGCGATCCATACCCGTAAAGCTGTCGTAGCCAACGACAAGGCCACACATGGCCTCAACGCCATCTTTACATTAGTCAGTGATGCCACTGCCATTTGAGGAATAATGGGCAACAATGAGTCGGAGAACGGTATTCTGGTTGAGTGGTGCCTGAACAACAAACTTGCTCTCAACGTTGGGATGGCAAAGAAGCTATTGATGACCAGGATGGGAAAGCAGAGGGATGATGCATCATCATCAGTGGGACATTGGTGGAGATAATTAACAGCTTCCTGACATTACATATCTATGATTATCTGTTCTGGGCCCAGCACATTGACGCGATCTCAAAGAAAACCGCCAATGGCTCTACTTCCTCAAAGGTTTGCTGAAATTGAGCATGTTACCCTTACTCTTGACCTCTGGTGCGTGGTGAAGAGTACACTGACTGGTTGCATCATGGTCTGGTTCAGTAATTCGATCTTTCATAAAATAATTGAGCATTCGAATGACCAAAATAGGCCTCGAGAAGGCAGACATTATCATCAAAAGTACACACCACCCTGGCTACGCTCGCTTCTCACTGCTACCATTTGGAAGAAGGTAGCAGTGAACCTGAGCCTGAGAACTGTTACCTTAACGTTCAAGATCAACTTCTAAACCATCAGCCATTGGGTTCTTGAACCACCTTGCACAACCCTACCTCAGCACCGAACTACCATGGACTTTCGACTGCCTTGGCATAGTGCTCTATGGCATAGTGCAAAGTGCTCCACTGTATGTAGTTTTGTTTTTTATTATCATGGTCTTGTTTATTTAGCATAACAGATAATATATTGTATTTTTATTTTTGTTGTTAGTTCTAATGTGCTGGTAAAGCTGTAACAAAGAAACATAGAAGATAGGTACAGGAGTAGGCCATTCGGCCCTTCGAGCCTGCACCGCCATTCAATATGATCATGGCTGAACATCCAACTCAGTATCCTGTACCTGCCTTCTCTCCATACCCCCTGATCCCTTTAGCCACAAGGGCCACATCTAGCTCCCTCTTAAATATAGCCAATGAACTGGCCTCAACTACCTTCTGTGGCAGAGAATTCCACAGATTCACTGCTCTCTGTGTGAAAAATGTTTTTCTCATCTTGATCCTAAAAGACTTCCCCTTTATTCTTAAACTGTGACGCCTCGTTCTGGACTTCCCCAACATCGGGAACAACCTTCCTGCATCTAGCCTGTCCAACCCCTTAAGAATATTGTACGTTTCTATAAGATGCCCCCCTCAATCTTCTAAATTCTAGCGAAGAATTTCATTTTTCTGATTCATAATTGCACATGACAAATAAACCCTCTTGATCTCTTTATCTTGCAATAAACAAATCTAGATATGATAGATGATATCAAAAAAGTAATGGAAGCCATCCAATTAGTGGCTGATTGATGGAAATTGGATTTCTTTATGGCTTTGATCTCACAGCAGACTGCAAGGCCAGGAAGAGTGGCCACTGAGTTTTGTGTTTTTTGGATGATATTAACTGCCTTCTTCAGGCCTAATTTAATAATTCCAACACTCAATTATCTTCCTGACCCACTATTTAACAAGGACACCTTGCATCGAGCCACAGCCACAAAAACAACGAGGATAGATTAAGTACAGAGAAGCTCAAAACTACTCATCCAAGAAGCAAACTTACCCAACAGAATTAACAAAATTGTGACCCTTCACAATCTGTCTCTCCATGCTTCAACGAATACCCTGTTATGTTCAAGTAAAGTGTGAAATGAGGGTGTGGAACTTGGTCCCTGGAGCACTACGAGCCACACAATCTTAAAAATGATTACAATACATAAAAATATAATTCATCCAATAAAGCCCAGGCCAACCTTCTGTAAGAGCAATCCCGTTAGTCTCATTCCTGTTCAGTTGCATCCAAGTTTTTGTCACTGGTGCCCCTGAAATTTCCAGTGGTTCCAGTAGTGACTATCCCAACGTTTATGAAACAGTTGGACAGGTACATCAATAGGACAAGTTTGGAGGGATATGTACCAAACGTGGGCAAGGTGGGCTGATGGGCCTGTTTCCACTGCATCACTCTGACTCTCCGACTCTAATGGCCCAATGTGTTGAAGTCTGTCCTGCACACCTGAAAATTATACCGTAGAACTGATCTGTCTGAAGATTGAGAATGTTGTCAATCCATTTCCATCCAGAGATGCTGCCTGAGTACCACCATGCAGGTTGTTGAGCGTGATAAAGACTGGGACCTGAATTGAAGGGGTGAAGTTTGGATAGATCAGCCTGGGGTTGGGGAGGGGATCTTCAGGAATGGGGATTCCACAGATTTTGGGCTGGACTGGGAGTTTTAAGTCCTGGACTGGGAGTTTTAGGAGCTTTAGGAGAATTGCTGGATTAAGAGCAAGGGCAGATCTGATGTTTATGTGAGGGGGTTGGGCACAATGGTTGGTCAATGGTGATGGCGTGACTTGTGGGATTACTGGGTCAAACTGGGTAATTGGCAGAATCTGTCAGGTTTGGATCCTCAGAATGTTCACTGAAGATGAGTGTTTGGAGAAGGAGCTTGGGTCTCGATGGATTAGGAATGAGTGCGATTGAGAACAGTGGGATGAAATGGTTGGCACAGTTACAGGTAAAACCCTGTCCCATGGTACGAGTTCATTCCCAGAGTTCTCCCGAGTTTCCCCTGATTCGAACTCAGAGATTTACAGTAATGGCCACTTGTCGGTACTCGGGGCTCTCGTGGACATTTTTCAACATGTTGTAAAATCTTCACTAGTCTTCCCGTGCTTACCTGCCATTAGTGAGTCTTCCTGAGTACCTGCCGTTAGCGCTAAGAGACATCCCCGAGCTCCGATGTACCCGCTACGTTCATTCTCCATGCTTACCACGAGTTTGATTTTTTTTTTAACTCGGGAGAGCTCTTGGAATGAACTCGTATCGTGGAACAGGGTAATAAGTTTGTGACTTAAACATTTGGAGGAGCTGATGAAGCTCTGCTGTGACAACACGTTATTCAGTGCTCTATGTACATATGCAAGGCTCTAACTGGTACTCTGCATGGGGAATAATGACTTTCCCTGTTTATTTTTAATACAAAGAGCTTTTATTCAAATAAGCGCTTATTCAAATAAAAGCTTTTATTCAATTGCCCGTAGCGGCGATTGCGGAGGCCTCAATAGGCCCCAACCGATGGTGAACAGAGGAAGGGGACTGAACTTTGGTGCCTTCCCTCACAGTGGGAAACATTGATTCCGCTGTGGGGGGATGTTTTTTATGTTTTATGTTAAATTCTAAAGTGTTGTGTTTATCTTATTTGTGTGCTGCATGGTAACTCAAATTTCACTGCACCAATGGATGTATGTGACAATAAATGTCCTTTGTCCTTAAACACCAATACAGAGTAGTAACAAAATCAAGATTGCCATTGGCAGTTTAGAAGCAAACAGTTATCAGATTAAAATATTGTCAACTTTATCTACGACACACTCGACCCCCCATGACAACCACCACCCCCCGCCCCCCCCCCCCCCCCTTCCCTTCCTCCCGACCCTCTGCCCTCTGTCCTGGGTGACATGAATTTCTCTGTAGGATCAGAAACTACTCCTGAAGTCCATGGATGTGTTGCGTTGGATAGATCCAAATGATATTCCAGGGTGACGGACAATATCCTTGTCCACAATTTCTGATGCCTTTCCATGTGAAAAATATCACAATGAAAAAGTTGATGTTGCAACTCACAGCACCAGGGATTCAAGTTCAATACTGACCTCAGGTGCTGCCTGAACAGAGTCAATGCATTCTAGTTAACTAGTGACGGTGCAATATGAATGAGTGACCTATGTTTAAGAATCTGGATTACAGAAGATGTTTGGTGTAGATTTGAAATAACAAAGGCAAGAAGTCATTTATAGGTGTGGTGCGTAAGCCCCCTAATAGTATCAAAAATTGTAAAGGAAATTATAATATAAACTTGTCAAAATATACAGCTGTAATCATTGGTGGTTTAATGCACGTTTAGAATGGGAAAATAAGATAAGCAAAAGTAGCCTCGATGAGCAAATTAGTATTTTAGAGATGGGTTCTGAGAACAGCTTGTTCTGGAGCCAGGGAACAGGCAATATTAGACCCAGCATGACAATGAGATAGGGTTAATTCATGTCCTTGAAGTGAAGACATCTCTGGGCAGCCATGATTACTATACTATTAGATCTTGTATTCATTTTGCGATATAGAAAAAGGAGTCAAGATTGGTATTTTAAACTTAAAAAGCACAATCAAGCGTGCACAATAATAGAGCATGCCAGTGAACCGGCAAACTAGGTTAAAGGACATTCGGTCATGATGCAATGGTGCATATTTAAGGGGTTCATTTAGAATATCCAAAATAGATACATTCCAATGACAAAAAAAATAATGCATGGGGTGAACCCACCATCCATGTTAATATTGCACTATAAAATAAGATAGACACAAAGTGCTGAAGTACAGTAGCTTGCAAAAGTTTTCATACTCCTTGAACTTTTCCACATTTTGTCACGTTACAACCACAAATGTAAATGTATTTTATTGGGATTTTATGTGATGGACCAACACAAAGTGGCGCATAATTGTGATGTGGAAGGAAAATTATACATGGTTTTCAAATTTTTTTACAAATAAAAAACTGGAAAGTGTTGCGTGCAAAAGTATTCAGCCCCCTTTACTCTGATACCCCTCAATAAAATCCAGTGCAACCAATTGCCTTCAGAAGTGACCTAATTAGTAAATAAAGTCCACATGGATGTAATCTAATCTCAGTATAAATACAGCTGTTCTGTGAACGCCTCAGAGGTTTGTTAGAGAACATTAGTGAACAAACAGCATCATGAAGCCCAAGGAACACACCAGACAGGCCAGGGATATAGTTGTGGAGAGGTTTAAAGCAGGGTTAGGTTATAAAAAAATATCCCAAGCTTTGAACATCTCACGGAGCACTGTTCAATCCATCATCCGAAAATGGAAAGAGTACGGCATAACTGCAAACCTACCAAGACATGGCTGTCCACCTAAACTGACAGGCCGGGCAAAGAGAGCATTGATCAGAGAAGCAGCCAAGAGGCCCATGGTAACTCTGAGGAGCTGCAGAGATCCACAGCTCAGGTGGGAGAATCTGTCCACAGGACAACTATTAGTCGTGCACTCCACTAATCGGGCCTTTATGGAAGAGTGGCAAGAAGAAAGCCATTGTTGAAACAAAGCCATAAGAAGTCCCGTTTGCAGTTTGCCACAAGCCATGTGGGGGACACAGCAAACATGTGGAGGAAGGTGCTCTGATCTGATGAGACCAAAATTGAAGTTTTTGGCCTAAATGCAAAACGCTTTCGCCAGAGCTACAATGGAATGGTTTAGATCAAAGCATATTCATGTGTTAGAATGGCCCAGTCAGTCCAGACCTAAATCCAATTGAGAATCTCTGGCAAAACTTGAAAATTGCTGTTCGCAGACGCTCTCCATCCAATCTGACTGAGCTTGAGCTATTTTGCAAAGAAGAATGGGTAAATATTTCAGTCTCTAGATGTGCAAAGCTGGTAGAGACATACCCCAAAAGACTTGCAGCTGTAATTGTTCTAGAAAGTATTGACTCAGGGGGGCATAATACTTTTGCACGCCACACTTTTTGTTTTTTATTTGTAATAAAATTTGGAAACCATGTATCATTTTCCTTCCACTTCACAATTATGCACCACTTTGTGTTGGTCTATCACATAAAATCCCAATAAAATACATTTACGTTTGTGGATGTAACGTGACAAAATATGAAAAATTTCAAGGAGTATGAATACTTTTGCAAGCCACTGTAACTCAGCAGGACAGGCAGCATCTCTTGAGAGAAGAGATTTGAGTTGGACCCTTCTTGAAGAACTGAAATGTCACCCATTGCTACTCTCCGGAGATACTGCCTGGCCCGCTGAGTTACTCCAGCACTTTGTGTCTATCTTTGAGTTAAACCAGAATCTGCAGTTCCTTCCTATACTTTTGTTTGCACTATAAAGGTTTTGTTTGTACTATTACAGACTGGTTACCTAATAATAACTGATTATTTATTGTACAATTGTAGATTTATTTGTTATTATTGTGTTAATTTGCCTGTAATGCTCTAGCAAGTAAGAATTTCATTGTTCTGTTTCGGGTATATGCGAAAGTAAATACTGGTCGCTGGGCCAAACGATTTGACAGAGAAAAGAGATAGCAAAGAACAAAAGATTAATGGGGAAGGAAACATTTGAAATACGAAAACAAATGGTAACATTTATTATAGATTTTTACAAAGTATTAACAGAGTCTTACACAAAATGAGCATGGGGAAACAATAGTGGAAAACAATATAATGCAGATGAATCATATCGATACACTGCATCAGTATTCACTATTGGGAATACATAACATCCCAGAAATAACAATAGTTCAAGAGTTGGAAGGGACAAACTCGGGAAAATTACATCACCGTTTTACAAATTACAAGTGGCACTAAGCAAGTTGTTGAAGCTGCTGGTTGGCAAGTCTCCTAATCCTAATAGGTTTCATCTGAAAGGCTTAATTGAACTGGTCAATGTAATGGTTGATGCATTGGTTTTAATTTTTCAAAACACACAATATTTGGGGATTGGATTGAAAACCTCCCCAAAATCCTTCTAGATGTACAAGACGTTGGTGAAGCCGCATTTGGGGTGTTGTGTTCAATTTTGGTCAATGTTCAATGTTGTTAAGCAGGAAAGAGTGCAGAAAATATTTACGAGTATGAGAGCTATTGGAAGAAGTTACCAGGCTAGGACCTTATTCCTTGGAGCACAGGACGACGAGGGATGATCTTACAGAACAGTATAAGATCATGAGGGGATTAGACATGGTGAATGCACAGTCTTTTGCCCAGAATAGGAGAATGTAGAACCAGAGGACATAGGTTTAAGATGAGGGAGGTAATGCTAATAGGAATCTAAGGGACAACTTTGTCACACACATATTGGTGGGTATACGGTGCGATAGAACTTTATTTATCCCAGGAGTGAAATTGGTCTGCCAACTGTCATAAAGTACAACAAGATAAACGTAACATGAAATGTAAGTGACGAGTGGAAAGTCCAGGATTTGGGATATGCAAAGATTTGGGGGGGGGGGGAGTCTATCCCACAACAGAAGGGGGAGGAGTTGTACAAATTGATAGCCATTGGGAAATAAGGATCTCCTATGGTGTCTGCTGCATCTTGGTGTAACCAGTCTGTTGTTGAAGGTGCTCCTCAGGTTGACCAGCATATCACAGGGGGGGTGTGCTGTATTATTTGTGGTAGTATATAGAACAAGCTACCAGAGGAGGTTGTTGAAGCAGGTACAGTAACAATGTTTAAAATACATTTGGACAAGGACATGGATAGGAAAGGTTTAAAGAGATATGGGCTAAATGCAGGGAAGTGTAGTGTAGATGGGGGCATCTTGGTCAGCATGGACATTGGGCCAAAAGCTTGTTTGTGTGCTCTAAAACTTTATGAATGAATGAATAAGTTTATTGGCCAAGTATTCACATACAAGGAATTTGCCTTGGTGCTCCGTCCACAAGTAACAACATGACATACAGTGACAGTTAGGAATGACACATAAAGCATTAAACATTAATAATAAAATATTATCGATTAAACATGTGAATTAAATCCAATACCAGAGCAAAAGGAGGCTACAATATTTTGGTTATTGGGTAGAGCTACTACTCGTGGAAACTAGCTGTTTTTATATCTGGCTGTGGCAGCTTTGACAATTTATAATTCTTTAAATACAAATGTCTTATTTAAAAAGAAGGAAAATAAAGCTGGAAACTACAGCCCAATTAGCATTACACCTATCGTAGAGAAAATGTTAGAAGCTTTCATCAAAGACATTATAGTGGGCCACTGAAAATAAATCCAAGGTAATCAGACAAAGCCAACTTGGCTTAGTGAAAAGGAAATGGTGTTTCTTTGAAGAGATGACGTGTACTTTGCATAGGATTTGACGAATTTCCAGAAGGCATTAGATAAGATGTCACATCAAAGGATTTGGTGGAAAATAAAAGCTTATGGAGTAGGAGTTAATATTATTCCCATGGAAAGAAATTGGCTGATAAGAAATTGTGAGGAGACATTGATGGGTCTTTGTCTCATTGCTAAGGGCTGGACTATTGTGCCAGCGGAAATATGTAGGAGGGAACTGCTGATGCTGGTTGAAACCAAAGATAGACACAAAGTGCTGGAGTAACTCAGCGGGACAGGCAGCATCTCTGGAGAGAAGGAATGGGTGACGTTTCGGGTCGAGACCCTTCTTCAGACTCAGATTCAGGGGAAAGGGAAATGAGAGCTATAGACGGTGATGTAGATATAGAACAAATGAATGAAAGATATGCAAAAAATTAATGACAATAAGGGAAACAGGCCATTGTTAGCTGTTCACCAGTTGAGAACAAGACCACCTGTGTCTCATGTTTCCCTTTCCCCTGACTCTCAGTCTGAAGAAGGGTATCGACTTGAAATGTCACCCATTCCTTTTCGCCAGAGATGCTGCCTGCCCGCTGAGTTACTCCAGCACATTTTGTCTATTGGGCCAGAGGGGTGGTATGGGGACCTTTTATAATATATCATGAGAACAACCAGGAGGAAAATTTGCTGACGATATAAAGATGTGCAGGGAACTATATCGAGAAGTGGAACCTAGAACTAGGGACCATTATTCAAATAGTAAAGCATTGTTCATTTAAGTGAGATGAGGCAATATCTTACCCGCTCAGAAGGTTTGGAATCTCTGGAACTCCTCTTCAAAAGTGCCAGAAGCAGCATGAATATTTTTAGATGATATGTTGAGAATTGGTAGGTTGAGTAGTTGAGATTACAATCAGAGCAGCCATGATATTATTAAATGGGAGAGCAGACTTAAAAGCTTTAATGTCCACTCCTAATAATTGACATGTTCAAGATTCAAGAGGGTTTACTGTCATTACAGCTGTATACACCATACACAGTGCAATTCAATAGCGTTTCCCTAGAACCTCGGTGCTACATAGAACACAATTGGACAACATGCTACATATATAGATATACTACGCTATACACATGGTGCAAAACCTTCCTTGCTAAAGTGCAACAAAGTAAATAGAAAATGTATAAAACAGCAACGCAGGACAGTAGACAACAGTGCAACAGAGTGCAATGTACACAAGCCAAGTGTGCCAAGGATGCAGTGCAGAGTTTATGTAGCAGCAGAGACGGCCTGGGGGAAGAGGCTGTTGCATAGTCTGGATGTGAGGGACCGTATGCTTTGGTACCTTCTGCCAGGCGGGAGGGGGGAGAAATGTTTATGTGAGGGGTGGGTGGGGTCCTCCGCAATGCTGGTTGCTTTGCAGATGTCTGAGATGGGGGGGGGGGGGGGGGGTAGAGACTCCGATGATCTTTTTGGCTGTCCTCACTACTCGCTGCAGGTTCTTGCGTTCCATGCTGGTGTTGAAAGTATTCAAGCAAAGGTAGACATATGTTTGGTTCTATAGGGCAGTTAAGAGTTATATGGAATAGAGAAACACATCATATCAGCCACAATCTTATTACATAGTGGAGAGGGAAAAGGGGCCACCTGGCCTTCTCCTTCTCCAATTTTCCCAAATTCTTGTGCATTATCCAGTCTCAGGAATGGTGAAGGTCGACGGTGCACTTGATGATACTGGCAGCAGTGGAAGTTAAATGGATACTAAAGAGTGCTTTCTTCAACGGTAGAGAAAGGTAAGGGAAGAACATGCTGGCAGTGGGAGAGAAATGATATGGGTTGTGGTCAGGAAATTTCCATCACTGAGGTTCCAATGGTCCCTAGGTAGTCACCAACATGCCAAAATGACAAACCATTCCCCCAACCATTACACATACCAGCCTCGCAAAGAACCATGCGTGCATTTACCCTTCGAAAGAGTGAGTCTGAAGAAGGGTCTCGACCCAAAACGTCACCCATACCTTTTCCCCAAAGATGCTGTCTGTCACGCTGAGTAACTCGAACATTTTGCGTCTTTCTTCATAAAGCAGCATCTGCAGTTCCTTCCTACACATCACCCATGTTTGTGTTAGCTGACATCTGCTTACAAGAGATGAATGCATTTAATTTTCCATCTTGGCCTAGTGGGATTTGAATCCACAACCAGAGTGTAAATTATGAGGATTGAAGCACATAGGTTTGTGTGAATCGATTGGAGGGTGGGTGTACAGAGGTAACAACCATTCCCTTTCCCGTACGAGTCGTGGAGCATGGAAACAGGCCCTTTGGCCCAACTCGTACTTGCTGATCAAGATGCTCCATCTAAGCTGGTCCCCTTTGTGAAACTTTTGGCCCATATCTCTCGAAACCCTACGTATCCATGTACTTGTCCAAGTGTTTATTAATGTTGTCAGAGTACCTTCCTCAACTACCTCCTCTGGCTTATACCCACCACCCTCTGAATGGAAAAAGTTGCCCCTCAGAATTGTATTAAATCTTTCCTCTTCTACCTTAAACCTACGTCCTCTGGTTCTTGGTTCTGCTTGCCTGGGTAAAATGCTCTGTGCATTCACCTTATTTACTCACCTCATTTTATACACCTCTGTAAGATCATCCCTCAGCCTCCTGCACTCCATGGAATAAAGTCCTAACCTGCCCAACCTCTCCCTGTATCTCAGCTCCTCGTGGCCTGACAACAACCTCATACATCTTTCTCTGCACTCTTTCAAACGTATTGACATCCTTCCTATAGAAGGGTGACCAAAAGTGAACATTGTGCTCCAAATGTGGCTTCACCAACATCTTGTACAACTGTAACATAATGTCCAAATGTCTCTATAGAATACCTTGACTGATGAAGGACAATATGCCAAATGCCTTTTTGATCACTTTAATCGACCTGTGACGCCACTTTCAAGTAACCAGGTGGCAAGGTGGCGCATCAGTAGAGTTGCTGCCTTACAGCGCTTACAGCGCTTAGAGACCTGGGTTCGATCCTGACGACCGAAGCTATCTGTACGGAGATTGTACATTCTCCCCGTGACCTGCGTGGGTTCTTCGGTTTCCTTCTATACTTCAAAGATGTACAGGTTTGTAGGTTAATTGGCTTGATAAAAGTAAAAATTGTCCCCAGTGTGTGTGTAGGATAGTGTTAATATGCGGGGATTGCTGGGCGGCACGGACCCGGTGGGCCGAAGGGCCTGTTTCCACGCTGTATCTCTAAACTAAATAATGTACCTGCACTCCTAAATTCCCCTGCTCTTCAACGTTCCACATTGCCCTGCTATTAACTGTGAAGCTCCTGCCCACTTGTCTTTCCCAAATGCAGCACCTCACACTTATCTGCATCAAATTCTATCAGCCATTCCTCATTCTAGCTTACCCAGCTGATCAAGAGCCTGCTGTAATTTTTTATAGCTTTTGGACATGGTTTCATAATTTGTAATAATGCCGCATGAGTCCATATACCCTTTATCCTTATTAACCAGAAATGGTTCACTTTCTGAGTCTCAAGTATAGAATGAACACCCAAGGAGGAAAGGCTTTCCTTAATCAGGGTGAGGTTGTTCATTTTATTTCTCATTTACTTCCTGACTCCATAGGAATGGATTTGAAACCATTTTGGCATTTTCATTGGCCTGTTAGTCCCTTCCTCTGACAAGCTAGAGTTAAAACTCTGCGGTAGATAAGGGTATAATCTGGAATAACCTGATTACAAGGCTTTAGAAGATGAAGAAGGGAGTCACCAAGAAGTATCAGTAGCGGGTCTTCAAGATTAAAATTGAGCGGCTACATCTCTTTCAAAGTGCTGCAGTTCAAACCAGTACATTGAGCAGCCTGCCAGGGACATGGTTCATTCAGAACCAGCGTAATGACTAGACAGTTTCAACAAATAATGATTATTTCAAGGACGAGACTGAGAGCATTTTAAAACCACTGTATTATTATAAGGTCATTCACATGGCTATTATAGAGCAGGTAGCTTGAGGACTTGGTTTGAATCTTGGGTGATATTGAGTGGGTGTTGGGAAGCATTCACACCTATCTATGCTTCTTGAGTGCAACACCTGAGCCACATCTAGGGGTGGGACTGGTGTCGGCAGTCTTGATCCTGTGTCCTTACCCTTTGCTGAGGTGAATGCTGATGGTCAAGATATGATTGAACGGCGGAGTAGACTTGATGGGCCGAACGGCCTAATACTGTTCTTATCCCTAATGAAAACAGCCTTGCAAAATGTAGGAAAGAACTGCAGATGCTAATTCACACCGGCTAGACACAAAATGCTGGAGCAACTCAGCAGGTCAGCCAGCATCTCTGGATAGAAGGAATAGGTGACGTTTCGGGTCGAGACTCTTCTTCAGATTCAGACCCTTCTCTCAGTCTGAAGAAGGGTATCAACCTTAAAACGTCACCCATTCCTTTTATCCAGAGATGCTGCCTGTCCCGCTGAGTTAATCCATCATTTAGTGTCTATCAGCATTGCAATAGATCTGTACTTGAGAAATAGAGAAAGCAAGAGGTATTTTTGTGAGAATAGGTGAGAATGGGGAGATGCAATAAAGACATTGCAATTTGCTAGCTGTTATAGAGTTTATTTGCAGAACCAATGGTTGGACTACACCTGACCCAACCCAAATTCTGAACCTCTTCAGAGAGTGCCTAATGTCTCATCGTCAGCAATCTTCTTGGTGACCTCTTCAGAAAGCTCAGATGTGATTTCCTATGAGAGCCATGAACTGAATATTAATCAGAAGGACGTCAAGTAATTTTTTGAACATTGTCAATCAGTAGTGTACGTACTATATCAGAGAAATAAAATGTCTCTTAATTAAGTCTATACTGTTGCAATTGGATCTCAAGGAGTATCCTATCCAAAGGGAAAGACCAAGCAATGAAATCTCCAGGAGACTTCCCAACAAGCGAAGATCCTATCGCGGAGCAAGATAGACCACTCCTTCTAAATGCAATGGGCTGACGTGTAGTACGCAACGGAACGGAATGTGGGCTTTTTTTTCATCCATTTCCGTAACCAGACCCGACACGACCCCACTCGCAGTGTAATCAACGTTGCAGGGGAACAGTTTGTGTTAATAAATTAAATTTCTGAAAATGAGAAGATTTTTACCAATAACTTTTAATTTTACGAGGATGTTTCCGTAAACGGCTTCTGTCTCCGCACTAGTGTCCTATGGGATCTTTGGTGCAGAGACAGAAGCTGGATTACGGAAATGGGGCCGAAAATTACCCATGAATCTGCCCATGACCGTACTACGTCTTTTTCGTTGAGTGCTCTATCTTGCTTGCTGTAGGATCTTTGCCAACAAGTGTTGCTATCTCTATAAGTAATTAAAAGCTTTCAAAGATTGAATAGATGAGAGACAATTCACGAAGACAGATTCAATGAAACATATTAGAATCAAATAACTGCATATAGTTCTTGCTGCCATCCAATTGATTATAGGCTTAAAATAAATACATTTACAATGTAAATGAGTGTGGCAGCACCTAATGGCAGCGACTCGACTGCAGTCTTGTCTTTATTTTAATTTTTGTCTCGTTAAATGTATGTTTTTGATTCTAGTTTTAGCTGTGTATTTGTGGGGGGGTGGGGGAAACCATTTAATCTCTTCCCTGTACGGGGACCCGACTTTTTCCCTGTCCGGTCTCCGGTGTCGTTGGGCCTAACATTGTGGAGCCGGCGGTGTCCTCCAACCGGAACCAACCTGAGGGCTCCAGTCGCGGAGCCTGCGGAGTCGCCGCCTTCGGAGCAGGAAGAGCCGTGGTGGCGCGCGACTGCAACCAGATTTCGGAGTTTCGGAGGCCCAGTGGAAAGGTACATTGGGAGCACGCAGGCCCCTGGTGGGAGACCGCTTTTTGACAGCTCCCGCAACGGCAACTTCTCTCGCTGGAATCACGGGGTTTAAAGGACTTGGAGCGGGGCCTAACATCGCCCAGCGCGGCTTTCGCGGCCACAGGACTTACCATCGCCCACCGGGGGCTTTAACATTGGTAGCCCCAGTCGCCTCGATGCAGCAGTTGGACTGCTGGACTGCGGGAGAAGAACAAAGGGAAGAGATATCTTTTGCCTTCCATCACAGTGAGGAGGTGTTGGAGATTCACTGTGATGGATGTTTGTGTAAATTGTGTTAAGTGTGGGTCTTGATTTTTTTTTGTAATGTCAAGACTGTAGAAATACAATTTCGTTCAAACCAAGCTGTTTGAATGACAATAAAGGCATTCTATTCTATTCTATTCCATTCTGCAGAGTTTTTCCAAATGAAAATGTCTCCAATTCTTTGATCCTTGCAGAATCCTGCTTTTTTATTGCTGGGGATGGTCTGGGAGAGGATGTTGACATTGGTTTGCTCATCCTTCCAGTAGATTAGGAGGTTTTCCAGACAGCATTGGCTCTTGATAGTCCAGGGGTCAGAAGGGTAGGAGACACTGCAGTGGCATCCATGCATTCTACACTGGGTTTGAGGCCAGCTTTAATAATTTTTTAGGCAACTCCAGGCGACTAGACTGCCACCTCATGGTCACCAGGGTGTCGCCTGTATGGTCATGCGTAGTCTCCTCAGCCGCCCAAAGAGTTGTAGCGTTTTTTTGGTCACCGCTGGATTTTGAAATGTTCAACATTTTCGGCGACAGTCAGTATAGCTTGACTTCTCCTGACGTAGGTGCTGTCGTAGGTTGTCGTCAGGATGACGTGGGTTGTCACCAGGTGATGTAGGTTGGCATCGGTGAATTTCATCGGTGACTACCTACGTCAACCAGCGACAGGTACCAGCGACTGAATTGTCTTAAGTTGTCTTCAGTTGTCACCGACAGGTTCGTAGCTTGTCGCGGGCGGATGTAGGTTGTCGTAGGTGTGGTCGTAGGTGGACGTCCTAATGGGTTGCCGGTTGTCGGTAGCTTGACGTCGACTAGGTGGTAGGTTGCTGTAACTTGTCGTAGACATTGTCGGAGGGGGGTCCAGTCGCCGAAAATATCACCTAAGTGGTACAGGCTCTTAAGGCCCACGCTTGTGCATGCTTCACTCAATGCACCAGCAATGCCTTGGAGCATGGCCACAGTCTATTATGTTTAGCTTGCCACATCATTTGCATGCCTGATATCAGACTCCCCAAACAGACATTCCAATCTGAGGATAGACACAAAATGCTGGAAAAACTCTGCAGGTCAGACAGCATCTCTGGAGAAAAGGAATAGGTGACGTTTCTGGTTGAGACCCTTCTCGAAGCTGTTCTTTTTCTCCAGAGATGCTGCCCAACCCCCTGAGTTACTCCAGCATTCTGTGTCTATCTTCAGTGTAAACTAGCATCTGCGGTTCCTTCTCACACGTTCTATTCTGAGCACAGTATTGAGTGGAAATTAACAAGTATATAGACAAAATGATTCAAAGATGCGCTCAAAGCTTTCTTGAAGCAGTGCAACAACCCAACTGACTCCTAGTTACCTCAAAATGGCGAAGGAGCAGTTGGGATGGTATTGAGTGCCATTAGACTATGCATTAAGAGTACATAGAAGCCTTGTGTAGACAGTGGAAGGAATGCATTGCAGAACCAGCTGCCCACACACCTGTCCGCCACCTCCTCCCCAGCCTGTGAAAGACTTCATTAGCTGCTCAAGAGCACAAAACGTCAGAGGAGAAGAAAGTCATCCTCAATCCCGAGGGACTGCCTAAGAAGAAGATTCTGTTTATTGGCTATGTATATATTATGTTGAATCTACTGAGTACTCTGTTCTTTATAGTTGCAAATTAGTGTATTCAAAGGTGATAAGCGACCTTCAGTAAATGTTACGTGACATAAAAAACTGCAGATGTTGTAATCTTGAGCAAAGCACAAAGTGCTGGAGGAACTCAGCAGATCAGGCAGCATCTGTGGTGGAAGTGGACAGGCGACATTTTGGGTTGTGACCCTTCTTCAGACTGAGACTGCAGGGCTTGTCCCACACGCGACCTTGGTTCACAAATTACGCGACCTTGTGGTAGCTTGAGGCATATGGGCATTGTATGTCCGCGCGGGGCCGGTCCCACTTAGAAGCGCGGAGTTGTGCGGGGCTGGTCCCGACATCGCGCGGGGCTCCGAAATTCTGGCAGTGGCCGAAATCTTCGCGTGCTAACGGCCTGGCGGCACGCAGGCGCATTGCGGTCATACGCAGCGTGTTGACGTCGTACACCTAGCTTGTGGCGTTGTGCGATGACGTCACCGTCAGGTGTGGCGAAGCGTTATTACGTCACCGCCCGATGCCCAAATTCAGTCGGCCCGCCTCCTGCCCAGCTGATTGGTAAGCATGACGCAAATGACGCCACACGCGAACTTCACTTGAACTCCGCTTCCGTTTGGTCGTGCCAAACGCACGCAATCGCATTCAAGTGGGACAGGCCCTTTAGTCTGAAGAAGTGTCGAGACCCAAAACATGGTCCATTTCCTCCACAGATGCTGCCTGACCTGCTAAGTTCCTCCAGCACTTTGTGCAGTGCTTTAGTAAATGTTTGATGGTTTACATTTTATCAATAACAAAGGGAATTGAGTGAATAAGCATCTAGCAAATCAGTTGTCCTTCTCCCATAAAGATAGGAAATACTGGAAATCCTCAGCAGTTTTGGCACACAAAATCAATGGTGATCAATGTGTTTCATCAGAACTCTCGTTTCATTTTGCAAAGAAAAGGGGAAGAGAGAAGGACCAAGGAAATGTCTGACATAAGGCATAAAGGAGGAGAAACTGAATGTTATGAACGCCTCGAAAAGACAAGTAAAATCTAGTTTATAACAAAAGGTTTTTCTTACTTTGCCCATTTCGGATGATAGATCATTGTTTCTCCCTCCATATAGGTTACTTCACCTAGAACGTGTTTCCAGTATTTTCTGTTGACTTTGAAAGCAACAGCGACACCCACACTTTGTGTGTATTCGAGCTGCCCAGTTCTGATGATACGCCAAGAGCCTCAATTGTTAACTTCTCCAGCTGTAGTTGCTGTCTTAAGGGCCTGTCCTACCAGCATCCGCTCCATGCGATGACCGCGATCAAACTAGAAGCGGGGGCCGCGCGGAGGTCGGGTGATCCCTGTACAGGGCCGTTCCCACCAGCATGCGCCTGCATGCGGCAAGCGCGACCAAACCGGCAGCGAGGGCCGCGTGGAGGTCGGGTGAGTAGCGCAACGCGGCGCAAAGTGAGGCGAACTTGGAGCAAAGTCTTAAAGTTAAGTTCGCCAGGACAGAGAGGGGCACACAGAGAGGGGCACACAGGCACACACACAGAGGGCCACGGAGCCACACACATAGAGGGTCAAGGAGGCACCTACAGAGAGGGTCACGGAGGCACGACGTCGAGACGGTGTGTAATGCGTCGAGGCGACTGCGAGCCGACAAGCCGTTGCCGCGCGGAATTTTTGAACAGTCAGTTTTTCGTAGCCCCGCGCGATGTTGGGACGAACTCCGCACAATTCCGCACGGCTCCGGCGATCGAAGTGGGACCGGCCCCGCGACGCCGGACGGCTCAAGCGACCACGTTAGATCGTGCTCATCGCATAGAGTTGCATGCTGGTGGGACAGGCCCTTTACCCTCTGGGTATTCTCAGCATTGTATTTTATTTCAGGTTTGCAGCAACTGTTGTGTTTTATGCCTCACCAATCCAGTCTCCTTCATCTTCCATTAATACCCCATCCATATCAGCTACAGTTAACAAGCCCTCACAACCTCCAAGAAACCCCATTACCATGTGTGTTGTTTGTTTATTTGTTGCTATCCATAATTCCTACCTTCCCCTATCAACTCCCTACTGCATTCTCATCCCACTTCTCAGCAACTTAAAAACGTGCTTCTTTTCTATCTCATTCTCTCTCTACAACTCTCCCGCTGACTATTACTAGAACTTTTCTTTTTAGAGCACAGTAATATTGAACTGCTATGAGCAGTTTTTTATTCAGCTTCGAGTTCAGCATCTCGAACGTAATAGGTTTTATCTACATCAAACATAAGTGACTGTTTCACAACTAATGGACGAAAGCCAATGAAACAATAGGTTTTGTTTATTTTAAATAAACTTAATTCCAAATTCAAATATGTGAGTCCAATAAACCAGTGTTTGGGGGGTGTGAGGTTTGGGAGAGCTGAATAATTTTATCTCTGTTTTCAGTTAAATGACACTTTATTCGCTTTGAAATACCACTGCAACTTCAACAACCTCTTAATTGCTCAACATAAAAAGGCAGCTAAATTAAACCTCATTGCTCTGACCTTGCAATTGACGAACACACGGGAGTGGATTCAACTGATATGATGATTAAAATAAGGGAAAAAAATTGGGTAAAAGGCAAAAAAAAAAAAATGGAAGCATAGGTCAGGGATTGGGAGGCCGAATTATGTGAAATGCTGTGTTCTTGATTTGAAAGATTAGCCAACATATCAAATAATGTCGTTTTGGCAAGTGTCTATTAACATGACAGGATAGTGTACTTTGATTTGGAGGATGTTTGTCGTCAATGTCCCAGGACACTTACTGACTTTCATATTTGCATTTTACTTTTAAATTACAACATCAACATTAGTAATGATGATCACATCCAGAGGTGAATTGGTTAAGAACCTGCCAGAGGATAGTTACACTGAGAGCAAGTAGGTTGGTAATCATAGATCTTTGTCAAAGTGAGGTTTACAGAGTGGTAAAGGTATGGGAAAGAGATGCAACGGGTCAGAGGAAATTGTCAACCCAGCTACTTTTGCTCTTTGATTTGGGCATTCCGCAGCATCAGTTCAGCGCCCATTTTAAAGCCTACTGTTACTCTGCAAACATTTTTTTACACATTTCGGAATTGGCTTGATGCAGAGGCAATTCTGCTCCCTGAAAAGTCCTTGTTCTCTTCTTCCTCTTGGAAAACACTACATGCTCTTGCAACGATTTGTAGATCGTAACCTTCTCTCTGAAAACAAGACAATTTAAGACTCGACTTCAAAAGTTTGTTTGAACTGTACTCTGGAACAATTTTCAAAATAATAGATATTTCAACGTTATTTCCAAATCAGTCAACTCCATAAAAAGTTAAATAACTTTGATGTTAAACAATCTTTAAATCCACCAAGAGCAATTTTTCATAGTTGAGCGTGCACACTCTTAAGTCAAAAGTTTATAAATTCAAGTCTCATTCCAGATTCTTAGGTGCAACGCAGAATATTTCACTATGTACAGTGATAACCTCAATAACAGATTTGCTTAATTTCATCACTGGTCCCCATCTGTAAGCTCAGCTGATCAAAAAGGATTGAACACCCATGAGTTCTCTGTATTCGTAGGTCAACATTAATCAAGGATACCATTTCTAATTTGAACAGTAATTCATCTCATTCACTGTTAGTGCGGGCTTATTGGTACGAGCTAAATAGTTGCTGTATTTTGTTGCTGAAAACAGTGCTCACTACTTCAAAATAATTAATTGTATTGTATATATTTCCAAAAATCCTGAGAATAGGGAAAGTGGTGAAAGAAAATATTTTTTACAAAGGAAAACACAACAGCATTTATTAGCCAAAGGAGGTTGTCTACAAATTGCTGTGCAGACAGTATGCTGCATAATCCATACTGCGCAAATAATAAATCAGTATCTCAAATTCAGTCTGGTGTTTTGTGCATGCAATTTTTTTTAGGTTCCAAGTGTCATTTCATACACTGCAACAATTCATGTAATTAACATTTGCTTTGGTTTTATAATCCCTCATGTATTCATAAAACTTTATTGCCTCAAAATTCTAGGGTACCCTAATGAATGTTCTAGATGGGTGCAGCAAATGGCCAGCGTTGAAATGCTGAGACAAGGCTGAAGAAAACGTCCAAGTAGGCATATTTTGTGCCTTAGAATTTACATAATGGTGGAAAAATGGATTATCAGAAAAGGAACGTCTTAGTTACAGAAGGGTCTCCACCCGAAACGTCACCTATTCCTTTTCTCCAGAGATGCTGTCTGACCCGCTGAGTTACTCCAGTTTTTTGCGTCTATCTTAGTTACAGACTATTAGGACCCTGGTCATATTTGGCAATGGGACAAGCTGCATTACAGAAACGAAGGAGTAGAAATTATATGCAGGATAATTTATTAACGAGAATACCGAAAGAAAAGTTACCTGGATTGGTATGGTCCATTCAACAATTGTAGACAAATCAGAATTGGGGAATCTAAAAATTTAACTGAACTGACAAAATCCAAAGCAGCTGTTGCCTCAGAATTGCTTTTCACTCCTGCTTGAGCAAAGGTCGTGTCCACCTTGATTACAGAATTAATAACCAGTGCCCCTCTGCGGATCAATGGAAACATATCACAGTTAAACATGACAATATTTAAGCGGCACATTAAGCAATAGTTAAGTACTTAACAACGCTTTCAAGTTATTGATCATCTTTCCATTTTGGGTCAGGGAAATCAGAATCGGACCGCACGGTGGCGCAGTGGTAGATTTGCTGCCTTACAGCACTTGCAGCATCAGGGACCCGGGTTCGATCCCGACTACGGGTGCATGTCTGTACGGAGTTTGTACATTCTCTCCGTGACCAAGTTGGTTTTCTCCCAGATCTTCGGTTTCCTCCCACACTCCGAAAGACGTACAGGGTTGTAGGTTAATTGGCTTGGGTATACTTGTTATGTCCCTGGTGTGTGTAGGCTTGTGCGAATGTGTGGGGATCGCTGGTCGGTGCAGACTCAGTGGGCCGAAGGGCCTGTTTCTTAGTTTAAAAATTGCAAGCATTTTAACTACTAATTTCCTTGTCGCTGAACACATCCACAATAAATCACCAGATTTATAAAGAATAAAAACTAGTAAGACAATGGACAACAATGCAGAGCTCATGTGGAATACCACATGTGGCATCTTGATTTTATTCAATACATTACTGATACTTAAACTTCCAGCAGATTCTACTCTTAGCTTCTGTTGCTAGAGCACACTAATAAATCTTTATGTGCTTCAATTTATAATTTTGTCGCACCGCATTTCTGGGAATTACTTTGGGAGATGACACTGGAAGAATGGAATCTGAAATATAGACATATGGACGCAGTCTGCATGGATGGAGGACACCACCAACTTAGCTTGGCCAGGCGGAACCCGCAACATTGCCAGGACAACAGGCCTTTATGGCAAAGTTAAGCATCTGCATTTATAACAACTTTAGACTTGAACCAGGAAAAATAACTCCAGAAAATATGGTGACCCTTGTACACTGTCTCAGTGAAATCTACTATTCCTATACATTTGTACTTAACTATAATTGTGCTTATATATATTTTTACTGAACTGGATGCAAAAAAAGGAATTTCACTGTCCTTCTGTACATGTGACAATAAAGTGCCATTTGAACCATTTAATTTACAAGAATAAATATAGACAGAAAAGCAAAGTATAGAGTCACAGACTTGAACAGCATGGAAACGGCCTTCGACCCAATTGCCATGTTCACCCAGATGATGATCTAAGCTCGTCCCATTTGCCTGCATTTGTCCCACATCTCTGTAAAGTTTCCTACCCATGTACTGGTCTAAATATATTTTAAAAGTTGGAATTGCATCTGCCTTTACAGCTTTGTCTGGCAGCTTATTCCATGAACCCACAACCCCATGTGTAAGAAAGTTGCTCCTCGGGTCCTTTTATAAATCTTTGCAGCCTCTCCTTATATATATGCCCTCTAGTTTTATCCCCCCCCCCCCCCCCCCCCGACCCTGGGATAAAGACTCTGATCATCCACATTGCAAAGTTCAATTTTATTGCAAATTGACCTTCTGCCTACAATGTCTTCTAGGAGAGGCTGGTTGGATATGCTAGCGAAATGGCAACCATCTGCAGTCTCCACCTTGTGGCTATTCATCATGCACAAGCCTGTATTGTGATTCTTTGGATCATTGACTGAGAGAGAAAAAAATACCCTTGAGGCAATGAAAACTGGTGACCTCAGGAAGGGTAAGCTAACCTCTTGGCTAACTTCCAATGAATGCAAACATTTCAAGTTTGCCATTTGTTTGCCAACAACATAAAAATAGGTGAAAGGACATGTTTCAATGAGGATATTGTGACTCTGCAATGGGATAGATTGAATGATTTATTGGGCAGACATTTGACAAATGAAGCTTAATGTGGGAAAGAGACATGGAGGAAAAAAAATGTGCACGAGAGAGACAAACTTTCATTGACAATAGACAATAGGTGCAGGAGTAGGCCATTCGGCCCTTCGAGCCAGCACCGCCATTCAATGTGGTCATGGCTGATCTTCCACAATCAGTACCACGTTCCTACCTTCTCCCCATTTCCTTTGACTCCAGTATCTTTAAGAGCCCTATCTAGCCCTCTTGAAAGCACCCAGAGAACCTGCCTCCACTGCCCTCTGAGGCAGAGAATCCACACTCACAACTTTCTGTATGAAAAAGTTTTATTTTAAAGCAAGAAACAAAAGAATCAACCAAGAAAAGATGGACAAGAGTATAGACTGGACATAGAGACAACAACAGATAGAGAATGGGAGAAGGTAAGAGACGGAAAAACAAATCAAAAAAGGGATGAATGGAAGAGAGTGGACGTGGGAAAGAGAGAAAGATTTAGAATAAGACATGGATGAGAGATACCTTAGCAAGGTGAGAGATAATCAGAAGGAGGATAAAGTTGAGAAATATGATGTAAGAAGAGAACAATTGAAAGGAAGAAATGGTGAAGCATGAGATTAACGGAGGCAGCGAGGTTTGCAAGGTACACCATCTCTCTGAGCACCGGCTCCCCTCAGGGCTGTGTCCTGAGTCCACTGCTGTTCACCCTGATGACTCACGACTGTTGTGCCAGGTTTAGTACAAACCACATCATGAAGTACGCAGATTACACAACAGTGGTGGGCCTCATCGGGGACGACAATGAGCTGGCTTACAGGGAGGAGGTGAAACAACTGGTGGACTGGTGCAATACGAACAACCTGATCCTGAATGTCGAAAAAACAAAGGAGGTTATCGTCGACTTCAGGAAAACCCGGCACAGTCCCACACCACTTCACATCAATGACAGCGATGTGGAGGTGGTCAGTAGCACAAAGTTCCTGGGGGTGCAGATCACTAACAGTCTGACCTGGTCGAATAACATCTCATCAACAGTTAAGAGAGCGCAGCAGCGGTTGCACTTTTTGCGCCGGATGAGAAGAGCTCATCTCACCAATCCCATCCTCACTACCTTCTACAGGGGCAACATAGAGAGTATTCTGACCAGCTGTATCTCTGTCTGGTTTGGGGACTGTAGAGCCTCCGACTGGAAGTGTGTGCAGAGAGTGGTGAGGACAGCGGAAAAAATCATCGGGACCTCTCTCCCCTCAATCGGGGATATTGCAACCAAACGTTGCGTGTCTAAGGCCAGCAGTATTATAAAAGACCCCACACATCTCCATCACGGACTGTTCACTCTGCTGCCCTCGGGAAAAAGATATCGCAGCATAAGGAGCAGAACATCAAGGTTCTGCAACAGCTTCTTCCCACGAGCCATCAGACTCCTGAATGCCATGTAATGGGCTGCCACCATTGTCTATTCATCCTTTTATCCATTTTATCCATGCCTATCCTTCTGTTAATTTATCGTGTTGCACAGGGAGCCAAATGCAACGTAATTTCCTTTGGAACTGCATATATCAATGTATTTCTAAATGACAATAAAGTTTGTTTGACTTTGACTTGACAATCAGTTTGACTGGACAGAGGAGTGGGTGAGTGAGAAAACAATCGGAAAAGCACAGAGAGAAGCCAAGAAATGCGGAAAAAAAGAATGGAAGATGAGAATGTTGCGAAAGAGAGACCAATATAGAAATATATATTAAAAGAGGGTTTGGCACAGAATTAGGTGAAGTGAAATATAGAGTGTGAAATAAAAGGACAAAGTACAAGTTGTAAATAATGCATAAAGTTACTACAGTGGTGGAGCAGAGGCAGAGGACAACACGGCTATGCTTGGCCAGGCCGACCCTGCAACACCGCCAGGACAACAGAACCTCATGGTCAGGTCAAGATCCCTGCACTTCCAACAACTGGGACTTTAAAATGGTGCCAACCTGGCGACTGCAGACTGCCTCAGTGTGTTACTGCTACACAATTGTACTGTTTCTGAGATGCTTATCTAATATGTATCTAAGTGCTTATGGATAATGATACTTGTACTGAACGGTATACAGAAATACATTTCACTATACCTTGGTTTAAGGTGAAGGGGAAAAGATTTAATAGTAATCTGAGGGGTACCATTTTTGCACACAAAGGGTGGTGGATGTGTGGAACAAGCTGCCAGAGGAGGTGGTTGAGGCAGGGACTATCCCAACATTTAAGAAACTGTTTGACAGGTACATTAATAGGACAGGTTTGGAGGGATATGGACCGAGCAGGTGGGACTAGTGGAGCAGGGACATGTTGGCCGGCGTGGGCAACTTGGGCTGAAGGGCCTGTTTCCATGTTGTAAGAATCCATGACTCTCTGTGACAAATAAGTACCATAGTGTAGTTCTCAGGATTTTGTGGCAAAGTGCCCCCTACTTGAAAAATAGTGAAGGTCGTGGAACAGTTTGATTACATGTTTGTTCCCAGTTTGATGGAAATCCATGAATTTGCATAACTTGTTACAGCTAAGCAACTTATAATCATAGAAGGACATATAGTGCTGGAGTAACTCAGCATGATAGGCACCATTGCCAGAGAACAAGATCAGGTAATGTTTCAGTCCAGGAAACATCTTCAGACTCTGTCCCGATGTGTGTTCTCTAGAGTTGCTGCCTGATCCACCAAGTTACTCCAGCGTTTTATGTCCTTTTGTGCAAACCACCATATGGTTTCTTGTTTCTGCAACGTGTAATCATGCTGATTTTCCATGAATGCGTAAACACTGAAATTAGTGAAAGGAAGAGCAACACTGGAAGTGGGAATTCAGATGGGCACCGAGTGATTTATTAATTATTTATTGAGCTATGTTTAGGAAGAAGGAAACTCAATGATGATATATAGACTTCCATACCTGCTTCTGATGTTGGTTTTACATTTTTGACTCCATAAGCTGAGCTCAATGATGCCAGAAACGTCAATTCCAAGCCCCCCTTGGAATTCAGCATTTGCTACAAGGCCAGACTGCAACATGAATGACTGCAGGAGAGAGGAAATTGAATAATCTGTAACTGCGAAAAAATAATCTGTTAAATTCAGTGGAAGCGTGTTAATCCATTATGTGGACAACATTTTAGTGCGGGTAGTGGTGGCTATCTGCCAGAGAGAGCACAAGGTTTAGAAGACACTTGGAACGGTTCATGGATAGGAAACGGCTCGGAGGGCCTTGTTTATGAGCACTGATTCATCAGGGGGAAGAGTGGACAGTAATCAACATTTTTCTTTGAACATCTTTGCTGTTTATCAACATGAGGACCTAAGTTGTGCCAATGCAAGTCAAAGAAGCCATTATGAGTGTGAAACAAGAATAAAAAGAATAAAGACATCGGCCAAACCGGACAGTGAGCGTTGCTTGATAGCAGTGTCAAAACTTTATTGTTTCTGTATACTGATTGGGAGAGAATGAACCAGATTGGATTGGACCTGCTTTTTTTTTGTGACTAGGACGTACACAATGAGCCATCAAAGATTTAACATTTCCATGATACATGGTGCACAATCTGTAACATGCATTGCGCTCTTCACATGCATGACCCCATCTCTTGATTACATTTACATTACAAACTACTGCTATTTAAAAAAAATATGTTCTTACCCAAAAAAGTAATTTACCAATGCTGTGTGCTTACTGGGTATCCTACCGAATCTACACAGAATTCAGTTTATTTAGTATAAATAATCTTTAGCATCACAGAAATCTCTTTTTTTGTATTGTTTCTCAATTAATAAACGAAAACCTACAAATTTATAAAGGAAATAGCAAAGCACTAATCGTGTGTGAAACCAGATTAATATAAAATGTATGTTACATGAGTTCACAATTTTTTGTAACACCAAAGTATATGTTCTTTGAATTCAGTACCTGTAGATGGTCAATTAGCAAAATGGATCCTTTTATTATACTCGTTGGCTCTTCAGTGACCGACCAGAGCTTTTCCATTAGATCACTGTACCCTTGGAAAAATACAGTTGGAGGGAACTGGACATCAAAGAGAATCACTGACATACTGGCCGTGATTTCATCATCATCATCATCATCATCGTCGTCCTGTGCAGGGCTTTCTTTGAAGAAAGAGTCGAGACCTTGGGCTTCAATGGATACCTGTTCCAGATGTGAAGGCGATTGTACAATAAGTAGTCACGCCAATATAATAACTGGTAAGTGTGCCTTGCCAAGTCAAAAAAAAATCTCCTGAGATCACATTGCTAATTTCATGGGTTACTGAATTGATATAAAGAGTGGCAGCTCTGCTTGATATTTTTCTATCCACCCCCAGAAGCATCACATATGCTGCCTGATATTAGTTTATATCATAACCTGAACAGTCCTGGTTTAAATCTATTGATTGGGTAGGCATGAGAGGTAGGAGGAGAGTATAAATATCTGGTTATTAACTCTATCATTATATTTCGTGTCATGTGTATTAGAGTTGTTGGGTAAATGTTAAATGGGATTAATGCAGGATTAGCGCAACAAATGGTTAATACATGGTGCACACTCAACAGTCTATGAACCTATGTGTAGGAAGGAACTGCAGATGCTGGTTTAAACCAAAGATAGACACAAAATGCTGGAGTAACTCAGCGGAATAAGCAGCATCTCTGGAGAGAAGGAATGGGTGACGTTTTGGCTCCTGCCTGTCCTGTCTGTACGGAGTTTGTAAGTTCTCCCCGCATGATAGATCTGCCATTAATGATTTGTCTGTAAGATCCTTCTCCTTGAGTGGGAGTTGGAACAATGTGGACAAATATCTGTCACGTGATTCATATGTGCAGTTTGATTTAGAATCTAGAGCCTATCCGTAATTAATTTGGCTGGGCCTGAAGTTGTTATTCCTTGTTCCCCAAAAGTAAAACATTTCCTTCTCATTCCAGAAATTTCTAAGTGTTAAACATTTTCCTAAATTGAATATCACCAAATAGATTGCAAATGTAATAATTAGCTGGTCAGTCGATACAAAGGCAAGCAGTCAGGAAAACGTGAACAGACCTGTGTTGCATGAAGCTGATTTCCCTGAGTAAGTATGAAGAAATCCGTGAGACTCTTCTGTAATATTCCAGTGTCTCCAAAGAGTAAATCCATATTGTAAGAGGATATGGCATCTGTGGTAACTTAGAAAGAAACTAAATTGGAACATATTTTCTTAAATGAAATGTAAAGCATAATGGTTCAATATTCATAGAAACATAGAAAATAGGTGCAGGATTAGGCCATTCGGCCCTTCGAGCCTGCACTGCCATTCAATATGATCATGGCTGATCATCCAACTCAGTATCCCGTACCTGCCTTCTCTCCATACCCCCTGATCCCTTTAGCCACAAGGGCCACATCTAACTCCCTCTTAAATATATCCAATGAACTGGCCTCAACTACCTTCTGTGGCAGAGAATTCCAAAGACTCACCACTCTCTGTGTGAAAAAAGTTTTCCTCATCTCGGTCCTAAAGGAATTCCCCCTTATCCTTAGACTGTGACCCCTTGTTCTGGACCTCTCCAACATCGGGAACAATCTTCCTGCATCTAGCCTATCCAACCCCTTAAGAATTTTGTAAGTTTCTATAATTCCTCAGTCTTCTAAATTCTAGCGAGTACAAGCCAAGTCTATCCAGTCTTTCCTCATATGGAAGTCCTGACATCCCAGGAATCAGTCTGGTGAACCTTCTTTGTGCCCCCTCTATGGCAAGAATGTCTTTTCTCAGATTTGGAGACCAAATCTGTCCACAATACTCCAGGTGTGGTCTCACCAAAACCCTGTACAACTGCAGTAGAACCTCCCTGCTCCTATACTCAAATCCTTTCGCTATGAATGCTAACATACCATTCACATGGTTTTTAATGATCTAAATGTGTAGCAAAGGATGATGGATGTAATTAAGCTCCTATTACCTGCTAAGTATCCCGAAGAGGAAGATGAACATCCAAATCTAGACATATGATTGTAATTATATATCAGTCGATCTCTCAGGAGCTCTTTTATTACTTTGCTACAAAAAGTAGGAGAAAATAAGGTTTAGTGGAGAGAGAAGGTTTTTCTTTAGAAGTTCACCATCATTATCAGACGTTCAGACAACATATTAAAAAGAAAAAAAAACATGTATTATTTTCTCTTTGGTTTAAATTAAATCCTTCTATAACCAACAATTTGGCAAAAGTGCCACTCTGAGCATAGTTCTCAAGGACAAAAATATACAAAAATCTATGGCATAAAGATCCAATGTTCACTCAAAGATGTTAGACTATTAAAATGAATGAAAATGAACACAATAGAAGAGTCTTTAAGCTTGTGGTACGTTGTAGGAAATTTGTACAACCATTTTAGTCATCAAAGCCTGATGGACAGACCTCAAAGTGTCAGCTGTTCTGGTAAACAAAGCCTTCTCCTGACCTCTGTAAAAACAAGGAATATATGCAATGGAAGCCACCAGATCTGCGAGTGGGGTTGTTCATCCCCATGTGTTTCTGTCTTTCCTAGTTGAACAAAGTTCTGCAATTCAATCACTTCAGGTTATGAGATAAATTCAGACTATGGTACGAAGACTATGGTACTTTGTGCCTTCCCTCACAGTGGGTACCATTGTGTGGGGATGTTTTTATGTTTTATGTTAAATTTCTTTATAATGTTATGTTGTATTCTTATTAATGTTCTGCAATGGCAACTTGAATTTCACTACACCAATTGGTGTATGTGACAGTAAATGAAATATTTGAACCTTCGAAGATGATAGAATATAGGATTGGCTCAGACTCGTGTGCACGAGAACATTCTCCACCCCACCGCACTCAAATATAATTCACTGTCTGCGAGTGGGGTTAAAACAAAATCAGGGTGCGTGAGTGAAATTGGGAAACGTATGTGGCAGACTCATTTGTTGGAAAATGTGAAAAGTACAGGAGACTGGGAAACGTGGGATGAGCACCGGTGCGGACTGCAACTTTACCATCATTATTAGCATGACTTTTCTTCAAGCAAGCACAGACTTGACTGCCAGTTCTTACAACCGAGGAAGAATCGATCAATGTTAAGATAAAATTCTGTGAGTCTGGGAAATATTATCTCACGATCTGCCTGTAGATGAGGAATGCAGACCGTTTTTGTAGCAGGTCCATTTCGCAATGATTTCACAAATCTCGGGAGTTGCACACAGAACATGTTTCCACCCATCTTTATGATTTGGACAGACCTTTAGTATAACCTGCTGGTTTTTATACACCATTACTTCACCTAAATAAAAAGGCTTCTGCCTAAAGAGTTTTTAAAATTGCTTTCGCAAGTAGCAGGAGAGGTTAGCGCATCGAGCTAAAGGTCGACATGTATGAAGTGGTATAAGTTTTATGTGCATAAAATCTCAGCTAAACCAGGCTTAAGGGCGGCACAATGGCGTAGCAGTAGAACTGCTGCCTTACGGCACCAGAGACCCAGGTTCGATCCTGACCACGGCTGCTGTTTGTATGAAGTTTGTGCATTCTCCCTGTGACCATGCTGGTTTTCTCTGGGTGCTCCGGCTTCCACTCACACTCCAAAGATGTACAGGTTTGTAGGTTCATTGGCTTTGGTGAAATTGTAAATTGCCCCTAGTGTGTAGGATGGTGTACGGGTTAATTGCAGGTTGGTGCGGACTCAGTGGGCTGAAGGGCCTGTTTCCGCGCTGTATCTCTGAAGTTTAAACCAGTTGGGCCAAATGACCTCCATTTACTTTACATATTTGCTACGATTCTACACACAGCAATCCTGCTCTGACCTTGCTTGATGATGGTCTGAGTGTCGGATATTCTGCAGTTTTGCCACTGTATACTTAGATAGTTCTGATTCCATTTCTCTCATAGACAGTATAATATTTTTCAATTCCATCGGTGAAAGTTGGTTATTGAGGATGACATCTAGTGCAGCCATTCGCACAGCAGTCCCATACCGATTCCTGCTTTGGTGAAAAATTCTGTTCATCTGTTTCTTCACCTAATTATGAAAAATAAGTTAGTATTAAATGGAAGGTAGACAAAAGTGCTGGAGAAACTCAGCGGGTACATCAGCAACTATGGAGCGAAGAAAATAGGCAACGTTTCAGGCCAAAACCCTTCTTCAGACTGATGTCGGGTGGGGGGGTGGGAAGAAGAAAGGAAGAGGAGGAGGTGGAGGGAGAGCTGAGAAGGGGAGGAGACAATAGGGCTACCGGAAATTGGAGAAGTCAATTCATGCCGCTGGGGTATAAACTGCCCAAGCGAAATATGAAGTGCTGATCCTCCAATTTCCGGTGGTGCTCACTTTGGCCATGGAGGAGGCCCAGGACAGAAAGGTCGGATTTGGAATGGGAGGGGGAGTTGAAGTGCTGAGCCACCGGGCGATCAGGTAGGTTATTGTGGACTGAGCGGAGGTGTTCGGCGAAATGATCGCCAAGCCTACGCTTGGTCTCACCGATGTAAATCGGCTGACATCTAGAGCAGCGGATGCAATAGATGAGGTTGAAAGAGGTGCTGGTGAACCTCTGTCGCACCTGGAAGGACTGCTTGGGTCCTTGAATGGAGTTGAGGGGGGAGATAAAGCAACAAGTGTAGCATCTCTTGCGGCTGCAAGGGAAAGTGCTCGGGGAAGGGGTGGTTTGGGTGGGAAGGGAAGAATTGACCAGGGAGTTACGGAGGGAGAGGTCTTTGCGGAAAGCAGACAGGGTGGTAGATAGAAACATAGAAACATAGGTGCAGGAGTAGGCCATTCGGCCCTTCGAGCCTGCACCGCCATTCAATGTGATCATGGCTGATCATCCAACTCAGTATCCCGTACCTGCCTTCTCTCCATACCCCCTGATCCCTTTAGCCACAAGTGCCACATCTAACGCCCTCTTAAATATAGCCAATGAAATGGCCTCAACTACCTTCTGTGGCAGAGAATTCCAGAGACTCACCACTCTCTGTGTAAAGAATGTTTTCCTCATCTCGGTCCTAAAGGAATTCCCCCTTATCCTTAGACTGTGACCCCTTGTTCTGGACTCCCCCAACATCGGGAACAATCTTCCAGCATCTAGCTTGTCCAACCCCTTAAGAATTTTGTAAGTTTCTATAAGATCCCCCCTCAATCTTCTAAATTCCAGCGAGTACAAGCCGAGTCTATCCAATCTTTCCTCATATGAAAGTCCTGACATCCCAGGAATCAGTCTGGTGAATCTTCTCTGTACCCCCTCTATGGCAAGGTCTTTCCGCAGATTTGGAGACCAAAACTGTACGCAATACTCCAGGTGTGGCCTCACCAAAACCCTGTACAACTGCAGTAGATGGGAAAATGTGGCGAGTGGAGGGGTCATGTTGGAGATGGCGAAAATGACGGAGAACTATTTGTTGTATGTGGCGGCTAGTAGGGTGGAAGGTGAGGACTAGGGGGACTCTGGCCTTGTTCCGAGTGGGGGATGGGGACAGAGAGCAGTGTTACGGGGTATAGAAGAGACCCTGGTGAGAGCCTCATCTATAGTGGGGGAGGGGAACCCCCGTCCCCGAATGAGGACATTTCCGATGCCCTGGTGTGGAACACCTCATCCTGGGAGCAGATGCGGTGTAGACGGAGGAGTTGGGAGTAGGGGGTGGAGTCCTTACAGGAAGCAGGGTGGGAGGAAGTGTAGTCTAGATAGCCATGGGAGTCAGTAGGTTTGTGGTATTCAATGGATACAGGTCATCAATAATATATTGTTACCAATTTATACAACTCAACTTCCATTGCTCACTAAATTTATGTTGTTTTCTGATCTCCACTTATACATTCATTCCTCTTTAAAGTGGCACATGAATTCAGAATACTATGTCCCAGCCATGTTCATGTCTTATTTAGTGGCTTGCTCAACCTGGATGATCAACTACGAAGGAGGATTAACAATTAAACAGCTAATGGGAAAAGATTCTAAGAACAGTCCCAAGCTCACCAATGTCGGGGATAAAACCAAGTCTGGGTCATTTGATTAGTACTCCATCTCCTACCTTCAGCATTAAATTCCTCCATTATCACTGCACAGTGGCTACAGTGTGTTATTTACAAAATGCATTGCAGTTACTCACCCAGGATTGTCCAGTATGGCCTTCCAACCCCCATCACCCACCACTCTGAAGGCAGCAAGAGCATGTGTCAATATTTGCATGTTCTCCCCTCCCTCCCACCCTTCTGAGGTCACATACCATCTGATTCAGACATGTATTGCCATTGCTGGTTCCAGATTCTGGTTCCCTATCCAAAGTACTTTCACCAGAGGGATAAAGGGCCTGTCCCACCAGCATGCAACTCTATGCGATGAACGCGATCAAACTAGAAGCGGGGGCCGCGCGGAGGTCGGGTGATCCCCTGTACAGGGCCGTTCCCACCAGCATGCGCCTGAATGCGGCAAGCGCAACCAAACCGGCAATAGGGGCCGCGCGGAGGTCGGGTGAGTGGCGCAACACGGCGCAAAGTGAGGCGAACTTGGAGCGAAGTCTAAGGTAAGTTCGCCAGGACAGAGAGGGGCACACAGAGAGGGGCACCGAGGCACACACACACAGAGGGCCACGGAGCCACACACATAGAGGGTCACAGAGGCACCTACAGATAGGTTCACGGAGGCCCGCGCACTGTCGGGACGAACTCAGGACGAACTCCGCACAAATCCACACGGCTCCGGCGATCGAAGTGGGACCGGCCCCGCGACGCCGGACGGCTCAAGCGACCACGTTAGGTCGCGCTAATCGCATGGAGTTGCATGCTGGTGGGACAGGCCCTTTAGAGCTTCAGGGAGGTAACCAAGGCAATCCAATGCAGTAAGCTGTAGAATGGTGCATGTCGTTGTACTTGTAACCTCACCACTGCTTTTATATTTGGTCGGGAGCTCACAGAACATGTAGTCCAGAAGTGCTCATTAATTAGCCAAATGTCACGAAAACCCTACCATGTTTATATTTTTTACCTCTTGAGTGATATAGGCACTTGGGAATCTCTGCAGTGCAGCCACAGCGATAGATGTCACAGAATTTGTTTGGCCCTTGGTGTATTGTAACAAGAGTGGGATCGTTTCTGGAAGCCGCGCGTTCTTCAGTGCTAGGAGGTACATCTTCACATCAGCCTCTTCTTTAGCTGCATTCAGCCCTTCCAAAATCACTTTCTTCGCAATTCCAACTTCCTGGAACAGCAATAATTATAGGGAAGAGTTAAAGCAGGTTCTGGGACCAGTGTAGTGTTTCTCTAACTTTATATTCCTGTTATTCCTTTTCCTCCACTGCCTCAATGTTGGTCGTTATAAAAATGGCGTTCAAGAGCCTTTGATCAGAACCATGATGGTCCACTCTCAATGTCCTTGCCTGATGTCCACTCTTTCTCTGTGGCAATTGACTGAGATGGGGCAACATAGATGAGGCATCTAGCCAAGCCGTGAAGACCTGATTCTTATAAATTTCTGCAGGAGTCACTTGCCTAAAATAGCCTTTGGCTAATTGTGACTTGATTTTGTGGACGTTAATACCATATTTTCCCAATCTGGAAGTGCTTTAGAGGAGGGGAGTTAGTCTACCTCAACACAGAAGGGGGGAGGAGTTGTACAGTTTGATAGCCACAGGGAAGAAGGATCTCCTGTGGCGTTCTGTCCTGCATCTTGGTGGAGCCAGTCTGAAGGTGCTCCTCAGGTTGACCAGTGTGTTATGGAGGGGGTGAGCGATATTGTCCAAGATGCTCTGCAGATTCAGGAGTATCCTCCCCACCAAGACCACCCACCGTGAATCAAACTCCGCCACCAGGACGGAGCCAGCCTTCCAGATGAGCTTGTTAATCATGTTTTAACCTCTAGTTTAGCTTCACTCAGCTCAACAGCAAAATTGGAAGCAAATCAACTTCTGCTGTAAAATTAAAGAGGCTATTATTCTACTTTTATTTGCCAAGAGAGAAATAGACTTATTTATATACTTAATGTATTAAGTTTAATGTGAATTATTGACCTGTATCTTAATACAATAATAGGGTAAACACATCAAAGGTACTAACCTGGAATTTACACAGGTTTCTCAGACACATTTTGCCAATCACTGCTCCAATCACTGAAACGGTGGTTTCTTCGAGTTCTCTGCTCGCAATCTTACTTTGAAGCTTTGCCTTTAAGGGAAACACATCAGTTATGTACAAAATTACAATGCTTGCAGGCGGCACAGTGGCGCAGTTGCAGCCTTACAGCACCAGAGACCCAGGTTCGATCCTGACTACGGACCCTTGTCTGTGTGGAGTTTGTACGTTCTCCCCGTGATCTGTCTGGGTTTTCCCTGGGGGCTCCGGTCTCCTCCCACACTCCAGGTTTGTAAGCTCATCGGCTTGGTAAATTTGTAAATTGCCCCTAGTGTGTGTAGGATAGTGTTAATGTGCGGGGATCGCTGGTCGGCGCAGATAAGGTGGGCCGAAGGGCCTGTTTCCATGCTGTAACTCTACACTAAACTCAGCTTAAATAAAGCAGGTTCTCCAATTTCAACTTCAACTGAGAGCAACCCTTGGTTTTTCAAAAAAAAAAGTCTCTGGCCATTCACTCTTCTTTCTCTGCTATCTGCAACCTCAATAAGTACATTAATGTCATGCTCTTGGATTTAAGCGCTAAGTCTTCATTGAAATTTAAAACTGCTTATCAGCAAGTATTTGATTAATTGGCAAAGTTCATAACTCCAAGGTTTCAGTGCAGAGGTATTGTAGAGAAAGAGGATAGTGCAGTAACTGGGCCACATTCATTAAACACTCCAAATACTCAGCATTCTCTAACCGTTTCCTCAAATACATTTCTGTTTTTCATCATCCACGATTAGTAACATCCCTCACGTGTTTAAACCTTGATCTCTGGAATTTCCATTTGTTTCTTAACCTCTAACTCAGCTTTATTTAGCTCAGTAAACGGTTCATCCTTCTACAAAACAGGATGTGCGTATAACATCTTACTTAAGGGACATAACACTGGTAATGCAGAGGCATAATTTAAATCTCACCAGGGATGCCAGAGAAATTAAATGTATTTAAGAAATAACATTAAAAGCTATTATCATTAAGATAAACTATAAAAATATTGATTACGACAAAACCTTGGTTTACAAATATCATTCATTAAATTTTCTTACCATTGAAATGAAATTCATTGTTTGTTACTGACCATATTGCAAAACAAGTATTAGACCCAATAAAAAGATTTTAAAAAAGCCTACTGCTGCACAATGGCATATTGAGCCTGATGGTTTAGTGCCGCGACAAAGTGACAAATTGGCATAAGCAGCCTTGAAACGGTACATTATACATTGAAAATATTTCCATTCAGAAATTATGCATCTAAATTCGAAAAGATCTTCCTACTTGGAAAAGAGACCAAAACTACAGACCATAAATATAAAAAGATCACTCAGAAATCCCAATGGAAATTCAAAGGAAAATTCTTCACCTGCTTTTTTGAAAGTGAGGTACATGCCATCACATGTTTTGGAGGCAAATAGCATAAAGCATTCTCAGGGAAGCTGCTTAGATGGGAAACACCATGAAGGAGTTGATGGATGGGGTTAGTTGATGATTGCAAGGAGGCTCATCAACACCATCAACTATGTGGAATTCTGTGGAATTCTCTGCCTCAGAGGGCGGTGGAGGCTGGTTCTCTGGATACTTTAAAGAGAGAGCTAAATAGGGCTCTTAAAGATAGGGGATATGGGGAGAAGGCAGTAACGGGGTACTGATTGGGGATGATCAGCCATGATCACATTGAATGGAGATGCTGGCTCGAAGGGCCAAATGGCCTACTCCTGCACCTATTGTCTATTGTCTATATTGCTTTGCACGTAGAACAAATGTTAAAATGAAGGTCCCAGTAAATTAATAAAACATTCTGGCCTTTAAATAATGTCCACTTTCAGAAAACATTGCAGGCCTTTTTTTTACGAAGGTAGACAAAAATGCTGGAGAAACGCAACGGGTGAGGCAGCATCTATGGAGCGAAGGAACAGGTGACGTTTCGGGTCGAGACCCTTCTTGAGACTGACTATTGAAACATATAAGATTTATTAGTGTATATAAGTGTATATAATGGTAACTGTAACTGTAAGAACTGGGTGTGATTTGTGTGATGTGATATATTCATTATCTTATCAGACAATAACATTTCTCAGCACCAATTGGTGTATGTGACAATAAATGTCCTTAGTCCTTTTGTCCTTTAGTCTCATGAATATGTTTGAGTATGCACAGTGTACTTTTGTAAAATAAAAAAAGACCCACACTGGCAACAGCCTGTACTGAAAACCCGTGCTCCATTTTCTATCTACATGTTACTGCTGTAATACCTTACAATTGAAACATAAGATTTTACCCCTGCAGCAGAAAATTATTTAAACATAGTTATCTCGTATTGTGGGAGTAGGATTTAATTCCGTAATGCATACGTACGTACCAACAATGTGTTCAAAAGCTCTTTGGATGGGTGGGAAGAGAAGGCAGCAGCGTACAAGAATGTCTTCACTTGAGAACTTTGTTTCTCTTTGGTGAAATCCAGATATTCTGAGAGCGCGCTCAAGGATGATTCAGTCTGTGCCGCTGTGGCTGAGTCGATCAGGAAGGAGCTGGAATATATCACAGGCGGTAAGAAGCCTTCCAATTCTGGAAATGTAGCCACCAGGCACAAAAGGACTGACATTCACGTCTGAATTCATGAAGAGGGTGGTGGCCATATGGAACGAGCTGCCAGAAGCAGTACTTGAGGCAGGTACAATAACAACATTTAAGATCCATTTGGACAGGTACATGGATGCGTAAGGTTTAGAGGAATACAGACCAAAAACAGGCAGATAGGATTAGCTTAGACAGGGCAGCTTGGTTGGCATGGATGAGTTAGGCCCAAGGACATGTTGATGTGCTCTATGACTGGGACTCCATATGGAACACTTCATCCCTTAGTATCCGAGCTGAACGTCCTCTCATAGCTAGAAAGAGTCATTTTCTGACACCTCGATTTACATTGAGGCTCGTGAGAGAATGGGAGAACGATTTCAAATCGCAGCGGCACAGTTGCTGCCTTACAGCGCCAGAGACCCAGGTTCGATCCTGACTAGGGTGCTTATCTGTATGGAGTTTGTACGTTCTCCCCATATCCTGCACGGGCTTTCTCCATCATCTCCAGTTTTCTCCGACACTTCAAAGACCTGCAGGCTTGTAAGCTAATTGGCTTGCTATAATTGTAAATTGTCCCCTATGTGTGTAGGATAACGTTAGTGTTCAGGGATCGCTGGTCAGCGCAGACTAGGTGGGCTGAAGGGCCTGTTTCCATGCTGTATCTCTAAACTGAACTAAACTAAAATGGATTTCATCTGCCAGGAAGGATTTTTAGACTCCTAATCAAATAGACATTTATAGTAGCAAAAGGAAGAAGTGCATTAACTCACATCTCATTGTCAGCTGCCTTCTTCAGAAAATTTAGGATCTCTATCTTCTTTGCTTCTCTCAGCAGTTGAACAAAAGCTAGGAATACTTTTGCTGCAGATATTTGAGAAAGATCTTGCAGGTTGTTTTTCTTATGGAGACTTTTCAAATAGTCATTTGCCTAAAAGAAAAATAAAGTAATTTTTCATTCTGGATTCCACCCAAAGCTTCAGAGCAGTTCAACTGAAAGAATCTAGAAATATTCAACAAAGAAAAAGGAAGCTTCGGTATTAATGTATGGACAAGACAAGAGGGTTTGCAGCACAACAGAATATGGTAACATAGTACATAATGGGGGGGGGGGGGGGGGGGGGGAGTTAAATGTGTGTATATACACATGCACACATACACAATAATTAAACAAATATAGTTCAATAATAATAATAGTCTGTTGTCGTTCAGAGCTTATTTGTGTTTAATAGCCTGATGGCTGTAGGGAAGAAGCTGTTGTAACAAGTGATTGCCTTTGATCTGAACTACAGAATGTTTGATGAAAAGATGATAACTTAGCGTGCTGTGAGTAAACTAGTTAAAAGATAAAACGACAGAGGAAAATTGCTAGATATATTGAATAGGTCAGTGGGGAAATATGAAGGTCAACCAGCATTTAGGGACATTAAAGTATAGTTTTTCAGGTGCATTCACTGGGATAGTGCACAGGTCCACAATGTATTAATCTATCTACTATTGTCCTCATTCCTGTTGGCTGATATATAAAATTTACATTTTATTTATGTCATATTTTAAATAATTTGGGGAGTTTGAGTTTTCAAAGCTGAATTATGGAAAGTAATCTTAAACACGAAAACTGATACATGGCATCATCCTTTGTTTCAAAGGCTTTAAAATTATTTTTTAACTAAAAATATCTCAATCCTGGCTTTATAATTAATAATTGAAAGTGTAACAGCCATCTTACAGTACAGTTAATTTGTAACATAATTTCGAAAAGATCTGGCTGCAACTTGTGGTCCTCAACAAGAGAAATAGCTTTTCTTTTTCAACTCATTTGAGTTAAGATTGAGTTATCCATGGACCTGCTAGATAATTTTGGTTTCCTATTTTGAGGAAGGACATTATTGCTATTGAGGGAGTACAGTGTTAGTTCACCAGGTTATTTCCCGGGATGGCGGAACTTACATATAATGAAAGAATGGGTCGACTGGGCTTGTATTCACTGGAATTTAGAAGGATGAGAGGCTATCTTATGGAAACATATTAAATTCGTAAAGGATTGGATAGATGCAGGAAAAATGTTCCCATGTTGGGAGAGTCCAGAACCAGAGGTCACAGTTTAAGAATAAGGGGTAGGCCATTTAGGACTGAGATGAGGAAAAATGTCTTCACCCAGAGAGTTGTGAATCTGTGGAATTATCTGTCACAGAAGGCAGTGGAGGCCAATTCGCTCTATGTTTTTAAGAGAGTGATAGATTTAGCTCTTAGGGCTAAAGGAATCAAAGGATATGGGGAAAAAGCAGGGACGGAGTACTGATTTTAGATAATCAGCCATGATCATATTGAATGCAGGTGCTGGCTCGAAGGGCCGAATGGCCTACTCTTGCATCTATTTTTTGATGTTTCTAATCCTTGTACACGCAATCACTTTCTCAGTTAGCACAGAATCTTGTAAATCCATACTACACACTCGCCAAGGCTAATATGTTGCGCTCAAAACATGTTACCTAGATTTAAAAAAAGAATCTCGAGGATAGAGTGTCACTATCAAGGCCAATGTTTATTGGCAATCTCTAAATGGTGATGAACCGCATCGTTTTACTGCTGAAATCTGTCTGGTGAAGGGTCTCCCTCAGCGTTTTTGAGTAGGGACCTCCAGGATTTGGACTGGGAATCTATAAAAAAGGTTTCATATATTTCCAACTAAGGGAATGTGCGACTTGCATAAAAGACTTTCAGCTAAGTGTCATTTTTATGTGCCTACAAAGTTTGTTCTTCTGGTTTGTAGAGGTCATGGGTTTGGTAAAATGAGTCAAAGTAACCTCATTGATTACAGTTGGACAAAAAAGCTGGAGAAACTCAGTGGGTGATAGCCCTGTCCCACGGTACGAGTTCATTCCAAGAGCTCTCCCGAGATTTAAAAAAATCAAACTCGTGGTAAGCACGGAGAATGAACGTAGCGGGTACGTCGGAGCTCAGGGACGTTTCTTTGCGGCTCGTAACGCTAACGGTAGGTACTCGGGAAGACTCGCTAACGGCAGGTACTCGGAAAGACTCGTGAAGATTTTTAAACATGCTGAAAAATGTCCACGACAGTCCCGAGTACCAAAGAGTGGCCATTACCGTAAATCTCCGAGTTCGAATCAGGGCAAACGCGAGAGAGCTCTTGGAATGAACTCGTACCGTGGGACAGGGCTTTGAGGCAGCATCTATGCAGCAAAGGGATAGGCAACGTTTCGGGCCAAGACCATTCTTCAGACTTCTCGATCCTAAAACGTCATCTATTCCTTCGCTCCATAGATGCTGCTTCTCCTGCTGAGTTTCTCCAGCTTTTTTGTCTACCTTTGATTTTTCCAGTATCTGCAGTTCTTTCTTAATCATTGTTTGGAGTAATGTGTTGTGTTGTGTTTTAAGAAACTATTCATCTTTGGGATTTTAATATTGCTAGCAGGGTCAGTATTTAATGCCCATCCCTTACAGTATTACCCTTGAGAAGGAGGCGAAGTATGGCATTGTTGACCTGCAGCAGCCCGACTGGAAAAGGTACGACCATAGCGCTGGTGGCCCAAGAAACAATTGGATTTGCACCAAGTAAAAATGATGAGTCAGTGATATATTTCCATGGTAGGATTCAGTGCAACTGGGATGGTAGCCTGCTGGTGATGCACTTGCTACCCTTCTCTTTCCAGGAGGGAGAGTTCAGTTTAGTTTATTGTCATGTGTACCAAGGTACAGTGAAAAGCTTTTGTTGTGTGCTATTCAGTCAGCAGAAAGACAATACGTGATTACAATTGAGCCATCACAGTGGACAGATACATGATAAAGGGATAACGTTTAGTGCCAGGTTAAGCCAGCAAAGACTGATCAAGGATAGTCCGAGGGTCACCAATGAGGTAGATAGTGGTTCAGCACTGCTCTCTGGTTGTGGTAGGATGATTCAGTTACCTGATAACAGCTGAGAAGAAACTGTCACTGAATATGGAGGTGTGGGATTTCACACTTCTATACCTTTTGCCTGATGGAGAAGGGTGCAACTCATTCTTGATGATGCTGCTGGTCTTGCTGAGGCAGCGTGAGGCATAATTGGAGTCAATAGATGCAAGGTTGGGGGTTACACAAAAAGCTGGAGAAACTCAGCGGGTGCAGCAGCATCTAAGGAGCGAAGGAGATAGGCGACGTTTCGGGTCGAGACCCTTCTTCAGGCAGGTTGGTTTGTGTTTTGGTCTGGGCTGTGTCCACAATTCTCTGCAATTTCTTGCGGTCTTGAATGGAGCTATTCGCAAACCAAGCTGTGATGCATCCTGATAAAATGCTTTCAATGGTGCATCTGTGGAGGTTGGTGAGAGTTGTAGGGGACACGCTGAACTTCTTCAGCCTTCTAAGGAAGTAGACACGTGGGTGTGTTTGAGTTTGAGAATTTAGGAGGTACTGTTGGGATAGTTGGAGCAAATATTAGCAATGCATTTTATACATCATATGCATTGCAGCCACTCTGTGGGCCAAGAATGTTAAGAGTACTGATGGATGACAATCAGATGGACCGCTTTGGCCTGAGAGTTGCTGGCACTGCTAACATTTATGCAAGTGGAGAGTGTTCCATTGTACTCATGTGATGTGCCTTGTAAATGGTAGAACGGGGTCAGGAGTTACAGTATACCCAGCAAGTTCTGATACAAACTGAAAATCGAGTTATCTGAATTATATTAGTAGTAAATATACTTTGTCATGTTAATGTTTGTCTCCTATCTTTCCCTGCTGAATTGCCCGATTGGCTGGACATTCCCTCCAGATCTGATTAGATTAGATTAGATTAGATTAGATTCCTTTATTGTCAGTCAGACCTTTCGGTCTGAACGAAATTGTTACCATGCAGTCATAACATATGATAAAAAAAACAAAACACACAATAAACACATATCCAACATCCACCACAATGAGTTCACCCGGCACCTCCTCACTGTGGTGGAAGGCAAAAGTCTTACGTCATCTGATCTGCATTTCACACCTTTTATGTCACTTAGTTTGTTCTCTCTATCCGGGTGCCTTAATTAAACTATCAAAGAGATTACTTGTTAAAGAAGGAACTGCAGATGCTGGAGAATCGAGGGTTACACAAAAAGCTGGAGAAACTCAGCGGGTGCAGCAGCATCTAAGGAGCGAAGGAGATAGGCGACGTTTCGGGTCTCGACCCTTCTTCAGTCTGAAGAAGGGTCTCGACCCGAAACGTCGCCTATCTCCTTCGCTCCTTAGATGCTGCTGCACCCGCTGAGTTTCTCCAGCTTTTTGTGCAACCCAAAGAGATTACTTCTTGTGTGCTTAGTAGACCATTGGCAACCCTGGTCTCAATTAATTAGAGATACTCCTTTCGACCTGTTCATTCCTCCCGCACCTTCTCGGCTATTTAAAGCTAACGATTTCTCTCTTTTCCTAATCCATATAAGTACCTTTGTCCTGAAATCCAAAATACATGCTCGAGATGTGCAAGTGAACAGGATGTGCAGGAGGAATCTATCGTTAAAGGTGTTCCTTTGTAACTGCTGTTACTGCTTTTGTTTTAACAATTTAATATATTGTATTGAAATGGAGAGAAACCCTATCCTATGACATTGAGTCATAATTCAACAATATTTTTGAATACAGATTTATTATATAACCATATAACCATATAACAATTACAGCACGGAAACAGGCCTTCTCAGCCCTTCCAGTCCGTGCCAACCATTTATTTTCCCGTAGTCCCATCCACCTGCACTCAGACCATACCCCTCCATTCCCTTCCCGTCCATATACCTATCCACTTTACTTTTAAATGTTAAAATCGATCCTGCCTCCACCACTTCTGCAGGAAGATCAATCCACACATTATAATGTCTTTCAAGGGGTACTTTCAAGGGAGAGCTAGATGGGGCTCTTAAAGATAGCGGAGTCAGGGGATATGGGGAGAAGGCAGGAACGGGGTACTGATTGGGGATGATCAGCCATGATCACATTGAATGGTGGTGCTGGCTCAAAGGGCCGAATGGCCTCCTCCTGCACCTATTGTCTATTGAATCATATAATCGATCAGCCGTCTCCAGCTTTGCCTATTAAAAGGGTAAAGTTTTCTCTACAAAATATTAAATAAATCAGGCTTTCTTTCCATCCCAAGCACATAATTAAAAGCCATAGCAAAAATTGAATTGAAAATCATCCCAGAACTTCAAAAGTGTGGAAAAAAACCCACCAAACAAGGTTCCGACATAATACTCCCACATGTAAAACGAAGATATCCACAGCATTAACTTTCCAAGTTGCAGATATGAAATGACAGCCCAGAAATCCATCTGTGGTTCAACCTACATCAAAGGGTTGTTGTGTCCCACAGGAAAATTGAGCAGTGCCCAAGGCCCGAGATATTCTGTGGTACTGAGTTACTAAAACAATTGCCGTTTGATTCCTCCTAGCGAAGTGCAAGACCTCAATTTCCATACATTTAGGGTGTCACGGTTGTGCAGAGCTAGTTGCTGCCTTACAGCGCAAGAGACCTGGGTTCAATCCCGACTACGGGTGCTGTCTGTATGGACATTGTATGGACTCTCCCAGTGTCCACTGGAGGGATGTTCTCTGTGTAGCAAACCCTCCAGGGAGCTCCCACTATTGTTTACAAGAAAGGTCTCTGTAATGTCCAGTCTATGACTACCTGCACTTTGTGAATATCTGCAACAATAGCAAATCCCCATTTAGCCTTCTCCTGCGGACTGAAAAAAAAAAGATTACATCTTGTGCCCATGAATTTAGAGGTTGGATGCCTTCCTAATGTAGCAGCGAAGAAAAAAATCGTGAGACGTAACAAAGATCAATGACAGCGGTTTGGAAGCTGTGACTGACATTGGCCTTGGCTTTAACTGAGAGCAGCGAAGTTAAATGCGCAATAGCCCTGTCCCACGGTACGAGTTAATTCCAAGAGCTCTCCCGAGTTAAAAAAAAATCAAACTAGTGGTAAGCACGGAGAATGAACGTAGCAGATACGTCAGAGCTCGGGGACGTCACTTAGCGGCTCGTAACGCTAACAGCAGTTACTCGGGAAGACTCCCTAACGGTAGCAATGTTACAAAATTTTGAGATTTTAAAAATCAAGTCTGCAATTTATCCCATCAGATAAAGCATAAAAAGAAGTTTAATTTGACACCTAAATCACTTTCATATCTTCAGTATTAAAAAAGTTACTCGGAAATTAGCATCTTGTTCCCCATTGCCTTTCCATTGACTTAACACAAAAGCTGTGATCAAGGACCGTCAAAAGCCCATAACTTTCTTAAAAATTAAGAGAACTCAATGAAATTTTCAGTTATTATAGATTGAAGCATTCTGAAACAAATATGAAACAATCTTACTTGGATTACCTGAAATTAAAGCATATAATTAGTTAGTTATCTAATTGTAGCTAATTACAAAATTCAATTACTAGATCTAAACATCTATCCATTTCTTAAGAACTGATAAACATTTTTTAATTGCCCAAGTGTCCAAATAACATTCACACAATAATCCACAAAATAACATGATTTTTAAATCTCATTTTCATGAATTTATAGGCCAAATGGAAGGAATTTAGTGTTTAATGCCTGTAAATTAATGGCCATTTAAATCAACTTGCGAGTGGGTTTTAGTGGAACGCGGTGGATTAGAACGTTGCGGTTTGCGGTGAAGTCGGCATGAAAAACTCTGCCGGTTCATACATTTTTTTTGTCCCCATTTCACAACATGAAAATGTGATTAAAGGCTTCCTAAAAACCAAGTTTTAATGTAAAAATAAACTGTGCACTTTATTTTCTCCCCTACGTTAGGTTTGTTCTGCTGTCGGCGTTCAGAGCTTTAGAAGATGATTTTTAAACTAGCTAATAAATGATCTAGCGTAGTTTAAAAATAGCTTAATGAATGAAATGTCGGAGCGATTTCTCTTTAGCGACGAAATCGCCCGACATGGATCGATTTGGACTGTCTAGGCAAAAACGGCAATTTAAACCCGCCCCCCTCTGAAAGGCGCCAAAGTCGCGCACACGGGGAGCGGCAGAACTGCAGTGCCGCTAAAGGTAGGTATTGTAACATACCTAGTAACAGCAGGTAAGCACGGTAAGACTCGTGAAGATTTTTCAACATGTTGAAAAGTATCCACGAGAGCCCTGAGTACTGACAAGTGGCCATTACCGTAAATCTCCGAATTCGAATCAGGGCAAACTAGGGAGAGCTCTTGGAATGAACTCGTACCGTGGGACAGGGGTTTAAGGCTGCATGAGAGATTACAAGAGGTTCATAAGTGATAGGAGCAGAATTAGGCCATTCGGCCCATCATGGCTGATCTATCTTTCCCTCTTAACCCTGTTCTCCTGCCTTCTCTCCATAACCCTTGATATCCATAGTTACAGATCTCAATCAGTGCCATTTTGGTGAAGCATAACATCACAGATTTTTAGCTATGAACATAAGTTCCTCTAAACTCTAAGTTTATAGGGACTTGTTCAATGAGCACTTCTATGCACCTTCCACTTGGTTCTCCAGCTGACTAATTACCTGCAATACATATAACCTAACGCCAAGCACTCTAGCAAATGATGTGTAACTAAAATCTTAACAAAAATTACAGCAAAATGTAATTACTCTTATATTCAGCCTTCTTGCAAATGATGTTATTAAATATTATTAAATGTATGGACATGCTGTTTAGGTGTATGTTGTCATTCTAATATTGCCGCTAAGGAGCGTGCCTGGTTTGTTACAATGTAAGAAGAAATATTCTGCACAATGCTTTGAAAAATCAAAGCTACAGGTTCAGCCTGGTATATAAATCTTCCTTTTGATATTGTAACTGAGTATTAACTCATTCATGCATCAGAAAAATACAGAAATGCTAATCTTCACTTTCCTCCTTCCTTGCTTGCTGTGCTTCTATGCCAAGTTTCTGAACCCAGAAATCAACATTTTTGGTCAGAGATGTTGAAAATGTAATCTCCATTTGCAAAGCGCATTAGTTTGTGGTCATCTGTGCAGTGTTCCTTTGCCAAGAACGAAATTGTATGATTTATTTAAAAATTGGGTTAACACCAAATCGTAATAGCCTTGGGCTCTCCACACTGCCCTTGGATTCTTGCCAACAATTTTGCCTTAGAGGCGAAACTGCGGTGAGAGATTGATGTCATGATTGAGAAGTGTTACAATCGTGTTTGTGCTCCTTTCCATCTGAGCTAATGTTCCGTCGTTTAAGTAGCCTGGACACATATGCAGTTAAATCCTGAATCAGTGCCCCAATCTCAATTTAATCCCACTATTTACTTCCATCCCCAGCCAACTGTCAAGTAAATAGTGATTCACCTATTGACATATTTCCCCCTCCATGACACACTGGTCAACCAAAGGAGCACATTCAGCAACTGACGGGTCCCACCAAGGTGCAGCACAGAACGCCACAGGAGATCCTTCTTCCCTGTGGCTATCAAACTGTACAATTGCTCCCCCTTCTGTCGTGGGGCAGACTGACTCCCTCCTCCCCATCTTTGCACATCCTCATCCTGGAGTTTTTCCCTCAATTATTTAATTTCATTATTATTCGAATGCACATGGCATTTCCAATACCTTGTATCTGTATCTTTTGACTGGCGGCAGACCAATTTCCCTCTGGGATAAATAAAGGTATATAATATCGTATTGTATCATATTGTGCATGCTTCTAGTGCCCTGCGAGAATGATAGTGCATTTGTTCAAGCTGACTCTCGTCTACTCTGGTCCCCTACCCCCCTCCAAAACCTTGCCATAGTTGTCGCTCTACATTGCCTTTGGAGCAGTTTGCCCGCTGAGTTTAAAGTCTTCATTTTTGTTCTCAAATTCCCCAATAGATTATACTTCCCATTTTCTCCAATGTTTTTAACTTTCTCTTGCATTGACTCTACATAGCACCATCTCTGCCTCTTACACACCATATCACCTTTCCATATCAGCCCAACCATGGTTTATCCTTACAATCTGCAATTTCCTTCCGAAATCTCTTGTATGTCACTTCTTACAAACCACTTCTTCAACCAAACAATAATGTTGCTGTCAAGCACATTGAGATATTTTGCAACTTAGAAATGCAATACAAATATAAACTATTGTGGGTGATATCTTGGTATAAAAAGAATATTTGCAGCTTGCAAAGTGCTTGTGAAAATAAATTGCAAGCAAAATTAGTATGAAGGAACTGCAGATGCTGATGTAAACTGAAGATAGACAAAAAACAAGCTGGAGTAACTCAGCAGATCAGACAGCATCTCTGGAGAAAAGGAATCGGTGACGTTTCAGGTCTTAACCTGAAGAAGGGCCTCGACCTGAAACATCACCTATTCCTTTTCTCCAGAAATGCTGTCTGACCAACAAAATTATTATAATGGGTCTCTTCTGCTTTGAGCTTTCTTCTGGGAAGCACAAATAAGAAGACATCTCATTTTCAGCAGCACACCACTTAAAATCGCTGAGTGTGCCAGGTATGCATGAGTTTGCACGTTTATAAAGGTTTTCAGGATGTTTCACCTTCACCTTCAATCTGTTATCATTTTTACTGAGAAGGGAATAGGATATTTAAGCCAGCAAAGTATTTTGAATTAATTTATTTAAGTTGGTCACACAATTCCATGAATCATGATATTTAACCAAGAGTTCAAATTAAAGCAAATAAATTATTTGTGGATAATGGGACATAGAAAGATGCGTTAGAATTTACTTTATCTTTCATCTCCTTGGGAAATGGAATTCCATTATCTCTTCTTTGGCTGAAGCCCATGGATTTATTTTGTGCTAAATATCTAATACTGGGAGATATGGTAAATGTTCAAGGATATTAGAAGGCATGAAATACAAAAAGTATATATTTTTAAGTTTCCTTCCTCAATTGTAGTCTTGAAGTTAATATCGGGCACTTATAATAATTATTTAATTTAAGTTGTGGCAATGAGTGGCAGCTTGATTACGGAATATTAGTTAATTTGCATTTAATTTCAACAACTATCATTATGACCTTGTCTGATATGATATCCAAGAAATATTTTCCCATTGTACACTGCAGAAATGTTTATAGTTAAGTGATGGCAGTGTACGTTTGCTTCCTCTGTTCACTTCCTCTGTCACTAAATAAAATATGAAAAAATAATAACTGGATTTTACCTTAATTTCACCAGTAAGCACGAACAAGGAGTTTACCAAAAAAAAAGTTATTAAAAAATCGCTCTCATATACTGCTTTTCACAACCCAAGGACAACTTTATTAAAGGCAATAAACAATAGACAATAGGTGCAGGAGTAGGCCATTCGGCCCTTCGAGCCAGCACCGGCATTCAATGTGATCATGGCTGATCATCAATCAGTACCCCGTTCCTGCCTTCTCCCAGGCAGCACCATGCAGACACGGACAAGCTCCTGGAAGTTCTAGAGGAGAAGGGGAAATCACTCTCTCAGGAGGTAGTGTCTATCCAGTGGATTCAGAAACCCTTTCTCCCTGAAGGAACATCATGGGATGTATCCATGTTTCAATTATTATTAAAACGCAAAGTACTTGTGCTATAACAGTATGATAAGCTCTCAACTAAGAAAACCAGGCCCAAAGCCAAAGTAGTATCTAAACTCCTTGTACACACTTATGCCAAGGACAATAACTAACTTAATATGCAATAATAAGCTATCTACATGTGAACAAGCACATAAAAAACGATTGTGTAAATCCAAATGTATCATTGGGGTTATCAAGTCCCTTCACTGGTGTTTCATTGAGTTTGGCCCATGACACCTCGGAAAGGCTCAACAGTTAGTTCAGGTGTCCCAGAACCATCCCCTTCAACACCCGCTCTTCACAACATCTTTATAACATCACCCAATGTTCACATTCTTTACTATCAATGTGAATTGCCTGCACTAGAGCAGGAAATAAAACTGATACTCTCCCTCCCATTCCCTGACAGTATTCTGAGAAGCACAGCAAGCCCACGGTGCTCAAGTTAAAACCACCTGAAGGTATAGCTGAGGTATCAATCCTATGGTCTTTTGTCTTGTTCACACCAACTGTTACACATCCATTATTCTCAACTCCTTTATGACTCGCTCTTCCTTTGAGTTCACCATTCCTCTTTGATGTCTGACTTTCCTCAATCCAAGTAAATTGCTCATCCCCAATTTTAATTATTCTACCACCCCAATTTGAATTAATCTGCTGTCCTAGTTTTAATTTTAATTAATCTACTGTCTTAATTGCATTTACTCGAGCACAGGCCGCTATCAAACTCTCAAATCCTAAACTCTCTACTTCTCCTTCCTCTTTTAAGATCGGCCTTTAAATGTATCTTTTTGAACAAGTTCTCATCACCCTGTTTAAATACACGTTTGTGTAATTCCATATTAGTTGATTACATTTGTATGAAGCACCTATGGATATTTGAACATTGATCTACTGTCCAATTTTTAGTTAATCTACTGTTCTAACTTTAATTAAGCTGCTGTCCTAATTTTAATTACTACAGCACAGGCTGCTATCGAACTGTTCCAACCCTAAACGCTCTACCTCTTTAAAGTCCATACCTTTTAAGTTACGTCTTTAAATTTGAGCAAGTTCTTGGTACCCTTTATTAATACATGTTTGTGTAATTCCATATTAGTTGATTACATTTGAAGCACCATGGGATGTTTTAACATAGATATAAACTGCTATTGGTATATGATCCAGCATGTGAAGACATCTCATATAACACAGGAACACACAAAGAACATATATTGAAACTTTACTGAGCCAGATGGTGCACCAGATCTGCTCATCAAATATGTAATATTAATACACAGTCATACTCACAAGTGTACAGTTCTTGCAGGGTATCTTCTCCAGAACTCCAGTCATAGATAAGGGTGTGAAGATCCCTAGATTATGCAGTGTTTCCTGAAGACTTTCCCCGTAGAATGCTTTGGGTTGTAGTTCTGAAGTCATATAGTGAAGCTGTTGTCTAGTGTGAGAAATAGTTGCTTCACTCAGTTGAATAACTGCATCCTCTACCATTTCAGACATGAAATACTACAACAAACTTGAAAAAATTCAGCACCAAAAAATAAACACAATACCATTAGATTTAAACAGAAAAATTGATTAATAATAGTAAATGCAAAATTAGTGATGCGTGCAGTCTTGATAAATTTGACACATCTCCAATGACCCTTAGCAATTTCTACAAATGCACTGTAGAAAGCATCTCATCAGAGTACATCACAATTTGGTTTGGCAACACTCTGCCTAAGACGCCCAGTCCATCACACAGATCAGTTTCCCACAACGCCCAACATAATTCCATCTAAAATACATGCTACTTCAGAGAAGCAGCCAACATAAACAAGGACCACTCATACCCTAGTCATGTTCTCTTCTCCTCTCTGCCATCGGGCAGTAGATATAAAAACTGGGAAGCATGAACCACCAGATTCAACAACATCTTCCTCCCCACTGTTAGCAGAGACTTGAATGTTACGGACGTATTTCCCAACCTTCCAATCAACCATGTTGCAGCCCTTTCACTTTTTTTAATCTGCACTTTCTCTGTTGCTGTAACACTATATTCTACACTGTTTATTTTCTTTTTTACACTTCCTGAAGCACTCATATATGGTATGATTTGGCTGAATAACATGCAAAACAAAATTTTCCACTGCATTTTGATTCATGTGGCAATATTAATAAACGAAACCAAAACCGCCATAATTTCTGTCATCTCCAAACGGGATTCCACAATCTGACGTGTACTCCCCTTCCTTCCTTTTTTTTAGCACTTTTAGTTACCTGTTCCCTTCATAACCCTTTGCATCTTGTTCTTACATCTCCATTAACCAAACCCCTTCTCATGACACCCCACCATGTAACCACAGGAGATGCAACTCCTGCTCATAAGTGTTAGGAGTAGAATTAGGCCATTCTGCCCATTAAATCTACTCCACCATTCAATCATGGCTGATCTATCTCTCCCTTCTAACCCCATTCTCCTGCCTTCTCCCCAAAACCTCTGACACTCGTACTAATCAAGATCTTTTGATCTTTTACCTCAACCCACCAGTCAGTAACATGAACATTGTCAATTCACATACACGCCTTCCAATGAAGTGCATTGCATTCAGCTTTCACAGCGTGGTAGCTCTTCTACATTAGAGAAGCCAAGTGCAGACTGGGTGACATATTTACAGAGCACTTATGTTCAATCTGCAGGGACAGTCCTGACCTTCCAGTTGCCTGTCACATTAATTCTCTGCCCCATTCCCACTCTACGTTTGACCTCCGTCATTGCTCCTATGATGCCCAACGTAAAAGCTCAGGGAACACACTTCATTTTCCCACCCTTGTAATTCTTCCCTGGTGAAACATAGAAAATATGTGCAGGAGTAGGCCATTCGGCCCTTTGAGCCAGCACCGCTATTCAATGTGATCATGGCTGATCATGCAGGAGATGCAACAGTGCCCCGTTCCTGCTTTCTCCCCGTGTCCCTTGATTCCGTTAACCTGAAGAGCTACATCTAACTCCCTGTTGAATAGATGGAAGTTTTGCAAGACAGTGTTTCATTATAACATTGAAATACTGCACTTGAACTCAATCTGTAATATGTCGTAGAATCAAACCTGAAGGAAACAGAGTAGTACAAGTTGCCTCACTTCAATAGTGATGCTCGAGCTATCTGATGGCTAGGTTTAGAAATGTACTGGGTTAAATGCTTACGATTGGGATTCTAAATCATGCTATAATATTTGTGGTGGGTGAGCAATGGATAAAAATACAATGGGGTCAGGGTACAATGAGGACAAGGGGTCACAGCTTAAGGATAAGGGGGAAATCCTTTAGGACCGAGATGAGAAGGAATTTTTTCACACAGAGAGTGGTGGGTCTCTGGAACTCTCTGCCACAGAGGGTAGTTGAGGCCAGTTCATTGGCTATATTTAAGAGGGAGTTAGATGTGGCCCTTGTGGCTAAGGGGATCAGAGGGTATGGAGAGAAGGCAGGTATGGGATACTGAGTTGGATGATCAGCCATGATCATATTGAATTGCGGTGCAGGCTCGAAGGGCCGAATGGCCTACTCCTGCACCTAATTTCTATGTTTCTATGTTTCTACAATGCTGAATGGCAGAAACTGTATTCTGCTCAAAACTATATGCAGAAGTATATGTGTGTTATGTCATAAATATGCTGCTTTAAATCTACAAGGAGAGGGTTATCTAACTTTATTAATATTATTATTAGATCTGGGGGGGGGGGCAGAAGATGAGCCAGTTTTTTGCTTGAGTTTACATGTGTATACATGTGTGTGTATGTGGCTCTATAATAAAAATAATGTACTGAATATACATCTCTCTCAAAACAATGCAAAGATAAAGGGGCAGAAATACATGTTTATACAATAAGTCTTTGCTGAACTTAAAGCATTGGCCAAGATCCAGAACTCTACTAATCTTTGAACAGTGTCCTCAAATCTTTTACATCTCTCCAGAGAATTGCAGCCCTTGACAACGAAAGAGAGCAATTGTATGCATTCTATATCCATTTATAGTTTAAAAAAAAGTAACATTTGGCAAACCTTGAGGTGATTTTGGCTCCAATTGTTGTTTGAAGATTGAGTTTGAATATATGACCCTCCTCGATGACAGCTGTTTTGATAACACCATTCTCCAGAGAGTAAAGACCTTTACATGTGGGTTGCCACTGAACTCCAAGAACCTTGAATGAAAGGGCAACGTTTTTATCAAACATCTGTTTTACATGGATGACTGAAGGATTTTTAAACCTGAAACGCACATCGTATTGCAATATCCAGCAGTATTTGTTTGGCATTGAAACAACTTAGTTGGGAGAATCTGTTGGTACAATCAACTAGATAAAGAGGATTCACCTCCCGTACCTGAGTTCAAATGGGGTCAAGATCATTGGCCTGTTTGCACCCTCAAACACATGGATTTTGGGTGTGGGCTTGCAACAAGGATGAGACCTAACTAAATTTACTCAGATGGTAATCTTACTCAAAGGGTATTCTGCAGTTGCTATTAGAAATTGACACAATTTAGATTAGTTTGGTTTAGAGATATAGCACGGAAACATGCCCTTCGGCCCTCTGGGTCCGTGCCAACCAGCGATCTCCACACACTAACACTATCCTACAAACACTAGGGACAATTTACAATTTTGCCAAGCCAATTAACCTGCAAACCTAAATGTCTTTGAAGTGTGGGAGGAAGCCGGAGCACCAGGGGAAATCCCACGCAGGTGAAAGGGAGAATGTACAGACTCCGTAGGGACAACACCTGTAAGGCAACAACCCCCCCGCTGCGCCACAATGTCACCCTGACAGCGGAGGTGCTGCATTCAGCTGCAATTTAGGGCAGATATGCAGGAGATTCTTCAGTCAGCATCTGCTTATCCTGTGCAAAATCTGCGTATGCTGAGTGGGTGTGCTGAATGCATGAGAAGGGGCTACAATCTGCGGTTAACAAAGGAGGTCAAAGATAACGTTAAATTAAAAAGTAGGGCATATGCAGTGGCAAGGACAGTGGTAGGCCAGATACGGCAGCAAAAGATTAAAAGCTCATAAGAAGTGAGAAATTTGATTTTGAAAGAAAGATTGTGTGCAATCTCAAAAACAAACAGCAAGAGATAAGGCCAGCTAAAGTAGGTGTGATACCTCTAGAAAATTAAGTAAATTAATAACAGGATACAAAGAAATTGCAGATATTTAAAAACTATTTTTGCATCAGTATTCACCATGAACGACACTGCAAATATCCCGGAGATAACTGATATGTTAATTTCAAATAATATGGAGGAACTTGTAAAAATCCCTCCAACTAATTATTTTTGTGAGTTCTTGTGAAATTGTTAAGGACCTGTCCCACTTCCGTGATTTTTTCGGTGACTGTTGGTACCCGTCAGCAGGTTTTCAACATGTTGAAAATCAAGTGGCGACCAGAAAAAGGTACGACTCTTTGGGTGACTACTCACGACCATACAGGCGTCACATGTCGACATGTGGTCTGTATGGTCATGAGTAGTCGCCCAAAGATTTGTATCTTTTCCTGGTCGGTGCTGGATTTTCAACATTTTGAAAATTTTCGGCGACCTGCTGCGACTATAACGACTTTGCCCTTTACAAAGAACATTTTGCATATGTTTTCTGATGCATGACAACCCCTAAATGATCTAAAGGCGAAGTTTTTGGTGAAGCTCTTGGCCAAGAGCACTATCATGCAAGTCGAGATCAATGAAGTTGGAAGATCACAACAAAATTAAACCTTAGTTTAGAATTCCAATATAAAGTTTCTAACCCCGCACATTTCACAATGTGGATGGCAGATATCAGGAGCACTAATGTTGAAAATATTGAGGTGAAGAGAATGAGCTGCAGAATTGATTCAGGGTTCTCAAATTCTCCTTTCAAGTCTGATGTATTGAGAAGGATCTTGAGTACTTGAAAAATACATTTGTTACAATTGTCGAAAAAATGTCAGAATGTGAAAATTATTGCGGCATTGCCTTGCTCACGCTGTAATCTTCTAAAATTAATTACTTTACATTTCTGAGGATATCTACTTTACTTTTCTGAGGATCGAACCCGGGTCTCTGGTAGCTGTGAAGCGGCAAATCTAGCGCTGCGCCACTATGCTGCACGGTCAATGTTATGAACATTAAATTCATTTATACGACACTAGAAAGACTTGGATAACATATTCTGTTTGTTTTTGTTGCAGCACTGAATGGGTTCACTTTACACAAAGTTAGCAGCAACTGGAATGCAATATTGAGCTAATTTTAACAATATGAAGCTTGCCAATCATAATCAATATACAGATGATGAGAAGAAATCACATCAGGGGAACAGGAATGTAATTTCATTTTAGTCATTTGTTTTACTGGCTCATTATCTTTAGTTTTAGTTTTGGAGATACCGGGCGGAAACAGGCCCTTCGGCCCACCGAGTCCGTACTGACCAGCAATCCCCGCACTTGAACATAATCCTACACGCATTAGGAATAATTTTACATATATCAAACCAATTCTACTACAAACCCGTACGTCTCTGGAGTGTGGGGGCAAACGGAAGATCTCGGAGAAAACCCACGCAGTCAAGGGGAGAACGAACAAACTACGTACAGAATGCACCCGTAGCCGGGATTGAACCCGGGTATCTGGTGCTGCATGCGCTGTAAGGCAACACTGCACCACCGTGCCGTGACAACTTTACAAATCGTGTATAATGAGGTCCACTGGTTTAAAGTAATCTCGGAATGCCACTGCCCTATTCCAGTACAAAGTTGTGCAAACTACTTTGTTGCTTCTAGTTCTTCGTAGTAAACATAGAAATGCGAGAACCATTAATTCACGACTACAGAATGGTAATTCTGCACCACATGAATATGCAGAGATTAAGTAGCATTCCCTGTGTGAGAGGAATAGCTGTAGAGCATCTGGATGGCCATGGAATTTACATAGCCATGACCTTCTGCTCTGAAGAATGAATTGGAAATACAGTTTTTCTGATAGTGTAAATAAGAGTTTCTATACAGGAATTCTTCTGCATGAGATATAGTCATACCTACAGATGGCTCTTTAACATATAGCTTGTGGCTCTTCGGGACTGTTACTTTCTGTATTAGAATATGAAGGATTATTCTCCATAGGAACAGTAGACGGCTGCTTGGCACGGATGAAGATAGACACAAAAAGCTGGAGTAACTCAGCGGGACAGGCAGCATCTATGGAGAGAAGGAATGGGTGGCGTTTCGGGTCAAGACCCTTCTTCAGACTCCTTCAGCTCTGCTTGGCACAGATGAGCTGGGATCTGCTCATGTTATTTGTCCAGACAATGATTTGTTCTTCAACATGCACATGGTTACAGATATATTTGTTCAATATTGGAACACAGTAAATATAGCATTGGGCCATAACTAACCTCAGTGTATCGTGCCACTACCCAGATCAGGTTTCAATTTCATTTTGATTTCAATCAGTTAAAAATGGGGGCAAATTCCTTCTCTTGACTTCTTGCAGCCATAAACATAACTGTTCTGTGCATTCTGGTGAACCATCAAATTATCCACCAACAAAGTTGCAGTAACTGACCATTTGACTTGGACTGTAGGTAAATTAACTTGAACATGCTCTTCCCAGCATCTTCATGCACACAAACACACTCACACACACTCACACCCGCACTCTCTCACATTCACTACAACCCTCTCAACCCTCTCACACTCATTCCCATGCTTTCACTCTCTCACATGCATGTCCACGCTCTCACTCTCTCACACACTCTCACACTCACATCCACACTCTCACGCCCTCTCACACTCGCGTCCACACTCACACTCTCTCACTCATGCCCACTCTGACAGACTCGCGCTCACACTCTCTCACATTCACACCCACACCCTCTCACACTCACGCCCACACTCCCACACTCTGTCACACTCACATCCATGCCTCATACTCCCTCACATTCTCAGACTCACACCCACACTCTCTCACACTCAACCCCACACTCGCACGCTCTCTCACACTCTCACACTCACACGCCCTCTCACACTCACGTCCACACTCGCACTCTCTCTCATGCCCACTCTTACAGACTCACGCTCACACTCTCTCACATTCACACCCACACCCTCTCACACTCACGCCCACACTCCCACACTCTGTCACACTCACACCCACACCTCATACTCTCTCACATTCTCACACTCACGCCCACACTCTCACACTCACATCCACACTCTCACGCCCTCACACTCGCGTCCACACTCACACTCTCACTCATGCCCACTCTGACACTCGCGCTCACACTCTCTCACATTCACACCCACACCCTCTCACACTCACGTCCACACTCCCACACTCTGTCACACTCACACCCACACCTCATACTCTCTCACACTCTCACTCACACCCACACTCTCACACTCTCACACTCACGCCCACACTCTCACACTCACGCCCACACTCTCACACTCACGCCCACACTCACGCCCACACTCAGCTCTTGATGGGTTACCACAAAGTGCCCACATGCAGGGGGCGACTCCAATAGTTTATTTCTCCGTCCTCTGTGGCTACCGGCTATTAAACAACATTAATTCCTGCCTGGACATTCAAAACATTACAGCGCCACGTGAAAAGCAATTGACAGCAGTGGTATTCAACTGCCCTACATATTTTGTACTTCACTCATTTACTAGAACAATTGTGTTTGATTTTACGTTGTACCACCGAAATTGAATATTCAGGAGCAAATTTTACACCAAATGGACCTTGTAGCCTCAAGGTCAAATGATGCATGAAAATTATTTGCTACATCCTTGAAAATTAGGTTGCCAAGTTATATTTTTGTATTCAGAACTCCACCTGCTGTTTGTAACTAAAACTGCAATTACTTGAATGTAAAGCGGGCTTGAAATATTAGATTGTTAATAATGAGCTTGACATATTCTTGCGTTTTATTACAGAAGGCCCGCTTCCAAACAGCTTTCCATGATCCCACTGTCGGTAGATTGATTTCTCCGTATTCTCATCATCACCATATCATGCCAGTTTCGTAACAAACACACTTTAACCAATTGTAGACACAAATGTTATTTTTGCATATCTTTCATTAATTTGTTCTATATCTCTCTAAATCACCGTCTATATCTCTCCTGTCCTTTTCCCCATGACTCTCAGTCTGAAGAAGGGTCTCCGCTTGAAACCGATTCCTTTTCTCCAGAGATGCTTCCTGACCCGCTGAGTTACTCCAGCTTTTTGTGTCTACCTTCGGTTAAAACCCGCATCTGCAGTTCCTTCCTGCACACGTTAACTAATTAGTTGTTTCTTGTTTTTGAGTCAAATCGCATTTCTCCCCCATCTCCAATACTAATGCCATCATAAGATGCATCTCTCATTTAAATACGATTTCATTAAAGGTATAAAACAGTTACATTCATTAGCTCTGCAATAAAATTTCCTGTAATATCCCAATTGTCACGAGTGTTTATCCTCGAGAAACCTTGTAGATAACCCACTTATAATTCATGCCTCATAAAATCTTACCTCTGTTGTGTTTACTTTTTTTTGAAAGAGCTATCTAGTTTGCTGCACCTTCCGTAACCCTGGAAAATTACTTCTCTTCTATTCCTGATTAGAAAGTTACTGGTGATTTTCTATCCCGGCCATTCCATACCTGATCCCAAAAAGCTTGCTGTGATAAAAAATAATACTTATCCATCTTTAGAAAAGTAATTTTTCCCCTATAAGCTTCCTCCAAGTTAATTATGTTTCACACTTTGGAAAACAGCTAGTTCGAAAGAAAGTGTAGTTCTTGGCATATAATACAGCATCTGCAGGATAAATCCATTGATAGCATTTTTGGGTTGAACTAGTGCACTCATTAGGTCCACTCTCTCTCCTTACTAGGAATGGTTCAGCAAGGAGGCTCCTTAACCTATTCTGACAGTTCCACATCTATCGTAGCACAAGCTATTAATCACATAATCTCATCACCACGTTTTTCCCTACACCTTACAATTGCATGCATTATATTCCCCTTTCAGTTTATGAAGACCAAACATTCTATACATAGAACTTGGAACAGTGCAGCAATCCAGAACACAGAACTCTCAGAAAGGAGGAAGGAACTGCAGATACTGGTTTACACCAAAGATAGACAAAAAATGCCGGAGCAACTCAGCAGGACAGGCAGCATCTCTAGAGAGAAGAAATAGGTGATGTTTCGGGTCGAGACGCTGAGTTACTCCAGAATTTTGTGTCTATAGTATAGAACATAGAATAGACGAACAGAGGAACAGGCCCTTCGGCCCACAATGCCTGTACTGAATGCTGTTGAAATATTGGGAAAATTTATGATGAGAAAGCAAGAGAGAAATTAGACTTTACATTCAGTCTTGCCTATTATGAAAAACGTTCTTTCTGAAAGGAAGAAAAGAAAGAGGAGATATTACTTAAAGAACACATAATATATTCCTAGAAATTATGCATCTCTGTGTATATGCAGCTTCATAGAATATTTAAAAGCTATGAGAGGCAGCTTGCTTTTGGTTAAAAAGCTACATCAGAAAAGGGTAAATCAGAAGTCAACATAAAATGCAATGTTGCTAGGTAATTTCTCATTGTAGATCTTCTTTCTATATTAACTGTGTTTCCAAGATAACCTGAATGATAAAAATTGATCCAAATTTGACCTCTTCTTGTGGGTGGGAGATTGCAACATTCACGTAGTCCACCGTTTCGACGAATGCAATCAACCTGGCGTGCACAAACAGAAGGTCAAACAGAACAAGTTGTCTTACAACTTTAGGCTGTGCACGCAATACGCAAGAAGAAGAAGACCTCTTCCTCGAGCAGCAAGGAATAAGTGTAGACTGGTATTTATTTATAAGGAACCATTTAACTTGAACCATTTAATGTTTTGCTGACAAGAAACCAAATGAGAATGTGAATAGTGATGAATATATGAAGAAGCTTCCTGAGAATATGCACAAGCTGAATGAATGAGCAACAGAATGGCAAGTGGAGTACAATACAAAAAGGTTTGAAATGATCTACTTTGGTAGAAAGCGCAGAAACTTTTTCAATAATGAAAACGTTTGTACTTTCTCCCTGTGACCTGCGTGAGTTTTCTCTGGGTGCTCCGGTTTCCTCCAACCCTCCTGAGATGTACAGGTCTGTATGTTATGTTAATTGGCTTGGTATAATTGTAAACTGTCCCTCGTGTGTGTAGGATAGTGTTAACGTGCGGGGATCGCTGGTCGGCACAGACTCGGTGGGCCGAAGGGCCTGTTTCTGCGCTGTATCTCTAAACTAAGCTAGAACTAAACGTAACATACCTGATTGGATGCATCAAAGCCGAGTTGTGTTTTTCCACAACTAAGGAGGTCTTTAATCTTGATCACCTGGTTATTCTCCATTTCATAGGTGACTCTGCAGTTGCCAGATACATCAACCTGAGGAAGAGAAAAAAATACCCCTTTTTTTAAGTTCTTACTGAATCTGCTTCCACTATCCATTGATGTAGTGCATGCTGGATCACAACACATTGTATCAAAAAATGTTTTCCTCATTCTGCCTCTAATTCTTCATGAAATCACCATAAAACTGTAACCCCTACTTACCATCCTCTGACACTGGACACAGTTTCTCATTACCCACTATGATAACATTTTAAGATTTGAACATCACTATTTAATGTCCACTCGACCTTCTCCACTGAAGGAGATTGACCTCTGTATCCCCTCATTCTCTATGCAACTGATGCCTTTCAAATCTACGAAGAGGAATGCAATTGAAGACAACATTAGTAAGTATTATGGAGAGACAAGGAACCGCAGATGTTGGTTTACAAAAATAAAACACAAAAGTGCTGGAATAATACAGGGGAACAAACGTGGAGATTTGTAGGTTAATTGGCTTCTGTAAATTGCCCCTAACGAGTAGGTTGTGAAAGTGGGATAACATGGAACTAGTGTACCAGTGGTCAGTGGTCAGCATGGACCCTGTGGGCTCAAGGCCTGTTTCTACACGGTATCTCTAAGCTAAGCTAATCTAAATTTTTGAAGGACATTGTTAGGAGGCGATTTGGTCGTGATCCATTTTTGGACTCATTGTAGTGGGGCGATGTCTTTTCTCCACAAAGCTAGAGAAGAGTTGGGACAGGGCAAAGCATGGCAAGTCGTAGATTGGTACAAGCTTCGGGGGATTTGCAAGTTTGGCACGTCCCCAACAACCCTGAACAACGCCTACAGATGCACCACAGAAAGCTTTTTATCAGGATGCATCACAGCTTGGTTTGAGAACAGCTCCATCCAAGACAGCAAGAAATTGTAGAGTTGTGAACTTACCAACAACCATCACGCAACCCAACCTCCTTTACAATGACTCTTTCTACACTTCTGGCTGCCTCTAACTACACTTCTGGCCGCCAGCATAATCAAGGACTAATCTTGCCCAGTCACTCCCTCTTCTCCCCTCTCCCATCAGGCAAGAGGTGCGGAAGTTTGAAAATGCACACCTGCAGATTCAGGGATAGTTTCTTCCCAGCTGTTATCAGGCAACTGAACGGTCCTCTCATTAAGTAGAGTGTGATTCTGACCTTCCATCTATCTCATTGGAGATATTTAAACTATTTTTAATTGGACTGTATATAACTGTAATGTTATAGCTTGCACTTAATAGAGTCATAGAGTGATACAGCATGGAAACAGGTCCTTCGGCCCAACCTGCCCACACCAGCCAATATGTACCAGCTACACTAGCCGTGCCTACCCGCATTTGGTCCATATCCCTCCAAACCTGTCCTATCCATGTTGGGGCAACTCAGCGGGACAGCAAACATCTCTAGAGAGAAGGAATGGGTGACGTTTCGGGTCAAGACCCTTCTTCAGACCGGAAATGTCACCAATTCCAGAGATGCTGCCTGTCCTGCTGAGTTACTCCAGCACTTTGTGTCTATCTTCATTGTAAACCAGCATCTGCAGTTCCTTCCTACACACGCTTGTCATGGTAAATGATTGAATCATTGGATTTTTGAATAGAAATTTGGCAGATTGCAAGCAGCAGCAGAACCGGCAGCGTGGTGTGGTGAGCACTGAGCAGTGGGGTTAGTATTGCATTAATCTGCCTAACATAGTCATAGTGGACTAAATGGCATATTATATTGTAAACTTTACTGACTTTGGGGCATAAACTAGAAAATTGAATTTTTATTTCAATACCATGACGCAACCACCATTTTGTAAAGTGCTGCAGCCCTTTTCATATATTTTTATGTAGTATCTAAGGATGCCGAACAAACCTGTGCCAGTTGAGTCATAGAGAATATCTAATCAAGTTCACTGTAACACCCACATACTGCCTAAGTTCATCAAACCATTGATTCATTTATTCGCTCTCCAATGGCCTTCAGTATTTGCTTCAAACACCTGCAGTGCAATTGGACATACGTGGTTTAACATATCAGAGAGCATTAGCGTAACCGCAGTTGGAATAAGAAGATTGTTGCCTCACAAAGAGTGACTTCAGTGCCAGGCAGGAAACCTTTCAGTAGATTTTTAGTTTAGTTTTGTTTGGACACACAGTGCGGAAACAGGCCCTTCGGCCCATCGAGTCCGTGCCGACCAGTGGTCCCCGCACATTAACACTATCCTACACACACTGGGGACAATTTTACACACATATACCAAGCCAATTAACCTACAGACCATGATGTCTTTGGAGTGCGGGATGAAACTGAAGATCTCTGAGAAAACCCACGTGGTCACGGAGAGTTATCCTTTGTTGATCCGTGTTTATCCCGTCTCAATATATCCAAAATATTTCAGACATATTTAAATTCTAGTCACTGTTGCTGTATGGCAGCTGCCATTTTATACACGGTATGATCCCATAATTAAAGGGCATTCGAAGAAAACTATGGAAAGAAAGTGAAATTCTTGAACTGAAATGAGTAGATTACCTCAGTGATTGTCCCAGAACTCTGCTGTAATTGGAAAAGACTAACCAGACCTCTTTTTAGGTTCAGAGGTAATCCCCTTTCTTCAGCAGAACCATATAGAGCCTCTATCTGAAAGAAATATAAAATAAATTACTCCTGAAATCATTCAAGCGATACTTGGCAGTTTTTGTTTTTGTTGGCAAATACAAAATTACAATTTGTAAAAATGATTCACCAATTGACAGTGCTGCCTCAAAGGGCCGAATGGCCTCCTCCTGCACCGATTATCGATTGTATCTTTAACCTCCACCTAATATGACTACTTAAACAAGATAGACGTTGAATCTACCTCCTAGTTTAAAATTAAATAACACCACAATTTCAACCTGACAAAAACAATCATCGTTCAGTAAACCCTTGTAATAACGGACCACGGGGAGAAGATTGGTGTCTGTTGTTGCCGATTGTCCGCTATAACCGAGTACGGTATTATCAATGTATAGGTAGTAGAAACAATGACTGCGGTTGCTGGTTAATACACAAAAGGACACAAAGTGCTGGAGTAACTCAGCAGGTCAGGCAGCATCTCTGGAGAACACGGATAGGTGATGTTCCGGGTCGAGGCCCTTCCTCAGACTCTTGGTCCGGAACAGGGCCTGGAATCCATGCGAGTTGATGGCACCGGCCTGCAGGTGAGGATCGGTGGAGTCAATGGTCACGACAGGTAAAGGTCAGAGATGGTGGCGGGAGGAGAGGCCTGCCAAGAACAGGGGAGGTGGCGCGAGCTTGGGGTGACATTGGCAGCCTGGGCCGTAAGCAGCAGGTGAAGCAGTGCTAAAACAGGCAGTGGTGTGGGCAGCCATGGGTAGGGCCATCCACTATAATCAAAATCCATTATAAAGGGAGCAGTTAAAACAAGGGTTTAAGCTATATAAATCTTTTATGAACAAAATTATATTTAGATTTCATAAATAAAGGGCCATTGTGTAAAGCATGCAATAGCAAACTGACAACCCACTCACTCAAATTTCCTTCAGTGAATATTCAACCAGGCAGAGTGAAAAAGCATTATTTTTTCACCTAAGCTGCAATCGTCACCCAAGACAATTTCACATCAATTTTGATTTGGCTGGTGCATACATTTTGGACAAACTGCTTCCTCGTTGTCACTTCATCAATATTACACTGTTGGACTGTCCAACATGAGAGTTTAATAACTAGAAAAGTGCTTGATCCTACGTTCTTCTGAAACAGGGACGCATGTTATCACTGAGATTTTCCGACACCAGTCAAGAATGTTGCTGAAGGAATTACCTTTCCTGAATTCCAGTGAAAGATTACGGGTTTGTTTAAAGCTGCCATTATTGTCGGCCCCAGCAAACTCTCAGAATTAGTGTCTTTGAAGCTGTTTCGATTCTCGTTTTGTTCAGAAACGTTCAGCAGTTTTACTTCTTCTACCTGTATCGGAGAAGACACAGTTCAGTATGAAATATAGCTTTAACAACAGCCTTACAAACATCCATTCTCAGTATCATTGACGGATGTGCTAACGATTCTTAAAATTACTGACCGCATTACATCTGAGAAAGGTGCAAATCATCATTTCCACTTGCAAAGGTTAGGTTTAAGGTGAAGGGGAAAAGATTTAATAGTAATGTGAGGGGTAATGTTCTCACACAAAGGGTGATGGGTGTATGGAACAAGCTGGCAGAGGAGGTAGTTGAGGCAGGGATTGTTCCAACATTTAAGAAACAGTTAGACAGGTACATGGATAGGACAGGTTTGGAAGGATATGGAGAAAACATGGGCAGGTGGGACTGGTGTGGCTGGGGCATGTTGGCCAGTGTGGGCAAGGTGAGCCTAAGGGCCTATTTCCATGCTGTATCACTCTATGACAATAATGGTTTTAAGATTGTTGAACAAGAATATAAATAGGACTACAGGACTTTCAAACTTGCAATAACATTAATATAATTATTTAATGTCACTTAATATTTCTGCTTTAGTTTAGTTTCAGTTTAGTTTAGAGATGCAGTCGAGAAACAGGCCCTTCGGCCCACCGGGTCCATGCCGACCAGTGATCCCCGCACATTAACACTATCCTACACACACTAGGGACAATTTACATTTATACCAAGCCAATTACCCTACAAACCTGTACGTCTTTGGCATGTGCGAGGAAACCAAAGATCTCAGAGAAAACCCACGCAGGTCACGGGGAGAACGGTACAAACTCCATGCAAACAGCACCGGTAGTCAGGATCGAACCTGGGTCTCTGGCGCTGTAATGCCCCTGTCCCACTTAGGAAACCTGAACGGAAACCTCTGGAGACTTTGAGTCCCACCCAAGTTTTCCGTGCAGTTCCCGGAGGTTTTTGTCCTCCGGCAACCACCTTCAACTGGCATCGCAACCGGCTTCGACTAAAAAATTACCGATTTTTAAAATGGAAACCACTTTCGTAGGTTTCCTAAGTGGGACAGGGGCATAAGCAACTCTACTGCTGCGCCACAACTGTGCAAACTGACAGCACAGAATAAAGTAATTTACTTACTTGCAATTGAATTAGCTTCTCATGCTGGCTGCGGCTGTTTTCCCAAACCACATTTATTCGAGTTACAGCTTCAATCCTGAATCCTGACGTCGGCAATGTGTCTGGACTGAATAAAGTCTCCAGGACCAAATCCACAGCGTATTTGTACTTGACCAATGCATTGGATGCAAGACTCACAGTTTCTCCTAATGGCAAAATAAATAAATAAATAAATAAATACATTATAAAAGCTTGCAATCATCTTTTACATATCAAATTTCTTTGACATTTTTGAGAAAAAAAATATTTCTCCTCCTCCCAGCCAAGTGTGTTACCTGTTTAAAAATATGAGGAGACTTGTGCATCTAAATCACTTGGGTTAGCTTTGAATTTTATGGAAATCATTTTCTCTCTAATCCTAAAGTAGATTACTTTAATATATATGACTATATCAACATAATTAATTCTATAGACTTTCTTACCATCGTCAGTGAAAGGCTCCACACTGAATGGAATCAATACCATTTTAGCTATAGCATTTTGATTTGATTTTAATTACTTGTTTCTTGGGATCTGAACATCGTTGGTAAGTATCATTTATTTGAGAAGATGTTTTTGAGCCAATTTCTTGATTCATTGCACTCCTTATGATGAAGGTAGAACCACAATGTGGTTGGACAGGGAGTTCTAGAAATGAGACCCAGCACTAATGAAAGATCAGATTCTTGAGTCAGCATGGTGTGCCTCTTGACGAGGCATATGCAGGCGGTGATCCCATACACCTGCTTTCTTTGTCCTTTCTTTTTTTTTTTTTTTTTTTTTTTTTTAAATTTCAAAATAGACTTTATTCAAGTAATAAATATTTACAATACATCAACCGTGCGAAAAATCCATCCGACATTTTCGGAGGCTATACAAATTCTTCCATGCAGTCTATATACATTTTTCAAATTTTACTAATTAATCCCCCACCCGTGCCACTCATGTGGCCCCCCGGCATGGGATACCTTCCCTTATTTTGAGGGGCGTCTCCACCATACAGTGCCCCCCATGTCCAGCAGCGGAAGGACCTTAGACTGTGGCCCTCCCCCACCGAGCCTTGGCGTTGGCTGCACCGAGCTTCAGTGCGTCCCTTAGTACGTACTCCTGCAGTCTGCAGTGGGCCAGTCGGCAACATTCCCCGACGGACATCTCGCTCTGCTGGGTGGTGAACAAAGCTCGGGCAGACCAGAGAGCGTCTTTCACCGAGTTGATAACCTTCCAGCAGCACTTGGTTTCTTTGTCCTTTCTGGTGGCAGAGGTCTTGGTTAGGAGGTGATGTTGCAATAGCTAGGAAAGTAACTGCAGTGGATATTGTGGATGGTACACATTACAGCCACAGTGTGCTGGCGGTGGAGGGAATGAACATATAGCATGGTGGACATGTTGGCAGACATCAAACAGGTGGATGTGTTCTGGATGTTTCATTGGTATAGTTGGAACTGCACCAATCCCGTAAAGTGGAGAATATATAACATCACGTTCCAGGCAGGTGATGAAAAGGGCTGGGATTTTCAGGAGTAACTTTCCACAAGTCTGATCTGTCGTCATAGCCACTGTATTTATGTGGCTGGTTAGTGATGGCTCCAGTGATGCTGACGGCAATGCCCCTTGCCAATGGTAAATACTTGAGAGGGGAAAGTAAACTTTATAAGAGACAAGGCAATTCATTATGCACCTTTTATAGTGTGTTAAGTCTTGATGGGTTGAACTACGGTATGGTACAGACTGTTTATGCTTTGATGCAAGTATGGAATGTTTCCTTCATTGTATTACAGCACAATATTGCAAAGTCTGAAGTTTCCTTAATTTGACCCATTGATTCATTGTGAAATCATTTGTTTGTGCATAGCTTACCTATTTTATTCCACTGCATTGATGCTTAGTTTTGTACATATGTATTGCAAACTTTAAAAAAATGTATGGTCTAAAATTCAAGTGGATCCAAATTGGGGCACTAGATGGTGCAATGAGTTAGTTAGTTTACTGTCATGTGTACCAAGGTACAGTGAAGAGCTTTTGTTGCATGCTTACCGGCCAGCGGAAAGACAATACGTGATTACAATCGTGCCATCCACAGTGTGCAGATACATGATAAAGGGAATAACGGGAATAATGTTTAGTGTAAGATAAAGCTAGTGAAGTCCAATCCAAGTCCGAGGCTCTTCAATGAAGATGATAGTAGTTGAAGACTGCTCTCTATTTGTGGTAGGATGGTTCAGTAGCATGATAACAGTTGGGAATAAATATTGGTGTCCTGGCAAACATTTTGGTAATTGGCTACATGTACCAATCTGACCAATGTCTCGTCACCCTGTGGTTTTTCAAATCCTTTCCTTCACGTTTGAAAGTCTAGAAATTGGATTGGAGAAACTCAATGTGTGCTCAACTTGTAAACATGGAAAGACCGTGATAAGAGATTCTGTCTGAGCATGTTCTCCAGTAATTGCATACGTTTCCTGGTTAAGTCGTGCTTTTTCGGAAATTGACAGCCCTCTCCCTCGCTCACCATATTAATAACCATTCCCTGCGATGCTTCTGTCGGCTTCACTGCACATGTGTACATGTGATTATAAAGAACCATTGAAACTTTTACCAGGTTCACTCAAGAACCGATCAAGGCTTCAATGAGTTCACCCGGGAGTTGGCCATTGATTATGGACGTTCTGGACCACTCAAGGAAAATGGACATAATGCTCAAATTTGTTGGGGTTGACTCCGAGGAAACTCGCGCATTGTTAACTCCTGGATTTTCCTTCCAATCCCACTTTTTTTCTGATTCCCCTGTTTATTTTTCCGAGTCCCTATTCCATATCTTGTGATATCCACCCTCTCTCGTTACCACGCTGGTATGTTTCACATGCAGATACCAATTGCAAGCAGCCATCTGTGCATTACACTGTGCAAGTCAGTAAGGACCTGCAATCAATCTTAAAGATGTTGCCCATGTAGTTTGAAGAAGGGCCTCGACCCCGAAACATCACTTATCCCTTTTCTCCAAAGATGTTGCCTGACTCCCTGAGTAACACCAGCTTTTTGTTGCTTCCTTGATACAAGGAAGTCTCAATTTTGCTTTTTTTTCTGTTACCTTCTGACCTGACGTAAGGATAAATCACATCACATAAAAATGGGTTGAATGCAGTTTCTTGGTTTGCAGCTGACCACATTTCCAAGGTTCTCAGTGATAAATCACAATGCTGGAAACGTCAATGAAATGTTATTATTTTTGCGCCGTTCGCTTATCCAGGAGAAACTCACCTCCAGCATATAGCAGTGTGAAGATCAGTAACACCAGCACACGCTTCCTTGAGATTTCTGGAGTCCCCATAATCCACCCTCAAGTCACACTTTCATCCAAGAAACAAACCACTTGCCAGTCGACTCTTTCACCGGCTGGTGAAGGGACAGAGAGGAACACGCCAGCTTGGAAAAGCAGAATAGGGTAAGACTAGAGAACGCTGGCGACCGACCCGGCCAAAGAAATTAGTGCAAAAAAGCTTGCGAAATTTGCCGGAACTTGCAAAATGTCCTGAAGTTTTGTGCTTGAGCGAGAGGTGGCCCGATGCGGCCAATGACTCAATGAAGAGGTGCGCGTCAGTGATTGTGAATTACTGTCTGTGTAATTGTGTGTGTGTGTTTTAGGTTCTAGGATTTGCCTCCTTCTCTGTTGACTGTACCTACAAGAATGAGTCAGTGATTTCCATCTGTGCGAATATTAAGGTTTTAGCTTTGTGTTTGAAAAAAGCTTATTAATATCATCCAGTTTCCCCCCTCTGTAATTGATCTTGTAACTGTGTGTCTGTGTGTAGATCTGCAGTATTCTCGATCAGGAAAAAGCCGGCACATCCGCGTTTTGCTAAGGCAACACAAAACATACACACACACAACTGGTGTAACACTTTGAAAGTCCCGAGGAAACATTCAACTTTCAGAACTGCAGACTGAGAATTCGTTTTGGAAATGGAAACATAAACCAGTGTCAAAAGGGATAAAGAAACACATGTCATCTTCATTAAAAAAAGATGCTGAATGTGTATAAGAAGTTGTATAAGAAACAATAGTCCAATAGTGCTTTCAACGAAATTTATTTTCAATATTGTGATTAAAACTTTTTTTAAAATTCAATTTTGTTAATGCCACAGAGTTATTAATCCGGTATGCTAGGGGCTTTGGCGGGACTGGACGAGCAAATTTTCTGAATTATATATTATTATGTTAATGTTCCAACGCAGTTTTATTTTACGAGTTGTATGGTAGAATAATACATTTTCTAGGTTCCTGGGGAGCATGGGGAACAGTATCTAGTGAGTGAGTCTGGTGAGTGACTGTGAGATTGGATGAAGAGAACTATTTATCACTGTCAAATTGAATATGAAATTCTGTCATTGTTTTATTTCTATCAATACAAGTTATGGGTTAAGACTTCATTTCTACAGAGTTAGTCTTGCATGGTGAAAACAACCGGTCAAATCTTCCTGTTGCTCACAGCATTGAATTACATAAAAACATAGAAAATAGGTGCAGGAGTAGGCCATTCAGCCCTTTGAGCCTGCACCGCCATTCAATATGATCATGGCTGATCATCCAACTCAGTATCCGGTACCTGCCTTCTCTCCATACCCCCTGATCCCTTTAGCCACAAGGGCCACATCTAACTCCCTCTTAAATATAGCCAATGAACTGGCCTCAACTACCTTCTGTGGCAGAGAATTCCACAGATTCACTGCTCTTTGTGTGAAAAATGTTTTTCTCATCTCAGTCCTAAAAGACTTCCCCCTTACCCTTAAACTGTGACCCCTTGTTCTGGATTTCCCCAACATCGGGAACAATCTTCCTGCATCTAGCCTGTCCAACCACTTAAGAATTTTGTAAGTTTCTATAAGATCCCCCCTCAATCTTCAGAATTCTAGGGAATTAATGATTCCCTACAATTGTGAAAAGTGGTTTGTATCTTATGGAATAGGAAGACATTTATAAAGATCAAGACAGAAGATCTAACATATACTGTAGTTGGGTGGAATTAATCAAGAAAGTATTTTCTATCAATAAGGTATTACACATGCAGCACTATTGATGTTCTTTTATAGTCTGGAGTTGAAAGATTAAAATGTCAATGAGATTGATTTCATGGGTTAATTATAAACACCATTGATAGTCTCTAGGCATGGATTGAAATCTCCTTTTCTGCTTACTGTGCAATTCTGAAGAATGTTACAATTACACACAATACCTGCATTCTCAAACAAAGATGCGCCAAACCACCAGCTGCCAAGAGTATTCTGACCCAGTGCTCAAAAGCCAAATAAAGCATGTGAACAATCCTACAGTACATTCAACTTTACTCGGACTATTTTTCTAAAGCATTGAAGGATTAGGCAGGGCATTTATTTGCGAACTGCAGTGGCTAAGTAGTTAGTGGTTTATAACCTCTGCTATACTCATTTGTAATGGAAATTACTGGTTATTTCAAAATTTACAATTGGGTAGGAAAATGCCAGCATTACATTAATCAAAAATAACTACAGTTCCTAAAGTGATTGTTGTCACATCTACAAATAAATTACTTTAAAATGTAACAATATGGCCTATGTTCTTACAGAGGACTAGTGAAGATGTAGTGTATTGATAGTATGATAATTTAAGGAAGGACATTCTTGCTATTGAGGGAGTGCAGCTTAGGTTTACAAGGTTAATTCCCGGGATGGCGGGACTGTCATATGCTGAGAGAATGGAGCAGCTGGGCTTGTACACTCTGGAGTTTAGAAGGATGAGAGGTGATCTCATTGAAACATATAAGATTGTTAAGGGCTTGGACACACTAGAGGCAGGAAGAATGTTCCTGATGTTGGGGGAGTCCAGGGGCCACAGTTTAAGAATAAGGAGTAAGCCATTTTGAATGGAGACGAGGAAACACTTTTTCTCACAGAGAGTGGTGAGTCTGTGGAATTCTCTGCCTCAGAGGGCGGTGGAGGCAGGTTCTCTGGATGCTTTCAAGAGAGAGCTAGATATAGGTATGTTACAATACCTACCTTTAGCAGCGCTGCAGTTCTGCCGCTCCCCGCGTGTGCGACTTTGGCGCCTTTCAGAGGGGGGCGGGTTTAAAATGCCGATTTTTTCTAGGCAGTCCAAATCAATCCATGTCGGGCGATTTTGTCGCTAAAGAGAAATCGCTCCGACATTTCATTCATAAAGGTATTTTTAAACTACGCTAGATTATTTATTAACTAGAGTAGTTTAAAAATCATCTTCCAAAGCTCTGAATGGTGACAGCGGAACGGACCTAAGGTAGGCGATAAAAGAAGCTACACAGTTTATTTTTACATAAAAACTTGGTTTTTAGGGAGGCTTTAATCATATTTTCATGTTGCGAAAAGGGGGCAAAAAAAATGTATGAATCGGCTGTATTTTTCATACTGACTTCACCGCAAACCGCAACGTTCTAATCCACCGCATTCCACTAAAACCCACTCGCTAGTTGATTTAAATGTCCATTAATTTACAGGCATTAAACACTAAATTCCATCCATTTGGCCTATAAATTCATGAAAATTAGATTTAAAAATTATGTTATATTGTGGATTATTGTGTGAATGTTATTTGGACACAGGCAATTTTAAAAAAGTTTATCTTTTCTTAAGAAATGGATAGATGTTTAGATCTACTCATTGAATTTTGTAATTAGCTACAATTAGATAACTAACTCATTATATGCTTTAATTTCAGGTCATCCAAGTAAGATTGTTTCATATTTGTTTCATAATGCTTCAATCTATAATAACTGAAAATTTCATTGAGTTCTCTTAATTTTTAAGAAAGTTATGGGTTTTTAACTGTTCCAGATCACAGCTTTTGAGTTAAGTCAATTGAAAGGCAATGGGGAACAAGATGCTAATTTCCGAGTATGAAAATGGTCATAACTTTGTTAATACTGAAGATATGAAAGTGAATTAGGTGTCAAATTAAACTTCTTTTTATGCTTTATCTGATGGGATAAATTGCAGACTTGATTTTTTAAATCTCAAAATTTTGTAACATTGCTACTAGATAGGGCTATTAAAGATAGAGGATATGGGGAGAAGGCAGAAACGGGGTACTGATTGGGGATGATCAGCCATGATCACATTGAATGGCGGTGCTGGCTCGAAGGGCCAAATGGCCTACTCCTGCACCTATTGTCTATTGTCTATTGTCTATGTGAATAAAGTTCAGCAACTTGACAAATTAACTTGCAATGAAATCTGATAGCTAGATAATTGCCCAAGCTATTTTGCAATTTGAGATTACTGATCATATTCACTCAGTCAATACTGTTGGGGACACCTGGAACTTGACTACATCATTGCATCCAGCCAATCCCTGAATAAAATGTGTAAAATACTTAACATCTCACTGAAATTTTTAGCTCCTTATATCTTTGGAGGAGCAGAAACTGCTCAAATCCTTGTGCACCTTCTATCCATGTACTTTCACCTTTTCCTGCGAGTGTGCACCTGGATCTCTCTGTACATCAACATTCTAAGGCCTCACTGCATTTAATATTCTGCTTTCCAATCTTCCTCCCAAATAACCTCACAACCTCGCAATTCCCCAATTATACCACATGTGGCAAGTTTTTTTGCTTATTACTTTTGTAGGTTCTTCATATGACCCTCATGACTCGCTTTTCTACATATTTTTGCATTTTCACAATATCTGACCAATACAGTCACACATCCTTAATATAGTTAAAGTCCAGCACTGATTTATGCAACACCTCATGTTGCATCTTACCTATATGACGATAACCATTTGATTCCAATTCTGTTTTCATTAAATGATCTAACTCTCTATCCATGCTAATTATGCAAGTGTATTCTTACCAGTAGATAGGTTACCAAACACCAAGGGCAGTGTGTTGTCTGCTTGTTTCCTTGGTGATAATTCTAAATAGTCTCCTGTTATTGATTCTTCAACAATACCAATCTTAAGGGGTTGGACAAGCTAGATGCTGGAAGATTGTTCCCGATGTTGGGGGAGTCCAGAACAAGGGGTCACAGTCTAAGGATAAGGGGGAATTTCTTTAGGACCGAAATGAGGAAAACATTCTTTACACAGAGAGTGGTGAGTCTCTGGAATTCTCTGCCACAGAAGGTAGTTGAGGCCAGTTCATTGGCTATATTTAAGAGGGCGTTAGATGTGGCACTTGTGGCTAAAGGGATCAGGGGGTATGGAGAGAAGGCAGGTACGGGATACTGAGTTGGATGATCAGCCATGATCACATTGAATGGCAGTGCAGGCTCGAAGGGCCAAATGGCCTACTCCTGCACCTATTTTCTATGTTTCTATGTAATATCCGGCATTATTCTTAAGCGAATTATGATGACGGTCTAAAAATTCATGTGCACCATCTATGCTTTCAAGTATGTGGTTAGTCGATACTTCGAAAAATAATCAGTTCGACCCTGTTTGTGCTGGCTATTTCTGATCAACCTGCATTTATAAATGTTCCTTTATTTTAGCCTGAAGTGTGAAAATTAAGCATTAATTTATATCTGACAAAATGGGCAGTAATTGCCCATTTCCTCAGTCTTGAATAAACTTTATTTAACCATAAGTTCATCATTCTTTAGCGGTTATGGGGAGAAGGCAGGAAAATGGGATTAGGAGGGAGAGATAGATCAGCCATGATCGAATGGTGGAGTAGACTTGATGGGATGAATGGCCTAATTCTGCTCCTATCACCTATGAACTTGCAAACTACCAGTGCCTCCTCTCGAGGCAAGGTTGAACTGCAGGGAAAAGCCCAAGATTAGCACACCTCTTCCTTCGAAGACCAGGACTGAGCTGCCGGGAGAAGCCCAGGATCGCCAGAGCCTCAGCACGTGTGCCCTGATGGCCAGGGACAGCGCCCCCATGGGGTCCTAGACTTTCTTATCACTATAAATAAAATATATATGTGAGTACACCCTACTGTGAGTGTTGGTGAGGTCACTGCTGAACCCAGTGTCATTTCCGAGGCCACTACGGGTTACTGTTAACCTAATTATTGGCAGAGAAGCACAAGGGATCATTTGGAACTAGGGTTGTCAACATCAAGGGACATGTTGTTGTAAATAAGATCACAATAAGCTTGGTCTAACTGAGGTTTTGGAATGGCAGAGAATCCCTTGGGCAACCCTCTCTCCTAACATTGTGGAAACTATATGACCTAAGTGAAAGAGGGAAATAAAAAATGAAAATAAGATTTGTCAGTTACCAATTTCCGAAATCGGACTATTTTTTGAAAGAATTTCAGTTTATTACTATTACATTCAAAGCGGTTCTAAATGCAACGTTTCAGCCATTCAATAAAAATATCTAAAAGCAAAAGGTTTTTTTTTGAGTATTAGCTCTTCAATCCTTTTTCTCAGAAGACAAACATTTCCTGTTCCCCTAGGAACCGTGTGGGATTGGAATCGCAGAATGCTGGTTTACACCAAAGATAGTCACAAATTGCTGGGGTAACTCAGTGGGACAGGCAGCATCTCTGGAGAGAAGGAATGGGTGATGTTTCAGATTGAAAGGATCCGAAACATCACCCATTCCTGTTCTCTGAAGATGACTTAAGTCAGGTGATCAGACACATTTCCTGCCTTAGATAAGACAATGTTGTATTCTGAGTGTCAAAGGCCAGGGAGCAAGTATGAGGATCCATGCCTGACAGAGGCTTAATGTTAAGGACCCAATCAGCTAAGGACGTTGGTTCCAGCTGGGATGAATATTGGCTGAACCCCAAGCACCTCAACCCAAGACTAATGGCAAATGCTTCAACCTATGGAGGTACACACCAGAATTAAAGTAATCCAAACTGCGGCAGTTGAAATGCAGTATGCAGATGATGACTCCATTTACACATGCCCAGAGGCTCAACTCCAGGACAGTATCAACTGATGCATGCAAGAAGATAAGCTTACGTTCAATGCAAATAAGACCAAAGTCCTTTATTGACCTACCCCGCTGCACCTCAAACGCTAAAGTTTCCCAATGAGAAAATGTAAACTGTGTCCCTTATCTCAAGAGCCCACTCTCAGTAATGTCAGATAATGATGATAACATTTACCATACCTTTAATGCACAAATGCAACCCTGGGTCAATTGAGGAAAATGTTTTTTTAAGATCAAGAATCCATACCTGGCACACAACTTGTGGTCAAATGGGCAGCAGTGATCTCTGTCTTATTTTATCCCTCTGAGATCTGGACTATCTACTGCAAGTATCTCAATGCACTAGAAAAACTACTATCAAAGTGGTGGTATTGGTGGTGGGGTGATGGAATTGTCCAGGTTGAAATCCTGCATCAGGACAAAGCGTAGAGAGAGAGAGAGAAGGCATGTAGTGTAAAGGTAAAAGGAGTAGTGAGATAATGGGTTCGTAACTCTGCCAACTTTGTGACAACTTTGTTAACCTTTCATGAGGTTAACATTTCACGCTATCAGATAAATGAAATCTTTCTCGCTCTGCTCTTGATCTTATTAGGAATTGGAATGAATGTTCTTGTTTCATGTGCTAACACCAAATTCAACCTCCAACATGGTAGAAACATAGAAACAGGAGTAGGCCATTTGGCCCTTCGAGCCTGCACCGCCATTCAATATGATCATGGCTGAGGTCTACAATCCCATAGAATATTTCAGAAACATTTTCAGAAGTCATAAATTCAAAATAATATTTTTTTTTAAGTACACACAATGCAATCATACAGTGTTTTACAAATATTTGTTAACATCTAGGTTCATATTGATCACAGAATTACAAACGTGACATTTTATCAAAATGTTGTAATTTTCATTTACCAGCTATTAGGAATAGAAAAATTGAATTTTAATACAGTGTAAAGGACAATGTTCACAAAGGAAAGTCATACATTTATAGTTTTTTCTCTGAACATTAATATATATCCTAAAGTTCTCCAATAAACTACTTGCACTTTCAATGTCGGGAAAAGTGGTATCCAATTTGTGAACATTAATGTTAATTTCCTAATGTCAAATTGTTTAATAAAAAAAAAAAAATTATGTCTCTTGTATTACACAGAATTTATTCAGATTAGGAATGAATAAATCTATTTTTATTTTGGGGATAATGACGATTACTATAAACTCAATGAAACTGATGGACGTCAATTTTCTGGGAACCTGTTCAAATCAAATACAATCTATGACATTAATCTGAAATAGAATGCCCAATAAGCAAATGTGTACTTTGCAATAAATGCAGATTGATTTACAATATTAATCATTGAAACATTGGAAATATTTGTTTATTTCTGCTGTAATATTTATAACCTGAATGTCTTTTATTTTAGTTTATGGATGCACCGGGGAAACTGGCCCTTCGGCCCACCAAGTTCAAGCCGCCCAATGATCCCCGCACACTAACACTATCCTACACACACCAGGGACAATTTACAATTATATCAAGCCAATTAACCTACAAACCTCCACTATGTCTTTGGAGTGTGGGAGGAAACTGGAGCACCCGGAGGAAACCCACGCAGGTCACGGGGAGAATGTACAAACTCCGTACAGACAGCACACGTGATCAGGATCGAACCTGGGTCCCTGGCGCCATAAGGCAGCAACTCTACTGCTTATGTAATGGGATCTGCTACATTTATCTGAAAACTGACAACTGCATCTTTACAAATATTAGTAATATAATCAAAACATCGTTTTATCATGTTACATTTTCAAGATGTTTCTATTCAGACTTCAATCATTAATCTAAATCAACTTGTCACTTTTCTTGAATAACTTCAATTTGATTCAGGATTCTTGCATTGTTCTGAGACTTCCTGTCTTCCATTACCTGGTGTCTCAGGACTCTTGCTTCTATGAATCAGAAGAACTTCTGCACTTCCTATGTGATCTGGAGAGAAGAAATATAAGTATATTAAGAGCAAAAGGGTGAGCAGGGAGAGAATAGGTCTCTTTAAGGATTCAATGTGGTCATCTATGTGTGGAGCCACGGGAAATTGGCAAGAACTTGTCTCATCTGTCTTTACCATGGAGAAGGTTTTGGAAGGCAAGGAAAAGCCAAGGAAGCCAATTCCACCTCAATGCAGAGAATGAACAAAAGATTGCTCAGGAGAGGCGAGAGAATACGTTGATTAATTACACAATCATCAGATGGAAAATAATTTATTATTTACGAGCAAATGAGAGTTTTGTTACGTTAATAAAATGAAATGCAGCAGGAACATTCTTTGTTGGCTTTGGGAGCATAGTTTCACAAATTTTTGGGCGACATTTTAACTCTGGATCTAGCTGACAATGTTCATCGAGTAAACTATTAACAACAAAGCATTTCTGAAGAATGAACATAATATCAGAAGTAAGAATCAGATTTAAGAATAAGGGGTAGGCCATTTAGGACTGAGATGAGGAAAAATGTCTTCACCCAGAGAGTAGTGAATCTGTGGAATTCTCTGCCACAGAAGGCAGTGGAGGCCAATGCACTGGATGTTTTCAAGAGGGAGATTTAGCTCTTAGAACTAAAGGAATCAAGGGATATGGGGGAAAAAGCAGGAATGGGGTACTGATTTTAGATCAGCCATGATCATATTGAATGGTGGTGCTGGCTCAAAGGGAGGAATGGCCTACTCCGGCACCTATTTTCTATGCTTCTATCAGGGTCATCGTGAACATGTGCAGTTTTCACCGATGACACTGAATGTCATTCTTATTTATCAGCATTAACATGAGCAAACAATGTCTATTTACTTAAAGGCTCATGAGAAACAAGAGCTGATATGATTAACTGACCAAGACTGGAATGGGCAGTTGGCCCAGATGAGATGGATCATTAGGTAAGTTTGACACATCTTGCCAGCCAGACTTGGCGTAGTTCATTTCTGTCTCTAGATGATATAAAGTGCCCTAGGCCCAACCACTTCATTAATGACAGTCACAATATTTTAACAAAATAAGTGCAATATAATTGCAACAATATTCACTTTTATTCACAGACGTGGTTAGAATGAAGGAACTGCAGATGCTAGTTTAAGCTGAAGGTAGACACAAAGTGTTGGAGTAACTCAGCGGGACTGGCAGCATCTCTGGAGAGAAGGAATGGGTGATGATTCGGGTCGAGATCCTTCTTCAGACTGTTTCGGTGCTGTATTCCATGTCCTATGTAACATTCTTCATGCAATAGAGCAATGTATCAACAGGAGGTTGTGATTTTGTAATGAAATGTCGCCCTACTGCAGGTCATCTGTGATCAGCGTGTTTGACATGTGAATCTCTGAGGCACTCAGATTGCTAGGTCACTTTGCTGACATCTGCGATTTCATAAGGCATAAGATCCTGGAATGGATGCTGGAATAGATGATTTGGGAACAGGACCTTCGGCCCACCCAGTCCAGGCGGGCTAGTGATCGATCACCCAGTACTGTAGCACCATTCTACACGCTAGGGACTATCTAGAATTTTACATAAGGCAATTAAACTGGACAGGTTTGGAGGGATATGGGCCAAATGCAGGAAGGTGGGACTAGTATTTTGTTGGTTCACATGCTTGATCGATGGTGTTTTATCATTAATATCTTCTTATTATTAATGTTTAGTGTTTTCTGAGATTCATCACTGTCACTGTATGTCATGTTTCTACTTGTGGGCGGAGCACCAAGGCAAATTTCTTGTATGTGAATACTTGGCCAATAAACTTACTTACTTAGTGTAGCTGGGACATGTTGGCCGGTTTGGGCAGGTTGGGCCGAACAACCTGTTTCAACACTGTATGACTATGAATAATCTCCCCATATATTACAGCATAGTAAAATGGCAAGTAAATTGAACAGATTTTTAAAATCTCATTTTGCACTTGAAAAATGTTATGTTTTCTCCCCCTCATCCAGTTCGGTCTTGTAAATAAATCTACCCTTTTTTATAATGGTTTATCATATCTTTCACTGTGTTCAGTGCCTCTCTTGTCATGATTTAGTGATTTGAATGCATGGATCGATACAAAGGAGAGTTACTTGCACCGTCAGTGTGGCCAGAAATGTGCTCTGGGCTCAGTCTTTATAGTGGAAGAGAATACTAATCCCGTATCAAAGATCTACCAGGACGAAACAGAAAAAGATGTGAAAGCTGGAATAATAGCAAATATAAAGACCTCATATTATGCAGGGCACAGTCCATATACCACGCTACTATGAGATCAGAAAGCTGACAATTTGATCCTGCTTAAAGAAATTCTGCAATTGTACTTGTTAAATTGATGAATGCTCATTTTAGTTTTGTTTAGTTTAGAGATACAGCGCAGAAACAGGCCCTTCAGCCCACCGAGACCACACCGACCAGCGATCCCCACATATTAACACTATCCTACACATACGAGGGACAGTTTACACTTATACCAAGCCAATCAATCTACAAACCTGGGCATCTTTGGAGTGTGGGAGGAAACCAAAAAATCTCGGAGAAAATCCATATAGGTCGCAGGGAGAATGTACAAACACGTACAGACAGCACCTGTAGTCGGGATCGAACCCAGCTCTCCAGCGCTGCAAGCGCTGTATGGCAGAAACTCTATCACTGAGCCACGTTAAGTGTCAGAAGCTTCACCTACCTGGTTGGTCTTCTTCAATATTTTCTGGCTTCTTTTTGAGATAATACCTGCAAAAGCGTAACACAATTAAAAAAAAAATCACATTAAAAGAAGCAATAAAGACAAAATTTTGACAGCATAGTTGTCCAGCATTTGTTGCAGGAGAAATTCAATCCTCTCAGAATATTATCACTCATTAACTTTGTTTACATTTTTGTCAAGAGCTTTTAATTGTCATCCGTACAGACAATGGAACAATTAAATTCTTATTTGCAGCAGCTTAACAGATCCATCAACACGATAATACATAAATAAATATATAATAATTAAATAATAATATTAATTAAAATATTAATGCAAGGTAACCATAATAGCGCAACCAAAACACAGTTCATGGAAAATCATAATTACTGAGGCAGTGGTTAGTATTGATCAGTATCAAGAGCCTGCTGGTTGCTAGGAAGAAGCTGTTTTTAAACCTGGTGGTCATGGTTTTTTGGCTCCTGTTGGAAAAATGGGAGCCTGGCCATGGCTGTGTGGGTCTTTGATGATATTGGCTGTCCTTTAGATCCCGTTGATGGTGGGGAGATCAGTACCTGTGATGCACTGGGCAATTCTTTCTCTCTCTGTAGCCTCATTCATTCCTGAGTGTTCGAGTTACTGAACCAGGTCATGATGCAACCAGCCGATAAGGAATTTGATGATCTAATTACATTGGAATAAGTAGAAACCCTGTTGGCTGAGGTTGATACGGTTGGATGGGATGATGGTGTTGAACTATAGTCGATGAACAACGGCTTGGTATAAGTGTCCAAGTGACAACACTGACAACAGGGTGAGCTCACAAAATGATTCTTAAACACAGTAAAACTTGGGCAGAGCACTTGTCCGGAAATTTGCAAGAGTGGGAAATTGGTACTGAGAATGCTTAATGCCTTCAATACTTTCCTCCCTATACTTGTTCCAGGGAACTCTGAGTCGGGAAATACAAAGTTATGGAGTGGATTTAGAAATTACTACAAGCAGATTTGAAGTAAATCCCTGGTTAAAATTTGTACGTATGATTTTTATGGCATGAAAATATAATTCAGTTCTCAGGTTTATATTCCACGCAACCAATGCAGTCTATTCAGTGTGCTTATACACACACTGCTTATACACACACTGCATATACACACACTGCATATACACACACTGCTTATACACACACTGCTTATACACACACTGCTTATACACACACTGCTTATACACACACTGCTTATACACACACTGCTTATACACACACTGCTTATACACACACTGCTTATTGTTTTCTCATTTTTTATATTGTTTATATTGCTAATATTGTGTTTTATTGTTTATATTGTTTACAGTGTACTATGTTTACATCAGTCTGAAGAAGGGTGCCGACCCGAAATGTCGCCCATCTCGGTCCTAAAAGACTTCCCCCTTATCCTTAAACTGTGACCCCTTGTTCTGGAGTTCCCCAACATCGGGAACAATCTTCCTGCATCTAGCCTGTCCAACCCCTTAAGAATTTTGTAAGTCTCTATAAGATCCCCCCTCAATCTTCTAAATTCCAGCAAGTACATCTCTCCAGAGATGCTGCCTCACCTTCTAAATTACTCCAGCATTTTGTGTCTACCTTCGATTTAAACCAGCCTCTGCAGTTCTTTCCTACAATTGTTTACATATTCTGTTGTGCTGCTGCAAATAAGAATTTCATTGTTCTATCTGGGACATATGACAATAAAACACTCTCGACTCTTCTTTCTTCATTCCTTCCATTGCATTAAGTCTAATGTGCATCCATGAAAATTAATTCAACAATTCAGAAATTAATTTGTTGAAACAATGCAGATTTTCTCCATTCCATAAGTAAGGAATTGACTCAAGAATGCATTCTCACAACTACTAGATGCACAACACGCAAGGATAAATTTAAATATTTTTCAAAATTATGAAATAAAAGCATAAGAGAAAACATGCATATTTGACCAGAAATTCATTCCCAGTCAGTAGGGCTAATTTTGGGACATGGTATGGGTTGTACTATGCATCAGCATTAGCCACATTAGCTAAGGTTATTTGCTGTAATGGATTTTTTTATTACATAGAAACATAGAATGCATTTCGTTGTCTCTGTACTGTACACTGACAATGACAATTAAAATTGAATCTGAATCGGATAGAAACATAGAAAATAGGTGCAGGAGTGGGCCATGGCTGATCATCCAACTCAGTATCCTATACCTGCCTTTTCTCCATCTCCCCTGATACCTTTAGCCACAAGGGCCAAATCTAACTCCCTCTTAAATATAGCCAATGAATTGGCATCAACCACCTTTCTGTGGCAGAGAATTCCACAGACTCACCACTCTCTGTGTGAAAAAAGATCTTCTCATCTCGGTCCTAAAAGACTTCCACCTTATCCTTAAACTGTGACTCCTTGTTCTGGAGTTCCCCAACATCGGGAACAATCTTCCTTCATCTAGCCTGTCCAACCCCTTAAGAATTTTGTAAGTCCCTATAAGATCCCCTCTCAATCTTCTAAATTCCAGCGAGTACAGGCCAAGTCTATCCAGTCTTTCTTCATATGGAAGTCCTGCCATCCCAGGAATCAGTCTGGTGAACCTTCTCTGTACTTCCTCTATGACAAGAATGTATTTCCTCAGATTAGGAGACCAAAACTGTACGCAATACTCCAGGGGTGGCCTCACCAAGACCCTGTACAACTGCAGTAGAATCTCCCTGCTCTTGTACTCAAATCCTTTTGCTATGAATGCCAACATACCATTCGCTTTCTTCACAGCCTGCTGCACCTACATGCCTACTTTCAATGACTGGTGTACCATGACACCCATGTCTCGTTGCATCTTTTCCTAATCGGCCACGGTTCAGATAATAGTCTACCCTCCTGTTTTTGCCACCAAAGTGGATAACCTCACATTTATCCACATTATACTGCATCTGCCATGCATTTGCCCACTCACCCAACCTATCCAAGTCACCTTGCAGCCTCCTAGCATCCTCCTCACAGCTAACACTGCCCCCCCAGCTTCGTGCCATCCGCAAACTTGGAGATGTTGCATTCAATTCCCTCATCCGGATCATCAATATATATTGTAAATAGCTGGGGTCCCAGCACTGAGCCTTGTGGTACCCCACTAGTCACTGCCTGCCATTCTGAAAATGACCCGTTTACTCCTACTCTTTGCTTCCTACTCTTACCCAAGAGAACTATTTTAAGTTGTTTCAATTAAAGTAATTCACAGTGCCAACAAATTTTAAACCCAACTACACATAATGCAACATCAATAAGATATAATGAAAGTGAACAAAGCATAAAGCAGGACGAGTATCAGTACATGTAAGGACACAAAGTGCTGGATTAACACAGCGAGTCAGGCAGCATCTCTGGAGGACATGGATCAGTGACGTTTTGGGTCAGGACCTGAAACATCACCTATCCATGTTCTCCACAAATCCTGCCTGACTCACTGAGTTACTCCAGCACTCTGCATCCTTTTGTGTAAACCAGCATCTGTAATTTCATTTCGGAGTCACGTGAGTGACTTCGTGAAGAGCCCGCCGGCGCGCATGCTCAACATATCGTCGTATCGCGTTGCTGCGACGGCTGGCGGTGGAGCGCGCTCCTCGCCAGCCCTTCACAAGGGAACCACTGAGGTAAGTATCCTACCTTAAGTTGGTGGTTCTTGTTGTGTTTTGTTTTCACAGCAAGGACATGGATGGGAGCGTTAAAGGCCGGAGATCGTCTGGACGAGGTCGCCGGTCAACAGTCCCGGAGCCAGTGATATCGGCGGTACCTGCAGCGCAGGCCGGGACAGGGGCGGAAATGTCGGTGAGCCCTGTGTTTACAGGTCCGGATCCGCCAGCACACCACAGCTCGGAGGAGTTCGACGAGGAGGAGTGTGGTGTGCCGCCAGAGCAGGAGGATCCTGCCATGGCAGTCAGGTCGTCAGCAGGCTTGCTGGCGGCCTCGAGCAGAAGGGTGCGTGCGGCTGCACGGCCCTTTTCACCCAGCCCTCCGAGGAGGGGAAGGGCAGGAGCCCGGAAGCCTAACCCTGTTGGGGCTAAGGCTTTACCTGCCGCCGAGGAGCGGTCAGGTTCCAGGGCGGGACCCGGGGCGGCTGTGAGGTCCAGTCGACGCCCCCCAACTCTCGACGCCGGGACGGGTCGGTTGGGTCGGGTCTCGTCGCGGTCGCCGAGCCCCCCATGGATGGGTGGGCGAGACCATGCGTCGGCGAGGTCCACGACGTGGGCTGCCGGCAAGCCTGCGCGGGCATCGGGTATCCAGGCTGCGGCTGGTGCCGACATCACGCCGCAAGTGTCCTTAGTGGCAGCGGCGTCCGCTCCCGCTAAACGGAGGCGGTTGAACACACCCGCGCAGGAATCGCGCAGTTTCGCTTCGGCGGCTGCTAGCGACGACTACCGGCACCGGGTGGGCCTCGATGAGGTGCGGGCCGATGATAGGGGCCCCGGCCATTTTTCAGAGCCGGAGGACTCCGACCACCTGAGTGTTCAGGGTGAAGGGCGTATTGATCGGATGGACCGGCTGCTGGAGCTCCTGCTTCACGGTCAACAGCAGCAAGCATCCAGCAGCGACAGGCACAGGGCTGTTTCACCAACTTCCACCATCAGCCTGGAGTAGCAGGAAGAGGAGGTTTTGGTCGATCCCATCCCACCTCCGTCCGATTTACCAGCGGAGGGCCTTCTCGATGTGGCCACTAAGTTCGCGGCCCCACACTCGTCTGGGCTTCCCCTCAACTCGAAATTGGCAGCCACAGTGGACTTCCTCAACAACCATCAGCTCCAGGAGGAGGTTCTCATTCAGGCCATGAGCCGTCACAAGGCTCCATCCAACTGCAACTCCCTCAACGTGCCTGTGGTCAATACGCCGATATGGGGCAACATCAGTTCGGCTATCCGTCAACAGGAGCTGAAAATTCAGCGGATCCTGAAGCTCCTCACGGCCGGTATTACCGCCTTTGTGCGGTCGGTTGATGGGGATGACTTAAATTTGGACCAGGAGTATGCTCTGGGTCTATTGTGCGCAACTCAACATCAAATCAATGGGTTCCGCAAAAGCAGCATCCGCCCGGCGCTCAACCCTAAGTTTGCAAGGTTGTGCAAACCACCGCCGCCGCCGCCGCCCCGTCAGCTCTTTGGCGAGGATCTCTCTAAGAGGGTCAAAGAGCTTGACGAACAAGCCAAAATGGTGGGACTCATGCGCCCTCACGGTGCCCCCACGCCGTCGGGCTCGAAAGCTCCGCTTGTTCGACCACGAGGGTCTGCCAGCACCTCTACGAGGACCTACCCTCCAGCTCCACCCCGTTACCAACCGCCCCAGCACCAGGGGGCTTTTTTAGGACAAGGTCGGCAGAAACCCTGGTGGAAGATGAGGACGCCGCGCCCTCAAGCCAACCCAGCACCTCCACGTCCACCCACACGTGTCAAGGACCGCCGGTAACCACGGAGGTGAGGCGGTCTGGTTCTCTCTTTTCTCATTGTCTAACCTCACATGTTGGTGGGCGCCTTCGGTTCTTTTTGGGTGCATGGGGTGATATTACTGGTGATGAGTATGTGTTACGAAATGTTCAGGGTCATAGCATTGAGTTTCTTAATGGGGACATTCCTCCATCCCAGCACAGGCCTGGTCGAACATTTAAATTGTCTGCTGCAGAACAGGCAGCAGGCTATAAGGAAATTTTGAGGCTAGAACAGAAGGGAGTGATAGAGAAAACGGTTCATGAGCCCGTGGAATTTGTTTCCAATATATTCACTCGACCAAAGAAGGATGGAGGCTGTCGAGTCATCATTGACCTGACTAGTTTAAATACATTTGTAACATATACTCATTTCAAAATGGACACTTTTGAAACAGCCAAATCACTGATTTCACATGGTTGCTTTATGGCATGCATTGATTTACAAGATGCGTACTATACTGTATCCATTCAAAAATATTATAGGAGGTTTCTGAAATTTATCTGGATGGGTCAACTCTGGCAATATAGGGCTTTGCCCAATGGGCTTACCACAGCCCCTCGATTATTCACTAAATTGGTGAAGCCAATTATGGCCTATTTACGACAACGACATCATATAGTAATGGCCTATTTAGATGATATCTTAATTGTGGGCCACACCCTGGAATTGGCTCAACATGATGTTGCAGCTGCAGTCAATTTATTTCAGCAGCTGGGGTTCATTGTCCATCCAGCCAAATCAAAGTTCTGCCCCTCCCAGGTAATTCATTATCTGGGGTTTACGGTGGACTCTATTTGCATGAGGGTCACCATACCACCTAATAAGGTTGAGGAGGTCACCCAGGTGTGTCAAGGTTTCATCACCGCTGGTATACCATCGATTCGTCATACAGCTACAGTAATTGGCAAACTTGTAGCTTTGTTTCCGGCAGCCCGATATGGGCCTTTGCATTATCAGAATTTGCAAAGGGCCAAGATCGCTGCGTTAAGACAGCACGCTGGTCATTATGATCGACCAATGCAGCTGCCGCCTGAAGCGAGGGATGAGTTACGATGGTGGGTGCGCCACATTAGTAACTTGTTTAAGCCTATTATTGAGGCTAATCCGGTGGTATACTTGCAAACTGATGCGAGCTCTTATGGCTGGGGAGCTACGGATCATTCCTCTAGTTGCGGAGGCAGATGGGATACCCTTGAGGCTACTATGTTGTTGTCACATGGGATCAACTATTTGGAGCTACTTGCAGCATTCCACGGACTTCGTGCTTATTGTTCCAAGTATTTTGGGGCACATGTCCATCTCCAAATAGACAACACCACAGCGGTGGCATATTTAAACCATATGGGCGGTACCAGGTCAGTTTCGTGTGATAAATTGGCTAACTCAATTTGGCTCTGGTGTGTTCAGAGAGACATTTGGATTTCAGCTACCTATTTGCCAGGTGAGCTTAATACTGTGGCGGACACCAGGTCACGCAAGTTCAATGACAATATTGAATGGATGTTGCATCCTGAAATTTTTGCCAAAATCACAGCCAAATTTGGGAAACCGGATATTGACCTTTTTGCGTCCCGGTTGAACCATCAGATACCAACCTACGTTTCGTGGGAACCAGATCCTGGGGCTATGGCGCTAGATGCATTCTCGCTGGACTGGGGGAATTGGTTTTTCTATGCATTCCCCCCGTTTTGCCTCATCAGTCGGGTATTACGAAAGATTCAGATGGATGCAGCTAAGGGCATCCTTATTATACCCGACTGGCCTACACAGCCGTGGTATCCGGTGGTCTTTGACATGCTCAGTGAGCCTTGGGTCCTTTTGAAGGGTTGCCCAGAATTAGTTACTCACCCTGTCTCAGGGGAGCCACATCCCTGCCATGGCTATTTGAATTTGTTGGCTTGCAGGTTTTGAACAGGCCGTTAGCCCAATACGGCCTCTCAACTCGGACCATGGATACCATTGCGGCGTCGTGTCGAGAGTCAACAAGGCGAAGATACCGCTCACATATCAAGAAGTGGGAAGCCTTCTGCAGCCGCTCTCGCATCACGTACGATGCCGTGACTATAACCGACGTCTTGGAATTCCTCGCGGGGTTGCACCATGATGAACACTTAAGTTACAGTGCCATCAACAGCGCCAGGAGCGCGCTGTCATTCTACCTCAAGATTGAGGTGGGATCCAACAGGCTAGTGTCCAGGCTCATGCGGGGTATATTCAATATGAATCGGCCTACACCACGCTACAATATCACCTGGGATGTCAGGGACGTTTTAACCCTGCTCAGGACGTGGTCCCCCATAGAAGGGCTCCAGCTGGACAAACTCACCATGAAGCTGGTGATGTTACTAGCGCTGACTTCAGCACAGAGGGTACAGACACTGCATAAACTACGTGTCGACAGAATGATGTCTACCCCTACAGAAGTAGTCTTCTTCGTTGATGAGCTACTAAAGCAGCATAGACCTGGGTGCACAGGGCTGCAGCTGAAGTTCCCGGCATACCCCGCAGATGCTAGGCTGTGTTTAGCCTCACATATCCGTCACTATGTCAAGGTGACGGCATGCATCAAAGGAATGGAGAGATACCTGCTTGTCACTCATAAGAGACCTCATCATCGAGTGACAGCCCAGACGATATCCAGGTGGCTCCGGGTCGTCTTGGGTAAGTCAGGTATCGACACTAATGTGTTCAAGTCTCATTCCACCAGGGCTGCATCGACGTCGGCGGCGAGGGTCATGGAGGTGCCCATGGACCATATTCTAGCCACAGCAGGATGGGCTAATGAAGCTGTGTTTCAGCGATTTTATAACAAGCCTGTTGCTGCTCCTCTACAGTTCGCGGAAGCCGTGCTGAATGCAGGTCAAGAACGTGGAGGTGTCCCCGCATGAGGGGTTTTTGATTTGTAGTTAATAAATATGCTCTTGTTTTGCAGTATGAACTATTTGAGCAAGTTTGTTCCTCCCATCCATCCCTGCTAGTGGTGTGTCAGCATGGACGTGGTTCAGGGCGTGTAATCACAGAAGCTTTGAAGTCTTCACGAAGTCACTCACGTGACTCCGAAATGAAATAGTAAGATTGAACGAGAACTTACCAGTTCGAAGGTTGATCGTTATTTCATGAGAAGTCGCGGTGAGGGATTTCGTGCCCTCCACGCCCAACCCTCAATCACCTTCACCTGGTAATTTGAGTCTCTTTCATCTTACTATGCCAAGTCATTTCTGTTACTGGTTTCTGTGATTCCACACCGCTACTTTGAAGAATGTCGAGCATGCGCGCCGGCGGGCTCTTCACGAAATCCCTCACCGCGACTCCTCATGAAATAACGATCAACCTTCGAACTGGTAAGTTCTCGTTCAATCTTACTATTCCTTGTTTCTACATCAGTACATGTAATTTGGCTACATAATGAAAAGAAAATTGATTACAAAATGAACATTTTTTTAATGAGTTACAGATCTTAGATGAATGTGACCGTTGCTCATTTTACCTCTTATGTCTTTTCCTAGTCGAAGTTGACCTTCTTGAGGAGGCTGTCAAAATGTTATCTGTTTGGGGCATCAGTTGCTCTTCTGTAATTTCAGCACTTTGCTGATAATCAGGGTAACTGCTTCCAAGAACCGACTGAACCATTCCCAATACAAACTCTTTCTCTGTAAAATAAATAAAATACTGCTGATAGAATCTTAGATTTCATACACAAGCAAATACTAGTGAAAATTAGCTTTATTTTGGAAAGACAATTAATTGCACAGTGTCCATCACACAAACCAGGCTCCCCACCATTGACACTATCTACATTTCATGCTGCCTCATAACAGGAGCCAACATAATCAAAAATCGACACAAAATGCTGGAGTTTCAGGTTGAGACCCTTCTTCAGATTCTTGATCCGAAACGTCACCCATTCCTTCTCTCCAGAGATGCTGCCTGTCCCGCTGAGTTACTCCAGCATTTGGGGTCTATCTTCGATATAAATCAGCATCTGGAGTTCATTCTTAAGTATAATTGAATGCTTGTCCCACCCTGGTCAATCCCTCTTCTCCCTGCTCCCGTCAGGCAAAAGGTACAGATACTTAAAACATGCACAACTGGAAAGTCTTCTTGCCCTCTATTATTGGGCTCTGAACGACCCTTCCATAAGCTATGGTACTGTCCAACTAACCCCCACCCCATTGCGGACATTGGACTTTGTCTATGGAACATGCACTACTGTACAATCCTGAGAACTTTATTCTGCAAACTATATATCTTTTCCTTTGCTCTACGTATTGTACTTTAGTTTGATTTGATTGCATTTATGTTTAGTATTATCTGATCTGTTTGGATAGCGTGCAAAACAAAGTTTTTCAATGTACCTTGGTACATTCGACAATAATAAACCTCAACTAAATGATTGTTCTCTCAACGTCCCAAAATACATTGTGCTGTAAAGATAATTGAGATCAGTGGGGAAGTGTAAGTAAGGCAAGATCGTAGTGGAGTCGTACTTCTTAAGTGCTTTTCCTTTTTAGCTAAAGCTTTTTAAAATGCAGTGTTGGACCCCATGGCAGATATTCCACTTGTCCCTTTAGATGTTTTGCAAGCTCCTGAACCTCGCTGTGAGTATTTTGTTAGACCCATTCAAACCTTAAATAGCTGAGATCGGTCTTAAACCCCCTGAATTTAATAGGGTAAGTTACGAACCCAAGGTGATCGATCCTGGATTATTTTATTCTCTGTTTATTAGTTGTTGCGACATGATTTACATCACTGTGCCATAGTTTGGGCAATTAATTGAATAATAAAAGTAAACTAAATAATAGGGCCTGAAAATGACCATGATTTTAAGTCTGAAGAAGGATCTCGACCCGAAACGTCGCCTATCTCCTTCACTCCTAGATGCTGCTGCACCCGCTGAGTTTCTCCAGCTTTTTGTGTAACCCATGATTTTAACAACAGGTTTATTAATTTCATTAAGGGAAGGTAATCTTTTATCTCATACATGCCTTTTACCTGATCTGTCTTATTTGTTTCTCTAGTGGTATGTTGAGTATTTGTGTCTCAATGCCCTCTGAACACAACGATATTGGTAATGTATCACTTCTTTGTTAGTATTATTCACCATTAGAGCAAGTTATATAAAAAACCACCAATAAAAAGCATCAATCACATGATATTAAGGTAATACTTCTAACAAAATTGTATGAGATTAAAGGATTTAGCTACAAAATGAAAGCAGTATAAAGGTTAACCCAGTTAGGGTTAATTGAAACTCGTGCTCTGGTGACAAGTTGAATGCTGTGTCCCCAGTTAATGATTCACAAAGGCCAAGATTTCCTCACCTTTTTGCCCTGCACAAAGCAGCCACTGCTGGATGGCACAGAACGAGTCAGTTTGTAGAAGTTGGCAAAGCAATTCCAGAACCTCAGAAGGAAAATAAAAATGGGGGTCAGGATGACAGTGATATCACCATGAGAGATACGGATGATACTGGGAATCGATTCTTGGCATGGTCTGCAACACAATTGGGAATTGCACCCAGCCTCGTTGTATTGTGCCTCAAGAATGGTCGACCATCAGTTGAGAAGTATGGGAAAGACTGGAAGCCTTGTTTGTTACCAAAGCCAACCTGTGAAGGCATGCAGCTAGAAGCGGGATAGCATATACATATGCACATGCCCGTATAACAACACGTGGCTGATGAGAGGCAAAAATGCACTATAGATTACACATACAAGGTTCGGAATAAAATATCTTTTAGCAATAGAGGTAATGAGGGAACAGGTACAGGACTATTGTGCAACAAGGTAAACACAAAATGCTGGAGTAACTTATCAGGACAGGCAGCATCTCTGGAGAGAAGGAATGGGAGACATTTCGGGTCGAGACCCTTATTTCCGAAACTTCACCCATTCCTTCTCTCCAGAGATGCTGCCTGTCCCACTGAGTTACTCCAGTATTTTGTGTCTATCTTCAGTGTAAACCAGCATCTGCAGTTCCTTCCTGCACTGATGAGCAACAGTCCCACTAGAAGTGACTGCAATTACAGTGTGAGAAATTGACCATAATAATTTCATATATACTACGTGCATTCATTTATTTTATACTTCATCATTATTTAAATTATAATTTAAGAAAAAATGAATTATATTTCCAACCTTTCAGTCTGAAAGGAATATAAAAGAATGGATCGACTCGATATAAATTCACTGGAATTTGGAAGGATGAGAGGCTATTTTATAGAAACTTCTAAAATTCTTAAGGGATTGGACAGGCTAGATGCATGAAAAATGTTCCTGATGTCAGGGAAAGTCCAGAACCAGGGGTCACAGTTTAAGAATAAGGGGTAGGCCCTTTTGGACTGGGATGAGGAAAAATGTCTTCACCCAAAGAGTTGTGAATCTGTGGAATTCTCTGGCACAGAAGGCAGTGGAGGCCAATTCACTGGATGTTTTCTTTCAAGAGATATAGCTCTTAGGGCTAATGGAATCAAAGGATATGGGGAGAAAACAGGAATGGGATAACGATTTTGGATGATCAGCCTTGATCATATTGAATGGCAGTGCTGGCTCGAAGGGCTGAATGGCCTACTCCTGCTCCTATTTTCTATTTTTCCATGTTTCACCAGGAGGTTGGGAAAATGAAGTGCATTTCCTGAGCTCACATTGGGTTTCCATGTTTCTATAATATAACAGTCAGATTTTGTTCTTTAAAAAAGTTTGGATTCACCAGTAACTCCTTGTCCTGGAAGGGCCCATTGAGTTTATTTCTGTCGTGGGCACCACTTCTGGAGGATCGGTGACTTAGAGCAGGAGTGCAACTTGGCATTATGCGGCCAGTCTGTGCAGAATATTGAGTCGTTCGTCTTTCCTCCGTCTGACAAAATAAAAGGAAACATTGCAGTGATTGTTCTTTCAGCGAGCTACACCTAGCTCTGTATCTTCCAAAAACAAACGTTTTTGCTTCAAGTACATGTTTGTATGTTCTCCCCGTGACTTGCGTGGGTTTTCTCAGAGAACTCTGGTTTCCTCTCACACACTCCAAAGACGACAGGTTTGTAGGTTAATTGCCTTGGTAGAAAAACAATGTCAAGATTGTCCCTAGTCTAGGGTAGTGTTAATGTTCGGGGATCATAGGTCGGTGCAGACGCAGTGGGCCGAACGACCTATAATTAGCAAGGAGGTACTGAATTATGGCATTTAGAATGGAGAAGAGGAAACACTTTTTCTCACAGAGAGTGGTGAGTTTGTGGAATTCTCTGCCTCAGAGGGCGGTGGAGACAGGTTCTCTGGATGCTTTCAAGAGAGAGCTAGATAAAAATAGCGGAGTCAGGAGATATGGGGAGAAGGCAGGAACGGGGTACTGATTGGGGATGATCAGCCATGATCACATTGAATGGCGGTGCTGGCTCATAGGGATAATGGCCTCCTCCAGCAGCTATTGTCTATTGTCTATTGTCTATTGACATAAATGGAATTCTCTACTTCAGTCTCGACCCGAAACGTCACCCATTCCTTCTCTCCAGAGATGCTGCTGTGCCACTGAGTTACTCCAGCTTTTTCGGTCTACCTTCTCCCCTTAACAGCAAAAAGGAAATCTAGGAGCTCTGGTGAAATTACCATATCAGTCCCCACCTAGCAACTGTTCTTCCGCTGTTTAAGCATACGAAACTAACGTGACTTCCGCAAAAGCAGAGCAATAAAATGCAAAACTGCTATCACTAATGAGAGGTGTGCTGACCTTCCTTTGTTCAGGCTGTTCAGGTGCAAGGAAACAGGCTTTAGAGGTAAATTCTCTCAGTTCTTCTCGCCACGCTTCCGACAATGGTGCTGAAATAAAAAATGTTTTTCATCTCAGATTGATAAACAACATGACATAATACCTAATACCTTTATGCCAAATAATGCCTCATTATAGAATGAAGTACATTCATTCATTCATAATGCCAAAATAAATAATGTCCGGCATGCTTCAACATTAAAATTATTTCCAAACATTTTGATCCATTCAAAAATATCGATAGAAGATGATAATTTGAAGGAATACTTTGATCGTCAAGGTATGTTTTAAAAGTGGAGACACTGGAATCTGAAGATGTTGGAATCTTTCTTTTAGAGTCCAAAAAGGGTCGGAGCCTGAGACGGCATCTGTCCATTCCCTCCATAGATGTTGCCTGATCTGCCGAGTTCCTCCTACATGTTGCTTTTTGTTATGTTTTTAAAGTACATTTCTAAATATCTAATTAACAGACATTGGGGGATAATCTTGAGCTGTTACAAATATTCTACATTCCCTGAAAATGCTCTCGCAGAAGACCAATAGCTGAAGAAAAGCAAATTCAAAGCTAGCTTCCCTGTAGATATATGGGCATGCCGTGACAGCTTGAATTTATAGCATCATTCACATGTCAAACTCCTTTGCAAGGATGTCTCCAAACAGAATCTGATACTGCACCTCAGCATTTTATTGAGTGGCCAAATGAAAGGTCAATTGTGCTAGGGACTCTCTGAAAGAATGGGAGGTGGGGGATGGTTATCATAGAATGGTTGCAGCACAAGAGGAGATCATTCGGCCCATCATGTCCATGTCGGCTCTGTTCCAAACTAACTCTTCAATTCCTCCTACTGGTCTTTCCTTTATGGTCTTCCAATTTTTTTCACCTCCTGTGATATATCGAATTCTTTTTTGGAAGCTATCTCTCTCTACCACATCTCCAGGCAGTGTGAATCAATTTCATACAGCATGATACACCACTCTTAATTCTCTCCATTTTATGTTAAATGTATAACCTCTTGTCTTCGACTTCTCTGCCATAGAAACCAGTCAACCTCCATCCACTCTGTCCGGACCCTCATCATTTTATACACTTCTATCAAATTTTTGGCTGCTTTCTCTTCAATGAAAACCATCCTTGCTTCTCTGTTCAATGCTTCTAACATGTTCCTGTGCTGTATTTTTCTATGTTCTAAATCCATTAACATTTAATATCTGGAGCTCGCAGTCTCAGGTAAGATGTCGGGAGCTCCAAAAGGCGCACGACGTTCGACAAGCCCCGACTCGGGGTAGATCGCCCGGCGCGAGCAGCTGACATCCCCCCCAATGCAGGAGATTGATCACCCCGATGAGGAGGCCTGCCGCCGGCTGCAGGAGTAACATCGTCCCTTCAACGGAAGGTTAGAGGCCTCTGACCACTGGAGAACAAAGAAGGGAAGACATTGAACTTTTTTTCGCCTTCCATCACAGTGAGGAATGCGGAGGAGTCACTGTGGTGGATGTTCATGTTAAAATGTATTTGGTGTGTTCTGTTGCTTTTTATTAGTATGGCTGTATGGCAAATCAAATTCTTCGTATGTTGCAAAACATACTTGGCTAATAAAGTATTATTATGATTATGATCATTATGATTAACTCTTGTAGATATCCTTGCAACTTGTGACAAGTTCCAAGCCACATAGGCATATAAAATTATTTTTTCTTTCCAAATTTGCTTTCAGTCCTTTTAGGCTCTCATTAGGTTCTTTGTTCATAAGTTCTTAAGTTCATAAGTCATAGGAGCAGAATTAGCCTATTGGGCTCATTGAGTCATTCAATCATGGTGGATTGATCCCTCCCTCTCAACCCCACTCTCCTGCCTTCTCCCTTGACATTGACCATTGGCATCCTTACTAATCAATAACCTGCCATTCTCTACTTTCACGATATCGCCGTCCCGTCACCATCGCTGGGTCAAAGTCCTGCAACCCCCTCCCTGTCGGCACCGTGGGTCTTCCCGCACCTCAAGGACCGTGGTGGTCCAAGAAGGCAGCTCCCCGCCACAACCACCCTGAGGACAAATGGGGAGGGGTGGTTAAACTGACGATAGACACATAAAGTTGGAGTAACTCAGCGGGACTGGCAGCATCTCTGGAGAGAAGGAATGGGTGACGTTTCTTAATGCTGGCTCAACCTGAGAATTCCATATCCCTTCGATGGATTAAAAAACAAGAACCCTAACCCTAACCCTTTACATTTAGAAGATTAAGGAAATTAAATTCACAGAGCAAGGAACCAGACCAGGCCTTGTTGTCTTGTTGTTGCCCAGCATGCATTAAAATAACACTAACGATACATACCTAGAGTGTGCTTTGGGATATTTCCATCACCAAAGGCATTACATTGGAAAATACTAATGGGCAGTCCAAGTCTTCCCATGATTGTAGTTGGAAATTGGCTCTTTATCAATGGATGTGGAGAAAGAGGAGTGTTGCCATGCCAGTCGTCATTTACTGTGCAAACAGGCATCCCATTGAGTCCTGTGAAAAGAAAAGATTTTTGAAAAGGGCACAGCTAATTTTTTTAATTTTATTCACTGCTGTTGGGTTTGGAGATATGGGATGCAATTCTTTGGCCCAATGACAAGCAATAATGCCTCACATGTAAATACTGACGTCAACATTTTTAACTCAATTTTTTTAATTCAAAATTAAATTGGACCAAGAAACTGACTAGGAAATTGACACAATTCTATTTCAGTATAAATAATTAGTAGATGACCTCTCCAACATAGGCTTCTGAATGACAATTTCACATAGTCATAAAAGTGGGATTTGGTCAAATTTGAACTTTTTTCACTCACTCCCATAGAGATACTGGGCAAGATCATGTTGATGGCAAATCAGCAGTTCTGAAGAGAATAGATGGCTTCTCACTTAATCTATGACAGTTTGTAAAACAAGCAACTGCAGGTGCTGGTTTACAAAAAACACACACAAAGTGCTGGAGTAATTCAGCAGGTCAGGCAGCATCTCTGGAGAACATGAAGAGGTGATGTTTTTGGTCCGTACTATCTTTCAGACTGATTGTAGGTGTGGGGAAGAAAGCGAGAAGAGAGGAGAGCTAGGACAAAGCCAAGTAGTTAATAGGTGGACACAGGTGAGGGGGGATTTCAATAGGCAGATGGTTGACAAAGGCCAGAGATGAAAAAACAAAAGGTGGCAGACAAAAGGACTGAAGAGTTGCGAATTGTGAAATTAGAGGAAGTAATGTAGGTGGAAGGAGACTTTTCAGGTTGAGACCTTTCATCAGATTGAGAGTCAGGGAGGGTAACACTGGAGGTATGGAAAGGTACAGAACCAGATTTTGTACATGCATGTTTTCCAGAGATGCTGCCTGTCCCGCTGAGTTATTCCAGTACATTTTCAGAGGCATTCTTTAATGTGCTGAGCAGCAGACTTGTTTCCTTAAATTCTAATTACTGTTATTTTTTTTAATTAATGTGAGTGTGATTTTAGAAGATTTTTTTTTTTCACTTTTGCACACTTTTATTTAGATATATTTTGGCTTTCTAAACGTTTCTGATTTGTTGGTAGGTCACCAGGGCAGTCCATGGGTTGACACCAATGGCTGGAGTAACTCAGCATCTCTGGAGAGATTTTGTTTCGGTGATGTTTCGGGTCGAGACCCTTATTCAGACTGAGAGTCAGGGGAGAGGCAGACACAGAGATAAGGAAGGGTAAGGTGTGAAAATGAGACATCAAAATATGCCAAATAGATCATTGTTAGCTCGGTGAAGGTGACAACAAAGCAAACAGAGATAAAATGTAATCAGGGACAGTCAGACTGGTTGGAGAACTGGGAAGGGGGAGGGATGGAGAGAGAGGTAAAGCAAGGATTACTTGAAGTTAGAGAAGTCAAAATTCATACTGCTGGGGTATAAGCTGCCCAAGTGAAATATGAGGTACTGTTCATAAGTTCAGAAAGTGATAAGGGATACGAATAGGATTAGGCCATTTGGCCCAACAAGGGTACTCCACCATTCAATCATGGCTGATCTATCTCTCCTTCCTAACGCCATTCTCCTGCCTTCTCCCCATAACCTCTGACACCCGGACTAATGAAGAATCTATATATCTCTGCCTTAAAAAATATCCACTGACTTGGCCTCCACAGCCTACTGTGGCAAATTGCATTGGGGGCAAATTTCTCCAATTTGTCCTGGGCTGTGAGTGTCCGTGGGTGTGACTTCAGCTTCTGCTTTCTGTGGTTCAGTCACTGTTTGAGGACTGCTCTATCTTGGGGAATGATTGCAGCCGTAAACGCAGCAGATATCGGGAGCGTGCGGCTACAAAACCTCAATGCAACGGAGAACATGAGTGCGAGTGAGACTGCACACAGAAATAATCCTGATACCTTGAGGTCCATCTGACTTAGCATTTCAGAAGCATTCCAAGGAAGATGTAATATTCATTTTGCAGAGAAATTTGCAGTTTATGTTTATGCATGAAATAGATTGGAGAGGTATCAGATACATTTTTTTTAAGGGATTTCACTAAATCATATTAAATCTCTGCTAGTAACTAATGAATCATTTTAGAATCATTTCCATTCCATGCACACTCTTAGGCTCTTAGATAGTCACTGCTAATAGACAAGTGAATTGGCAATTAAGTCCATAACATTTTGGAAATAATATTTCCATCATTCACCGTATATTACTCTTACGATAAAATCTTATCACTGGACGACAGATTTAGCTCAAATATTCTGCTGTTCATTTTTTTTGCTATTTCATAGAACATATAACAGTACAGCACGAGATCAGGCCCTTCGACCCATAATATCTGTGCTGAATATGATGCCAAGACCAACTTTTATTTGCTTTCCCTGCATATGCATAGCCAAAAGACACAAAGTGTTGGATTAACTCAGCAGGACCGGCAGCATCTCTGGAGAATGTAGATAGGTGACATTTTTGAGTTCAGACCCTTCTTTCGACTGATTTTGGGTTGGGGGGGGGGGGGGGGGGGGGGGAGGGGAAAAAAATCTGAAAGAGAGACGCAGAAATCTGGAGTAACTCAGCAGGACAGGCGGCATATCTGGAGAGAAGAAATGGGTGACTTTTCAGAAGGGTCTCGCCCCGAAACGTCACACATTCCTTCTCTCCAGAGATGCTGCCTGCCTCGCTGAGTTACTCCGGCTTCTTGTGTCTATCTTCGGTTTAAACTAGCATCTGCAGTTCCTTCCCACAGAATCTGGAAGAGCGAATGGGCAGGATATGACAAATTGTATGTCTGCTTTCTAAATGTTTCTGTTAGAAATGTTAGAAGGCCATCAGGGTAGTGCATGGGTGGGAGCCCAGCTTCGACATTCTGCAGTTGTCACCTCTTGAGGACTGCTCTATCTTGGGGATCGATTGCAATAGTAAACACAGCAGATATTGTGACTACAAAACCTGTAACATTTTGGAAATACTTAGATCTCCATCGTTCACCGTATATTACTTTAATGGTAAAATCTTATCACTGCACTACAGACTCAGCCCAAATATTCAATATTTTTGCCATTTCTTAGAACATGTAAAAGTAAAGCACGAGAACAGGCCCTTCGGCCCATTATATCTGTGCCGAATATGATACCAAGAACAACTGTTATCTGCCTACACATAATCCATATTCCTCTATTCACTGCGTATCCATTGCCTATTCAAGAGATGTGTAGGAAGGAACTGCAGACGTTGGTTTAAATCAAAGATAGACCTGAAAAGCCAAAGTAACTCAGCAGGTCAGACAGCATCTCTGGAGAAAGAGACTCATATCTGACGCTATCGTACCTGCCTCCACCTCCATCCACAGCAACGCGTGACAGGGTCTCACCACCATCGGTGTAAACACTTGCCCCGCACATCTCCTTTAAACTTAGCCCCTAACTGGCCCCATAGCAGAAGCGTCCACGTCACGGGGCTGGAAAATGGAAGTATCCTGAGCTAATTCTGCTACCACCATCATCTCCAGCGACAAGCGATGGCTTCCACTGATGGTCGCCGGAAGCTTGCGTCATTTTCAGGACGGACGATGACAGAAAGGCCAACACTTGTAACAAGATGGACATGAAAACAAGAGGAAGCCCCTAACTTCCTAAAATGTGATGCCCTCCAGTATTTGGATCTTCCGTCCCAGGAAAAAGGTTGTGACTGTCTACCCTGCATTTCATTTGCAACCAAACAAGGTGTCAGAGCGTAATTGTGGGGTCACATGTCCAAAAATAACTCCTCACTGGTGTAGGACCTCCCTCAATCTAGGAAGGGGGCTCTCCTTGAAGAAAGCACAATATAATTGCAGACATTGAAATGCGAGGAAATTACAGAAGCAGAAGGCGGGATGCTAGGAGTTGGTCAATCTATGCTTACACACTCCCAATCCGTGTAGGAACCTGTTAGGTGTTTCACACTTTTTATGACAACTTTTACATTTGAATATGTAATCATGTTCAGAATCTAAACTTAAAGAACCAAGTATAAATCAGCTTGATGAACCAAGATGAAAAGCAATCCGTCCGCGTCAAACAAAATCCAACATTCTGAAACAATAACTAATTAGAGCAATCTTAACAAACTCCTTGACCACATCTCATTCATTTCTCATGTCTCTCATGGCTCAATGGACACAATAAGCTTTTGTCCATTTATATTCTCTGATTTTTGATAGGTACAAGTTATAACATCGCTAGAATTTAGAAGATTGAGGGGGGATCTTATAGAAACGTACAACATTCTTAAGGGGTTGGACAGGCTAGACGCAAGAAGATTGTTCCCAATGTTGGGGAAGTCCAGAACAAGGGGTCACTGTTTAAGTATAAGGGGGAAGCCTTTTAGGAACGAGATGAGAAAAACATTTTTCACACAGAGAGTGGTGAATCTCTGGAATTCTCTGCCACAGAAGGTAGTTGAGGCTACTTCATTGGCTATATTTAAGAGGGAGTTAGATGTGGCCTTGTGGCTAAAGGTATCAGGGGGTATGGAGAGAAGGCAGGTACAGGATACTGAGTTGGATGATCAGCCATGATCATATTGAATGGCAGTGCAGGCTTGAAGGGCCAAATGGCCTACTCCTGCACCTATTTTCTATGTTTCTATGTTTCTATGACATCAACAAAGATGTTGAAGCATTTGTGTACACCAGATTTAATAACATTTGAAAAGGTCTGTAATAATGCAGTGATTGAAAATGCAATGGGATAAGAGATATTCCTACAAATTGGGATCCAAATCTAATAGGTTTTTCTCTGTGCATTAAGAAATAAAATGTGATGTGGTAGTGAAGAGGAATATTCTGAAATCATATAAAATGATTCTGAATATGATGATTCGTGGCTACATAATTATTTCTGGATCAGTGCAGTAAAGAAAGGAAAGTGCTTTGTTCAACCATATCTGTATGGTGAAAGAAGGCAAATAATTCATTACTACAAGGTCTTACCATTGATATGTGTTACTCGATGAGGGTGAGGATTATGCCTTGAGAAAAAGGAGTGGTGGCTCAGCACTCCAAAGCGCATGCTGCTGTTTGATTGAGGCCTCTCAGCACCAAGACTGAAGCGTAGCAGTGAATTAAGAGGCATCGAGCCCGATTTCCTGGTCACCAGAGGCTCTTGCTTGCTTTTGAATGGATCAAGGACTGGTTGACCTAATTTCTGCATGGTTTCCTTCACTGATGTCTTCCCAATGCTTTCAGAAGGATATAGAGCCATTAAGAAATATGTTAGAAAGGTCTGAAGAAGACTCACATCACTGGCATATTTGATTTTGTTTTATAGAAGAGCAAAATTCACATGTCATCTAGTTGAGAAAATCATTTGAGATTTGACTTACCTCATTCCTGTTTGCAACTAACTTAATGGCATTGTCAATCCCTTTCTCTGAATCTCCCTCCTGTTTGATCTACAATTGTTTGTGGTCTGTCTATTATCCCAGTTTTCATTGCTGTATTTATTGTAGCTGCATAGAATGTAAGAGCTAAACTTCCCTGTCTCTCTACTTCCCTTTCTATTACAATGTGTTTTTTTTAAACTTCGCCCACTGACCAAGCCTTTAATATTTATTTTCAATATCAGTCTGTGATTGCCTTTAATAATAACAGTAATAATTTGTACCTAAAAGTTGTATTTATGTAATGCCTTTAAAATGGTAAAAAACTTCATGGGATTTCACACAGGAATAATATAAATCAGAATGCATACAGTGACCATGGCAGTATTTTCTGCTCTTTAGAAGATAGTGGTGAGTTACTTTCTTAATCTGTAGAAGTATTTCTGATAAACATACTCCCAAGGATTGTAAATGTTGCATCTAATATTTTGATAATAAGGAGCAGTGATATATTTCCAAGTCAGGGCAGTGAGTGATTGGAAGGGTGATCTCCAGTTGGAGTGACTACAGTATTTAAGGTGTTGGTTGCAGTGACAATCAAACAGTTATACCTTGTCATTAACATAGAAACATAGAAAACATAGAAAATAGGTGCAGGAGGAGGCCATTCAGCCCTTCGAGCCAGCACCGCCATTCATTATGATCATGGCTGATCGTCCGCTATCAATAACCCATGCCTGCCTTCTCCCCATATCCCTTGACTCCACTAACGCCTAGAGCTCTATCTAACTCTCTCTTAAATCCATCCAGTGACTTGGCCTCCACTGCCCTCTGTGGCAGGGAATTCCATAAATTCACAACTCTCTGGGTGAAAAAGTTTTTTCTCACCTCAGTCTTAGATGACCTTCCCTTTATTCTAAGACTGTGGCCCCTGGTTCTAGACTCGCCCAACATTGGGAACATTTTTCCTGCATCTGGCTGGTCCAGTCCGTTTATAATTTTATATGTTTCTATAAGACTACCCCTCATCCTTCTAAACTCCAGTGAATACAAGCCTGGTCTTTTCTTGCTTCTTGACTGTTGTTGGTTCTGCACTTACCTCTTGATTCCCCAACCATTCACCATGTATAAGGCTCACGTGTAGAGAGCCACATAACTCTCGTAACTTGAGCCATAAAGATGGTGTGAGGTTGAGTCACTTGCTGCAGGATACCCAACCTCTAACCTGTTCTTATAGCCACAGTATTCATATGACTAGTCAATTTGCTTCTAGTCAATGGTGACTCCCAGGGTGTTGATGGTAGAGTGTCAGTGAAGACAATGGCAAGTCAAGAGTGTTTTATTGTCATATGTCCCAGATAGAACAAAGATATTCTTACTTGCAGCAGCACAACAGCATATGAAACATAGTACACTGTTAACAATATAATAAACATGAGAGAAAAAAAAATCAGTGTGTGTATATTGAACATTGAACAAACATTAAGGGTAGATGATTAGATTCTCTTGCACTTGATTAGAACAAATGATGCTTCAAGTTAGACACAAAATGCTGGAGTAACTCAGCAGGACAGGCATCTCTGGAGAGAAGGAATTATGACATTTAGGGTTGGGATATTTCTTTGGTGTAAACCAGCATCTGTAGTTCCTTCCTACACAAATGATGCTTAACAATTGCCTGCTGATGCCTGAACATTATCCAGATCTTGATCCTTATGAGGAATTTGAATGTGCAATCAATAAACAATAGAGGCAGGAGTAGGCTATTCGCCCCATCGAGATGGCACCGCCATTCAATGTGCTCATGGCTGATCATCCACAATCAGTACCCCGTTCCTGCCTTCTCCCCATATCCCCTGACTCCACTATCTTTAAGAGCTATATCTAGATCTCTCATGAAAGCATCCAGAGAACTGGCCTCCACTGCCTTCTGAGCAGAGAATTCCACAAATAATCACCAGTAAATCAATTTCTGGCCTTATGGCAAAGAAAGGTCATTAAAGAAGCTGCTGCAAATGTGCGTGACTGTGACACTGCTTATGACTGTGTCTTGGGGTTGGATGATGCATGTCTCGTAACCAAACAGGCTTCCTTTGTGTAATGTACAACTCCAGTTGCTGAAGAGTTTCCAAGGGAGACTCCAAAGGGAATTACCCATTAACTTCAATGTTACCAAATATCATCGCAGCAGAGTAGCACAACTATCGGAGCCATCGCCTCAGAGACGTTGGTTCAATCTTGATCTTGTACTGCCTGTGTTGCATTTGTACTTTTACTCGTGACCACATGGGATTCCTCCTGGTGTTCCAGTTTTCTCCCACATTCCATTTACCGGTTGGAAGGTTAACAGCCACTGTAAAATTCCCCTAGTGTGTGGGTTATTGGTTGGATCTGGGAGAGTTGGTGAGAGTTCGGAAGAATTCCAAAGGGGATTAACGCAGATGGATGAAGTATGGATTTGGTGAGCCAAATGACGTGTTTCTGTGTAGGAAGGTACTGCAGATGTTGGTTTACACCGAAGAAAGACTCAAAATGCTGGAGTATCTCAGCGTGACAGGCAGCATCACTGGAGAGAAGGAGTGGGTGACGTTTCGGGTCGAGACCCGTGTTTCTGTGCTATACACCCCCTGATTTCAGTTCTTTTGTCCCCGTATGGGGTAAGGCTATGATAACATTAGGAATAGAACCGCAGATGGAAACAGTGAGTAATGATGTACGTCATACTTGATAGCCCTAGCATTATCTTCCAGCGTTTTGCTTACTGTTGAGATTGACTGATTTGATAATAATTTGCCACAATGTTTTGGATGCTTGTAACTTTACTGGAATAGTTTGTTAGTCCCAGAATACATTTCTTCAATACTACAGCCGAGTGCCATAACCAAAGATCCTATAGCGGAAGTAAGATGGCGGAGCAAGATGGCGGAAGCAAGATGGCGGCGGCTGGTTGCTGAAATGGGTCCTATAATTACCCATGAATCTCCCCATGACCGTACTACGCGTTTTTCGTGGGAGTAGTCCATCTTGCTCCGCTATAGGATCTTTGGCCATAACCATTATAATTTCCAGTGCTCTCAGCCATTTTCTGATGTCCTCTAGGGGGAAGCAAATTGGCTGATGGATGACTGACTTTGTAAAAGACACAAAATGCTGGAGTAACTCAGAGCGGCAGACAGCATCTCTGGAGAGAAGGAACGGGAAACCCCTCTTCAGACCCGAAACATCACCCATTTCTTCTCTCCAGAGATGCTGCCTGTCTCGCTGAGTTACCCCAGCAGTTTGTGTCTATCTTTGCTTTTTAAACCAGCATCTGCAGTTCCTTCCTACTGACTTTGTAATGCTCGGGATCTTTGAGGGACACTGAAGTGGATCATCCACCCAGCATATCCGTGTGAATAATGATTGCAAATGTTTCATTCTTGTTTTAAGCTCAGCCCTAGTAATGTTGAGGTTAGGGATGTTATCAAAATCTCTTTCTCACTTTGTTTAATTGTCCACCAACATTCCCAACGAGAGTTAGCGAGGATCAGAGTTTTGAGCTGAACAGTTAAGGGTCGGTCCCACTTTCCCGAGTTATTCACACATTCTCCTGAGTTATTCACGAATTCTCCCGAGTTTTCAAACTTGCAGAATATTTGGACCGAATCCGTCGGAGGCCGTAGGAGTCCGTGGATATATCGTAGCGGCTCGTTATTCCAGCCATAGATACTCGGGGCTATTTTTTTACTCGTGGACATTTTTCATCAGGCCGAAAAAATGTCCCGACTTACCTGATGCCCCGAGTACCTACGGCTGGCATAATGACCTGCTATGAAATATCCACGGACTCCTACGGACTAGTTACGAACATTCTGCTAGTTTGAAAACTCGGGAGAATTAGTGAATAACTCGGGAAAGTGGGACAGGCCCTTTAGTTGGTGAATCACTCTCTCTGCTGCTTGTGCTATTCAGTATGCATGTGGCATAGTGTCCCAGCCTTTCCAATTTGGCACGTTATTATTCGCTATCTTTTGTGCTGCTCCCAGCATGCCAGTCTGCTTTCTTCAATGCACACCCTCTGTTGGTAATAATGATAGAGTGATGGCTAGGAAGGGTCACAGGATTGCAACCTATATGGGAATACAATGCTGTGCTGGTGTTACCCCACAGCAGAGCATGATGCCCAAATATGAGCTGCCACATAGTTTCACAGAATGCAAAAGAGTGTGACCTTGTCTAGTAAAGACAGAACTTTGCCTTCACAAGGAGTTTGCTGTGTCATAAAAGGAGAATCATGAAAGGATGTGTAATCGAGAACATGCAGGAAGGAACTGCAGATGCTGGTTTAAACCGAAGATAGACACAAAACGCTGAAGTAACTCAACGGGGCAGGCAGCATCTCTGGATAGAAGGGATGGGTGACGTTTCGGGTCGAGACCCTTCTTCAGACTGGTTAAAGGGCCTGTCCTACAAGCATGCAACTCTATGCGATGAACGCGATCAAACTAGAAGCGGGGGCCGCCCGGTGTCGGGACGAACTCGGGACGAACTCTGTACAATTCCGCTCCGGCGATCTAAGTGGGACCGGCCCCGCGACGCCGGACGGCTCAAGCGACCACGTTAGGTCGCACTAATCGCATAGAGTTGCATGCTTGTAGGACAGGCCCTTAAGGATAAGGAAAACAAGAGATATAGACGATGAATGTGGTGAGATAAAGAACAATGAATAAAAGATATGCAAATAAGTAACGATGATAAAGGAACGTCACCTATCCACGTCTTCCAGGGATGGTGCCTAGCTGTTGAGTTACTCCAGCATTTTGTGACTTCCCATCAACAGATAATACATGGATTGAACATGTTTGGTGGGATATGGTAAGTAAGTAAGTAAGTAAGTTTATTGGCCAAGTACTCACATACAAGGAATTTGCCTTGGTGCTCCGCCCACAAGTAACAACATGACATACAGTGACAGTTACGAATGACTCAGAAAACACAAAACATTAATATAATAAAACATTAATGATAAAACACCATTGGTCAAGCATGTGAACTAACAAAATACCAGATCAAAGGGAGGTTACAGATTTTTAGCTGTTGAGTAGAGCAACTACTCGTGGATAAAAACTGTTTTTATGTCTAGGTGGGACTAGTGCAGCTTGGACATGTTGGCCGGTGTGGGCAAGTTGGACCGATGGGCCAGTTTCCACACTGTATTACTCTATGTCTATGATTAATAATGTGTATGTAACCATGAGCTAAGGCAAGGGGCAAAATCAGGCAACATTATGGAGAGGGAATCAAGAAAAGTCACACTGAATGAATTAATTTAATTTTCAAATAACCAACTGTGCTCCAGCTTATTTGAGTACTGCTGAATTTGATCAGTTAAAAATGGGACTGCTAGTTCAAGAGGGGCAAGGGTGGGGTGATTGAAGGTTTGATCAGAGATTGGGTTTAAAGGCCAAACTTAAAATAGGAGGAATGAGGTTCATGAGTTCATAGATCATAGGGGCAGAATTAGGCCATTCACTCCACCAATCAATCATGGGTGATCTATCTTTCCATCTCAACCTCATTCTCCTGCCCTCTCCCCGTAACCTTTGAAACCGTACTAATCAAGAAATTGATATATTGATATAAATTTGTAAATTTTGGACCAAGGCTCTCGAGGAACAGGCATCAAGTGGAGAGGAAAAGAAATGGAAATACACAAGAGATTTTTAACCATATAATAACCATATAACAATTACAGCACGGAAACAGGCCTTCTCGGCCCTTCCAGTCTGTGCCGACCATTTATTTTCCCCTAGTCCCATCTACCTGCACTCAGACCATACCCCTCCAATCCCTTCCCGTCCATATACCAATCCACTTTACTTTTAAATCTTAAAATCGGTCCTGCCTCCACCACCTCTGCAGGAAGATCATTCCACACAGCCACCACTCTCTGAGTAAAGAAGTTCCCCCTCATGTTACCCCTAAACTTCGCTCCCTTAATTCTCATGTCATGCCCTCTTGGTGGAATCTTCCCTACCCACAATGGGAAAAGCTTATCCACGTCAACTCTGTCTATCCCTTTCATCATTTTAAAGACCTCAATCAAGTCCCCCCTTAACCTTCTGCGCTCCAAAGAATAAAGACCTAACTTGTTCAACCTTTCTCTGTAACTTAGTTGCTGGAACCCAGGCAACATTTTTGTTGTAATGTGAACCAAAATGTTATGGATAATGGAAGGCAATAAAAATATTCTACTGGAGATGAGAAATGCACATGTAGAGTCAGTGAAAAATGACTGTTTTGTTCAGCAGCTTTAAAGATAAATCCTTGTCAGTGCGCTGAGAACTAAACTGAACATACTGATTAAATTCATCAGACCGTGATGAGTTGTTTCAGAAATTATTTTACCAGGTTAAATTCCATTGTAAACACTGCAGAGAAAGAAGGAAATTATGTTGCTTAATCACAGTACACTATACTTACTCTTGTTCAGATTTGAATGGTGGAACTTCACTCATTGCGGCTGTCATTATGAGAATTCTTCACACTTAAAGCGAGGCACAAAGAAAGAACAATGAAAATAGCACAGCCAAAGCAAATCAATTTAAACTCAGTAATTTATTTGACAACAATAATCAATTGCGCAAATACATCCTTGTGCAAGATGAAATTTCACATAGCAATGTGTTTGAAAATAGACAGAATTTCAGTCAAGTCATTACCACGATGATGGTTCGTGATATCGTGTGGGAGGAAGGAGGCAGTAATTTAGAACCAGGGCTGGAGGGATAGGGAACAGAGTGAAACGAACACAGTTCCACAATTCCACAGTAGCAAATCTCACGCTGAAATCATACCAGCATCGTAGCACGATGTCCCACCCCGTATTTGAAACACAGATTAAATCTTTCTATATTATAGCCTCGGGCACCTATCACAGCTGAAAGTGTTCTAATGGCTTTATTAATGCTCAGATTTTGCCAGATATTCAAAGCAGGTTCCAACCACTGCTGATACACACAAAAAGCTGGAGTAACTCAGTAACTCCCAACTAGTGCTGGTATTTGCTGCTACTGCTAGTAGTGGAGGAACTACTGCTGTCGAAAAGGTGTTCAATGAAATCTAACACGTTTGATGGCAGATTTTATGAATGACATACTTTCATAGGTAATCTGGGCAGTGCTCTTGGGAATACATTCGCCTATTCCTGTACACCAAGAAAATAGCAAATCTATTCCCAAATGGATATTTTTTTCTATGTTAACATGGGTGGCAAAAACATTTTATGAGCACTACATTATCTCAGCTTTAATTGAAATCAACATGACTTAACATGAGTCGGCAGAAGGGTCTCGAACCGAAATGCCACCCTTTTCTTCTATCCAGTCCCCCTGAGATACTCCAGAATTTACAGACTGGTGACAAAGAGGCACTGTAAAACCTCCCATGTATTGCTTAAAATGATGTATTAATGAAACATTCCTTCATCTTTGGTAAGGTTTCACTGATAAGATATTCCATGTATTAGAGAATATTTCCCTCAGTGGTAAATCTACGATCTGAAGTGCATGACTTTCTATAATATTGAGATGAAAAATGGTCATTAAGAAATATAAATATAATATGGAAAATAATTTGAGTATTGAAAAAAGCAGTTTTTTAAAAACAGCTGGATTTTACCATTAGTTGCCTATTAAGTGTGTTTGAAAAAGTTAGGACTCATAGTTAATACCCTTTTAATCATTATTTCTCCCTTTAGTTTTTCTTCTCTAAATCCACTTTATTTTATTTGCTTTGATTCTTATATACCTTTCTTTCCGTTACACCTCTCTTTATTTCTCTGTCCGTTCATTAAGTTCTTGTTGTCTTCACTACGCAGTTATCAGCTTGGACTTCCAGAATGTTGATCATGAGTTATGTTCCCGCTGAAGTGTACAAGAGAAAGGTTAATTGAGAAAACATATTGTGAACTATTTGCCTCCAGGTGGGGTTGGTCTAATGATCTTCACACTGTTCTCTTTGTGCAAAAGCATTTAACAAGCTGGGGGAAAAATTCCCTTTCACACCTGTTTTATAGGTGTTTACCTTCACAACATTATTTGATGCGCTTCAGATTTGAGTCAGAAGAAGGGTCTCGACCCGAAATGTCACCCATTCCTTCTCTCCAGAGATGCTGCCTGTCCTGCTGAGTTAAGGGCCTGTCCCACTGTACGAGGTAATTAAAGAGTTCTCCCGAGTTCTCCCCTGATTCGAGCTCGTGTAATGTATGTAGCGGGTACGTAGGAGCTTGTGGATGTCATGTAACGGCTCGTACGAGTAACGGTAGGTACTCGGGGAATCCGGTAAACTCGTGATGTTTTTTTCAACACTGTGAAAAATGTCTACGAGTAAAAAAATACCTGTGATGAAAAAAATTGTTACTTTTTACTCGTACGAGCGCCTATGGACCCGCTATGTACATTACACAAGCTCAAAGGAAAGACATCCTTGCCATAGAGGGGGTACAGAGAAGATTCACCAGACTGATTCCTGGGATGTCAGGACTTTCATATGAGGAAAGATTGGATAGACTCGGCTTGTACTCGCTGGAATTTAGAAGATTGAGGGGGGATCTTATAGAAACTTACAAAATTCTTAAGGGGTTGGACAAGCTAGATGCTGGAAGATTGTTCCTGATGTTGGGGAAGTCCAGAACAAGGGGTCACAGTCTAAGGATAAGGGGGAATTCCTTTAGGACCGAGATGAGGAAAACATTCTTTACACAGAGAGTGATTAGTCTCTGGAATTCTCTGCCACAGAAAGTAGTTGAGGCCAGTTCATTGGCTATATTTAAGAGGGTGTTAGATGTGGCACTTGTGGCTAAAGGGATCAGGGGGTATGGAGAGAAGGCAGGTACGGGATACTGAGTTGGATGCTCAGCCATGATCACATTGAATGGCGGTGCAGGATCGAAGGGCCGAATGGCCTACTCCTGCACCTATTTTTCTATGTTTCTACGTTTCTAAATCAGGGGAGAACTCGGGAGAACTCTTGAATTACCTCGTACAGTGGGACAGGCCCTTTACTCCAGTATTTTGTGTCTACCTTCTGTATATACCAACATATCGCTTGCATCCATTTACAATCTATTGATCTGCCATAATGTTCAAGCACTCGAGCAATGATGCTGGCTGCAGAGATACTTCATTCTCTCAGATGTGGAGCTTATATTATTTAAGGAAGAACAACACATAGGCAATGTAGAGATGTTACAGTAAACTAGGTATGTAACTGGATCAGAGATTCATCTATTCACGTGTTACAATCAGTACAGGTGGACCTGCCAAGCTGGTTTAGAAGAATTATGATGGTTATTTGTAGGAAGGAACTGCAGATGCTGTTTTACGCCAAAGATAGACACAAAACGCTGGAGTAACTGAGTGGGTCAGGCGGCTTCTATAGAGAGAAGGATTGGGTGACGTTTCAGTCTGAAGAAGGGTCTCGACCCAAAACGTAGTCTGAAGAAGGGTCTCGACCCGAAATGTCCCCCATTCCTTTTCTCCAGAGATTCCGCGTGCTCCGCTGAGTTACTCCAGCATTTTGTGTCTATCATGTGTTGTATAATCTGTTTTACCATATATAATGTCCCAGGTAATAGGTTGTGTGTGAGATGCTCCCTGTTTGCAAGAGGGACTAGCATTTTGCAAAAGGTGTCTTTCATGGAGCCCTTTTAGTCTTGTCCACAGGTTTAGTACAGGTTTAGAAATACAGTTTAGACAATATTGTTCACACAGGTGTGGACAATACCTGTTCCATAGCCTCAACCAAGACGTAAAACTGTGGATGATGAGTAAGGACATCTCTGAAAGCTCTTCCCCTGCTGCTCTCTGGCCTCAGTCTCATGACCCCCACGCTCCAAGCCTCCTTGCTTCTTTTCCTCCTGCACCAGTTTTTGTCTTTTTGAGGTTGCACAGCACAAAATGTGGTATTGAAGTCACCACATCTACCTAGTGGGAACTGCAAGTAATTACATTTTGTCTCCGGTAACCTTTGGAATGTCCCACTGTTGTTCTGTTACTTTAATGGCTCTCGTTACATTTATGTTCAGCCACTGTAATTATTGAGTGCACTGCATTGACCAGCCATGGACAGAAAGGATCATCACAGCACGATACATCCCTCAGGGCAGAACCTGCCATTAAAGTATAGGGCTTTGTCAACTCCCTCGGATCAAGTGATGTGGTCCCGAGAAATATGGCCTTCACTCATGTTTCTTGTGATCCACATCAACCTGTCCACTACAGGAAGTAGGAATCATTCCTGTTGATGAAAAATTCCATGTGCTACAAGGAAGGACCTGTGGGCATATGACTCTGCCATTTTTTTTCCTCACTGAAATTTTTTTGTTGTTGCAATTTTAGTGCATAGATGATCTTTCATTTGTAGTTATCACCATGATGTAGTGAGCAGCTGTGTGCCCATTTACAATGATCCTCTCGAGATGAAGGGTTGGATAGAGTTGGATAGAGCGCTAGGGGCTAGTGGAGTCAAGGGATATGGGTAGAAGGCCGGCACGGGTTATTGATAGCAGACGATAAGTCATGATCACAATGAATGACGGTGCTGGCTTAAAGGGCCAAATGGCCTCCTCCTGCACCTATTTTCTATGTTTCTATGTTTCTATGTAAGACCAGCCTCAATGTGACTTGTCCAGGCACAAGAACAGGGTCAAAGGTTTTCCTGAAGAATGCCACATATCTTAGTGATGACAGCCTCGAAATAATGAGCTTTCAAATACACTATTTATCAGAGAGGTCCAGTTAAAATATGGTATCTCTGGAGACTCTCTAGGAATAGACTTCCTTCAGAGGCAGACTGATAGTCCGCAACACCTATACCCTATACATCCAGTAATGCCGTGCTGTCGGTTGTATCACTGCAGAATTAATGTCACAGCTGGAGAAAGGATGTTGAAGTATACCATGCAAACGTTGAAATTTGTTTGAACAACTTGAAATCATTTCTGAAGCTGCCCAGTTGAGAGTGCTGATGTCAGCACCATGTCCCTTTAAGTGTTGAGAAAATCAATAACTAGGGTTATGTGCTTTTAGTTCACGGTCTTCTCCAAAGATGGTGGTGGTGTACAGTTCTCTGACTCCAAGCATTGATCCCTCCTTTATCCTTGAGCGTGCTACCTTCTCCTCGGTTACTCTCTGGTTTTTAATCTTGCGGTGCTTACAGCGTCAGAGACCCAGGTTCGATCCCGACTACGGGTGCTGTTGTACGGAGGTTCTCCGAGATCTTTGGATGCGTCCCACAATCCAAAGACGTACAGGTCTGTAGGTTAATTGGCTTGGTATAACAGTTGGTCGTTGGTTGGTGCGGACTCGATGGGCCAATGGGCCTGTTTCCATGTTGTATACCTAAACTAAATTAAATTACTAAAAGACCTTCGGATTTTCTTTAATCCAACTCTAGAATTACATTTTGTAATCCCTCTGCCCTTTCTAATCTCCTGCTCGAGTTCTTTGATGCTCGCTTTATATTCCTGAAACACCCTGACTGATTTAATCTTTCGAAACCTTACATTCATATCCGTTCTCTTTTTGACCAAATATTTAAATTTGCTGAAAATTCTTGTCCAGGGTAAATCTACATCCATTTATCAATGATTTATCTTTCCTGTCACTACATGAGTTAGTGGCTTTTAATGAGTTATGGGTGACAGAGCAAACAAAAAAGAAATGTGTTTTAGCAATAGAAGCTATAAATACTTCACAAGTCGGTGGTGTTTGTGCACTGTCTAATGGAATAGAGATCATTATCAATGTCCTCTGAAACAGCTTATGGCCCTGTCCCACGGTACGAGTTCATTCCAAGAGCTCTCCCGAGTTTAAAAAAAATCAAATTCGTGGTAAGCACGGAGAATGAACGTAGCGGGTACGTCGGAGCTCGGGGACATCTCCTAGCGGCTCGTAACGCTAACGGTTGGTACTCGGGAAGATTCGCTAATGGCAGGTAAGCTCGGGAAGACTCGTGACGATTTTTCAACATGTTGAAAAATGTCCACGAGAGCCCCGAGTACCGACGAGTGGCCATTACCGTAAATCTCCGAGTTCGAATCAGGGCAAACTCGGGAGAGATCTTGGAATGAACTCGTACCGAGGGACAGGGCCGTTAGAAGGTTTTACAATATTCAGTCATGAAATAAAAGCATATTATTATTATTGTTGTGCTTCTTAAATTAGCCATGATAATGAACAAATACTTTCCACCAGTTTTCATTGAAAAGACTGAAAAATATCAGCAGTAGCAAAAAATGAAATGGGATGTTAAACAACCAAGAAAGAAAAAAATGATTTGGGGGGAAAAAAACTGTTACATTGATGAACAAAAGTCTAGTTTGTATATTGAATGAAACTAGAATATATAAAAAATAGCTGCAAAATAAAGAACTGCAATTCCGCACTTCAAATGAAATCCTGATTATTCAGTTCTAAACCTAATCTTGATGGAAGAAAAATACAAATAGTTTCATAAAACATTAGATAATAAAACATTACAAGAGAAACTATTTTCGATAAATATCAGGAAGGAAAATTGCTTACCCAACCAGATTGACATTTTTTAAGGAAAGGGGAACAATAAATACAATTGCAGAAGCCCTTTGCTGAGGCGCTGTGTAAGAACAGATTCATGGAAAAGCTTAGAGTGTACGGTATTGAGTAAAACCACATAACTGATTGAAAGATGAGTACAAACAGAATCAGGACAGTTCTCAGAATAACAGGAAGAGAGTAGTCATTCCCAACAAGGTCATCATTTGCAGAAATCATTTACTCTCAGAAAGTATGTGGAGGGTGGGGGGAAAGCAAAAAAAGTTACAAACTACAAAGAGATGAATCTAATGTTAGCAACGCAAGTGGATATGGGTATGAAATATGCAATTAAAATAAGGAGATTCTTCACCAAGGAGACACAACACCCTGGCCAAACTCTCATTTCACTCTGATCGTCAGGAAGAAGGTGCAGGAGGCTGTAAACCGTGATCTCCAGGTTCAAGAATAGCTTCTTCCCAATAACCATTAGGCTCTTGAACATGTTGTGGGAAGGGATTGCAGATGCTGGTTTAAACTGAGGATAGACACAAACTGCTGCAGCAACTCAGCGGGACAGGCAGCATCTCGGGATGGAAGGAATGAGTGACTTTTTGGGTTGAGACCCTTCTTCAGACTGAATCGGGGAGAGGGAGATACAGAGATAAGGAAGAGGCTCTTGAAGATAACAAACACTAACTGGACCCTCTCTTGGTTGCACTAAACACTTTGGGCTTGTTGCAATCATATTAGAGTTTTAATTAATTTAATTTTTGGTTTATTATGTTATCTATAAACTGTGTTTGCAGGCCTGTTATGCTGTAAGTAAATTTCATTGTTCATTTTTGGTACATATGATAATTAAAAACTGTTCTCTTGTCTTGGATATAATTCATACCAATGACAAAAACTATAGAGAGAGAGACAGACAGACAGACAGACAGAGACAGAGCGAAAGAGAGACAGACAGACAGAGAGAGAGACAGAGAGAAAGACAGAGAGAGACAGAAACATAGAGAGAGAGACAGAGACAGAGAGAGAGACAAAGACAGAGACAGAGACAGAGACAGAGAGACAGAGACAGAGACAGAGAGAGAGAGAGAAAGAGAGACAGAGACAGAGAGGCAGAGAGACAGAGACAGAGGCAGAGAGACAGAGACAGAGACAGAGACAGAGAGACAGAGACAAAGACAGAGAGACAGAGACAAAGACAGAGACAGAGAGAGACAGGGAGACAGAGAGAGACAAAGAGACAGAGAGACACAGAGAGAGAGAGAGAGAGAGAGAGAGAGAGAGAGAGAGAGAGAGAGAGAGGGAGAGAGAGAGAGAGAGAAAGGGATAAACTAGGTACACCAAGATCAGTACAAATGTATAATATTGTTCATTGAACTAAAAAAGGATATGGCAACTACTGCAAATATGCAGTAAGGATTGAAACCAGAATTTAGAGCAAAATTACAAAGATTGCTGTTATTTTAATGGGAACAAGGTGACGTGACAGAGATTTTTAAATTGATAGTAAGTTTCAACAGTGAAATATGAGCTCAAGGCCAGAATAAGAAGGAGCTTTTAAAAGTATACGAGCAGTCCAACTTGGAATGGGCTGTTTCAATGCTTTGGATTTGATGTCATTCACTTATATTTGAATGATCATAATAAGTGCTTCAAAATAATTTATAATTTTAGATTATTAGCCACAAAATATAATTAATTTATATTCAGGTCACATTAGGGGTGTTTATGAAATGATTACGTGGGCTATGTCCTGCGGTTTCAACATGCATTCCTCTAGATTATCTTTTCGCTCCAGTCTTTTGTTCAATATTCCGAGAGCTATTTTAAGAAAAATCGATCAATAAGAGACATTTTCCACACAAATGAAAAGTAAAATCATATCAATTATTTCTATCTCCAGATATTTACTCAATGTAATACAATGGATGTTTTAAATCTGATGAAAGATTATCATTGTTGGTGACTGTAAACTTAAGCAAAATAATAACAGAAATGATCATGTATTTGACACTTCTGGCTAATGCTACTCATTTTTAACTACATTGTTAAAATGTACCATTTGGTTGGTGTTTTCCATGCTGATCCACAGGAAAGTGTTCTATTATAAGCACGGTGAATATAGTTAGGGTGCGAAGCACAACATATAGCACCAATTTGAAGTAACTCACCGGTTACAACTACTGTTCCAACATTTTCCTGTATTCTCTTAAAACTTTGTGCCACTTTGTGCACATTGGTGTTGAGTCCAGTTTGTTGGTTTGTTTGTCTTGTGTCTGAATCTAGCTGTAGTTGCTAGGATACACTAATCTGAAAACACCATGTGCGATCAAGTTATAGGACGTAAAGATTAAACACACAGTCAGATGCCGTTGCCTGTATAATTATTGTTTTCTCCTATTTTTGAGATGTTTCCCCGAACATACAGCACACTATTTAAAATCCCTGAATTAATTCTCTGCTTCAAGTAAGATGCAAATCTTCTGAAAATGAAGAAAAATGCATTTGCAGTGTCTGCCTTTCATAACTATCGATAACAAATAAGGGCGGCACGATGGCGCAGCGGTAGAGTTTCTGGCTTACAGCGTTTGCAGCGCCGGAGACCCGAGTTCGATCACGACTGCGCGTGATATCTGTATGGAGTTTGTACGTTCTCCCTGTGACCACGTAGATTTTCACTGAAATCTTCGGTTTCCTCCCACACTCCAAATACATACAGGTTTGTAGGTTTTTAATATAATTGTACAATCTAGGATCTGAATGCAGTAGCTGCTAAAAGTCACATGCATCTTGTAATTTTCACCCTAATGGCCCTGTCCCACGGTACGAGTTCATTCCATTGTGTTTAAGAAGGAACTGCAGATGCTGGAAAATCGAAGGTAGACAAAAGTGCTGGAGAAACTCAGTGGGTGCAGCAGCATCTATGGAGCGAAAGACATAGGCAACATTTCGGCTCGAAAAGTTGCCTATTTCCCTCGCTCCATAGATGCTGCTGCCCCCGCTGAATTTTTTCCAGCACTTTTATCTACCTACGAGTTCATTCCAAGAGCCTTCCCGTGTTTGCCCTGATTCGAACTCGGAGATTTACGGTAATGGCCGCTCGTCGGTACTCGGGGCTCTCGTGGACATTTTTCAACATGTTGAAATATCTTTACGAGTCTTCCCGAGCTTACCTGCCGTTAGCGAGTCTTCCCGAGTACCAGCCATTAGCGTTACGAGCCGCTAAGAGACGTTCCCGAGCTCCGACGTACCCGCTACGTTCATTCTCCGTGCTTACCACGAGTTTGATATTTTAAAAACTCGGGAGAGCCCTTGGAATGAACCTATACCGTGGGACAGGGCCATAAGTGTTGTCAATTTCATGAGTTATGAAAGAGCAAAACATCATTCTTTCAACTTGTATCAGATTGTTTGTTTTGGGTTTTATTAGCATATGGAATGTGGCTAAGATTTTTTTGGGATACCAGATCAGATGGCTGGTTGCTTATCTATTTCATTCGGCATTTAATATTCCCAGGTGGAATTCTGAATGGACAGGAACATCAGTTTAAGAGGGGTGCACATGAATACATTGCTCCTCTTGTTTCTCGATCAAAGGTGTGGCGGGCTTCTGAATAGCCTATGTAGTCACTAAATTAATTGTACACCATCTAGTGGCCGATTCTTTCAACCAACCCAGAAATAATTAAATAGTAGAAGGAAAGGGCGATTTAGACGGCAGTACAGCACAGTTATTTAGCTCCTTTAGAGGATAAACTTGGGGTGGCAACGACATGGAAACATTTATATTTGGGGGAAAAAGATGGTCAGCTATACGCCAACACTGATGTATGAGAATAGGAATGGTGGGTGAATGGGTCAATGAAAATTAGTAGATAGACACAAAACATGGAATAACTCAGCGGGACAGACGGAATCTCTGGACAGATGGAATGAGTGATGTTTCCGGTCAAGACTCTTCTTCAGATTAGGATGGGAGCAGCAGGGTATCAGGGGTTCAACTCTATGGAGGGCAGTAAAAGGTACGTATGGCAAGGCTGCTGCAATAGGCATGTTTAGAGGGAAGGAAGGCATAAACAAGGGTTTCATCATCAGAGTGTACCCTCGACAGATATACTAGGAGTAAGAGTGTGGCACGGGAAAGAATAGGTCCCCATAAAGATCAACGTGACCATTAAACCTAGAAGCACAAGGAATTGGGGGAGAAATTGTCAACTGTTTTTACTGAGGAGAAGATTGTGGACACTGAGGCAGCTTCTGTTGTGCAGCTCTGAAGCTCTCTGACTCGATCAGCAGAATTATGAATGGTGCAGATAGTTTATCCAAGGTCAAATAGAAATTCAAGGTTATGAATGTCTGTGGAATTCTCTGCCTCAGAGGGCAGTGGAGGCAGGTTCTCTGGATGCTTTCAAGAGAGAGCTAGCTAGGGCTCTTAAAAATAGCAGAGTCAGGGGATATGGGGAGAAGGCAGGAACGGGGTACTGATTGGGGATGATCAGCCGTGATCACATTGAATGGCGGTGCTGGCTCGAAGGGCCAAATGGCCTACTCCAGCACCTATTGTCTATTGTCTATTGTCTATTGAACAGTCAAGGTTCAATTAAAGCTAGTAAAGGGCCTGTCCTACAAGCATGCAACTCTATGCGATGAACGCGATCAAACTAGAAGCGGGGGCCGCGTGGAGGTCGGGTGATCCCCTGTACAGGGCCGTTCCCACCAGCATGCGCCTGCATGCGGCAAGCGCAACCAAACCGGCAGCAGGGACCAAGCGGAGGTCGGGTGAGTGGCGCAAAGCGGCGCAAAGTGAGGCGAACTTGGAGCGAAGTCTAAGGTAAGTTCGCCAGGACAGAGAGGGGCACACAGAGAGGGGCACAGAGGCACACACACAGAGGGCCACGGAGCCACACGCATAGAGGGTCATGGAGGCACCTACAGATAGGTTCACGGAGGCATGACGTCGGGGCGGTGTGTAATGCGTCGAGGCGACTGTGAGCCGACAAGCCGTTGCCGCGCGGAATTTTTGAACATAGTCAGTTTTTCGGAGCCCCGCGTGGTGTCGGGACGAACTCCGCACAATTCCGCACGGCTCTGGCGATCGAAGTGGGACCGGCCCCGCGACGCCGGACGGCTCAAGCGACCACGTTAGGTCGCGCTAATCGCATGGAGTTGCATGCTTGTAGGACAGGCCCTTTACAGGAAATAGGATGGATGAATTACCGAAGGAATGAGTTGGTGATGGAGAATAAAGAGAATGGCTTCAGTCCTCATAATAATTAGTTAGAGAACATTTCTGCTCACAACAGCATGCCAGACAAAGAATCAACAATTTAGAGACAGCCTGGAGTGGTGAAGGTGCTGGTGGTGAGGAGAGCTGCAGTGTGTTTTTGGCTGACATCGCCAAGCAGCTTAGGGTAGTTGAAAAATAGGACGTGATCAAAAAAGAGCAGTAACGATTCAGGAGACAGACATAAAATGCTGGAGTCGTTTAGCAAATCAGGCAGCATCTCTGGAGAAAAGGAATAGGTGACCTTCTGGGTCGATGGCCTTCTTCAGACAAATCTTCCTTCAGAAAGATTCAAGAGCTCGCAGTGGATAAACAAGAGTAAGGTGCGGCTAGACACTGGAGGATGGAAGGTTTGTTTCAAAGGCTTCAGACAGCAGAATAGCGCTGTGGCAGAAGATCGAATGGAGAAATTTACACCTGGAATTATCTGCAGCAACATCGGGTAATGAAAGAATCGGTGAGGGAAGATGGGTGATCACCAATTTAGTGGAACAGAAGTCAAGGAATTATGGAATCGAGAAAAAGATTTAAGTTGAAGATGGGTTATTGATTGGGGACGATCAGCCATGATTACAATGAATGGTGGTGCTGGCTCGAAGGGTCGTATGGCCTCCCCCTGCAACTATTTTCAATGTTTCTATGTTTCAGGGATCGGGCAGTGGAGAAACTCAGGAAGTTTAAAGGTAGGTGGCAGTGGATGCTGGACAAGTGATTTAATCGGGAAATTAAGTCTACCTGTTTCTCACAATTCAATTCTTCACAGCTAATCAATTGGAAATGAACTCTCTAAGTCTTACATTACCCAATGACCCCTAATCTTGCAGGCTGGTGAGTCATTCTTATTTATGCCTTTTTTTCTAAAGACCTGTACTTCTTAAGTAATCCATAAACCACCTGCCACCTGCAGAGAGAGATAGCAACTAATGCACTTGCAAGCAAACAGGGATTGTTGCGAGGAGAGTTATTTCTTGGTTACCTGTATCTTTGGGCAACTAAACCAAAACACGGTAGCACAGACATCTATTTCAAACAAATCCACTTGGACATCGATAAAGGATGATGGTAACAATTTTTTTTTTTTTGGCAATTCTACATCCACGAGTGTTTTTTAAGTCAAGAGATTTTATTCAAAATGCACATTAAGCTATATTATATGTAATGTACAGTATTCATAAAAAATAAAATTCTCGAAAATTGTGTCGACAATTTTACTCCCCAATTGTACTTATATTATGGATAAAAACATCCAGGAATACTTGCAGCTTATGGTTCCTTTGCTCTGTCTATTTGTGATGTGATTTCAAAACATTGAATTACCAAATAAACGCCCACTTTAACACTTGAAACATTTCGATACATTTCTTACGGATATTCTCTTATTTAAGAGAATACAAATTTTCATTTTAAGATTTATTAATGGAATTCCCATATCTGAAAACTATGGTCAATTGAGTTAATTTGAGTCTCAAATTGCAAAAATATCATTTTTTTAGATAATTTGGGAGACGTCTTGTAATGACTGTTTTTAATTCTAGCATTGACTTTTGAGTTCTGTGCTTACATAATTTGTATTAAAAAAAAGTGACCTGCAAGTATAAAACATGTTTTTTTCTATAACTGCTAGACAGGCTTTGTGACTAGTACAGCCTCTCGGTGGAATTCTCTGAGGGAGGTGGAGGCCGGTTCTCTGGATACTTTCAAGAAAGAGCTAGATAGGGCTCTTAAAGATAGCGGAGTCAAGGGATATGGGGAGAAGGCAGGAACGGGGTACTGATTGGGGATGATCAGCCATGATCACATTGAATGTTGGTGCTGGCTCGAAGGGCCGAATGGCCCACTCCTGCACCTATTGTCTATTGTCTATTTTCACTCTGGGTTTGAAATAGTCAGACATGTTCACAGCAAAAAGTCAGTATACTCTATTCTGGAGATCTCTCCAGCTGCGAAAATGATCTTAAAGTCAGTGGGATAATCATAGAGCAATCTTTATTCAAAATACACTATTGTGGCACAACTATTGCATGTCATTCAGCAGTCTATGCACAAGTGATGCCAGATTAAATGTTCCCTGTGGTCTGCTACATCAAGTACATACCTAAAGGTTTCAATGAGAGACCTGCTAGAATATTACAAGATCAACAGGCATTTCAACCATTGTATTTTACCAAAGTCATCAATTGTCATTCTTACAAAGTTTATTTTAATGGGGTAATTTAAAGGAACTCGCATGGGATCCAAGGAGAGGTAGCTAAATGGATAGAAAATTGGTTTCATGGAAGGAAAATAGTGTAGGCATGTTGAAGTGAAAGTGAGCTCCAGTTTTCAAGACAGCAAAAGTAATGAGTGTCATCGAGAAAATCATATTTGACCTGTGAATGAGAAACAAATCCTGCTTTTAAAATTGCTGCTTATTTTGAATGTTGGCAATTCATTTTACTACAGTTAAGGGCCTGTCCCACTGTAATTCAAGAACTCTCCCGAGTTAAAAAAAAAATCAAACTCGTGGTAAGCACGTAGAATGTACGTAGCGGGTATGTCGGAGCCCCGGACATTTCTTAGTGGCTCGTAACGCTAACGGCAGGTTCTCGGGAAACGCGGTAAGTTTGTGAAGATTTTTCAACATGTTGAAAAATGTCCACGAGAGCCCCGAGTACCTACGAGTGGCTATAACTGTAATTCTCCGAGTTCGATTCAGGGGAAACACAGGAGAACTTTTGAATTAGCTCATACAGTGGGACAGGCCCTTTACAATTTTCTATTGCTAACGAAACGTGTGCATACAACAGAATGTCCTCAAGCAGCACATGGGGTCTTGTTCATTCATCAATCCTGTCCTCCGCGACCTCTGTTGATTCTTGCTCCAGCTAAACCTCAAATATAAATTGCGTAGGAAGGAACTGCAGAAGCTGGTTTAAACCGAGGATAGGCACAAAAAGCTGGAGTAACTCAGAGGGTCAGGCAGCATCACTGGGGAAAATGAATAGGTGACGCTTCGGGTCGAGACCCATCTTCAGATTACTAAATATACATTTTTCACCCTTGTGCTCTAATTTCTCCAAAGTGGATCTCACCCCAACTCTATGGCCGTAGAAAAATAGATTTAGAAATGATGAGAGGCTGAAAAATGTTAGTGTTTGGAGGGACCTGGGTGACCTCGTATACAAGTCATTGAAACTTATTGGTAAGTTCAGCAAGCAATTAGGAAGGCTGGCACGTTGGCTTGTATTGAAAGAGTTATTGGTTACAAATATAGAGAAATATTTTTCCAATTATATAGAGCTCTGGCATCTGAAATATTGTGTATTCTCTCTACTTAATATATATACCCAGTTCCAAATGAGATGCTTGAAGGTAGACACAAAATGCTGGAGTAACTCGGCAGGTGAGGCAGCATCTACGGAGAGCAGGAATGGGTGAAGTTTTGGGTTGAGACCCTTCTTGAATATAGGATTGTGGCCACAGTGCATAAAACTTTGGTTAGGTCACAGCTTGAGCATTGCGTGCAGTTCTGGTCTCTTCTCTACAATAAGGATGTGATGGTACTGGAGAGGATGCACACATTGACCAGGGTGTTTGTTATGAGGAGAGGCTGAATACACTGGATTAATTTTCCTTGGAGCTGAGGAGACTGGGGACACCCTGACGGATGTGTTGTAAATAGGATAAATATTAGGAAAATCTTACATTTGCAGAAGTTACTAGACCAAAGGCCATAGATTTAGTGTAAGGGATAAGAGGTTTACAATCTGCATAGGTTGCAGTGCTTTCAACTGTTTAGATTAAAAAATCTGGTACATCCTACTTAAGCCTCCCTGCTCAGAACCAACCCCCCCCCACATCTCACCCACATTTGCCACTTCTACCCCTGGTTTTGCTCTTCATAATCTGTCTCTTTAACTTGTTTTTTTATCTCAATTTGTTATTTCCTTCAGTAACTCAGCATAATTTTCTCATTAGAACTTCTGTAATATTTCTACTATGTACAGTGTATGCAAAGACTGGGCCATTGCCAGAAGGACTATTAAGCCCGCAAGAAATTGAATGAATGCATCAAAGGCATTATTATTTAATGTGAATTACCAGTGTGAAGAAAATGGGAGGATTTACCTCAAACTGTTGAGCATACAATATAGGAGATCCAATGATTACAGCCACTGCCCATATGAACCCTGCCATTGAAAAACATATCAATATGACGTTCTAGGTAGATTTCAATCGACGTGTAAGGACAGTGAAACATTACAAAACAGTTGATAGAGCAGATTGGGAAATTGTTCTTATGATGCATGGTTAAATGTGATAACGGGATGCAGGCCTGATACATTGCTCGCAGATAACAACAGTTTGAGAACCCACAATCCTGTAGAAACTGGATGAGTTCTGCCAATAATATCAGCGGAATTTTCAACAGGTTGTTTGAAAAACGCAACCCGCTTTTTTTTCAGAAATTCTGCTATCTTTTGACACTAATTCCAGATTCCATCTAGGAAAATCAGGCCATGGCCACATAATTGGCAGATACTCAAGGCCGACCTGACAAAATTCCATCAATTCCACTGCTTTCAAAATGATTATTAACATGTTTATTGTCAAGGCTATACAGGCGCAAACAGAACTTTCGTAGAAATATGTTTTATATTAGATTTAATGTAGTAAGAGATGTCTAATAGATGTACTGAGAAAACTATTATATTCTTCAGCTATTTTGGATCTAACAATGAACAACTCAGAGAGAGGACATCTTAGTTCAAAATGTTCAATTCTGAGATAAACCCAATTTCATCGTGGGTTTCTTATTACTAAAATTACACTAGTTAATACATCAATCTCTTTGATGAATACTTCTTAATAAAAAGGAACAATTTTGTGCCTTTGGCTTGTCTTATTGTGCTGGTTCTTGGACAAGTTTTTATTTGTGATATTGGAAGAACTTTGGCATAAAGTTGTGATATTGCAAATTAAATTCGGCATAAACTTGAAAAAAAATAATATCTGGAATTTCTCACATGCACATAAGATCCCGTTGTTTTCTTTGTGCAATCAAATTCATAAATGAAACTTAGGAAAAGCCCCAGATAAGCTTGGTAATTCTTGTTTTCTTATCTTCAGTGGGAGAAGGTGCTCAGCATTTATTTTGGGCATAAAACATGGCAAGAGAACCTCAGGCACATGTGAACAATGGAAACATTCATGACCAACCCCTATTTTATGTGAAGGTAAACACAAAGTGCTGGAGTAACTCAGCAGGTCAGGCAGCATCCTTGAAGAAAAAGGATGGATGATGTTTCAGGTCGGGACCCTTCTTCACTCTGAAATTAGGCAGTGGTGGGGTTATGAAGAGCTGGAGATGAGAAAAGAACAGGAACCTCAAATGACCTCAGGCACGGTAGGCCTGGTAGGTCCATTGTTAGCTAGGGAAGGTCTATCTTTGGTTTAAACCAGCATCTGCAGTTCCTTCTTACTACATATTTCATGCATTTGTTCTATATCACCATCTATATCCCTCGTTTCCTTTTCCCCTGCCTCACAGTCCGAAGAAGGGTCTCAATCCGACACGTCGCCCATTCCTTCTCTCCAGAGATTCCTTCCCTCCAGAGATGCTGCCTGACCAGCTGATGTACTCCAGCATTTCATGTCTCTCTTCGGTGTAAATGAAGATAGCTTTAACATTGGGATGTTTCTTGTGGCTACCTGTGAGCTGCTCTGAGGTAAAAGGCACTTTGCTTGGAGGGGGAATGTATCCTCGGCAATTAATTGACTGAGTAAAAACTGCTTTTATGATATGAGAATTATTAATTTTGAGTAGATGTATTTGAGAGAGAACTGCAAAAGAAGAGCAGAATGGAAGATCAGGTTTATGGCTCGCTCTGTTGCTATGGCTGATGTCCATAAATCCCCAACCATTTACTTTCCCAGTTGATGTGAGAATAGTGTCCAATTTCCATGCTAATCCCAGGCTTCTAATGATGTCAGTGCTCCACTATCTTCTGTCTTGTAGAGAAGAGGCAAGTTTGACACCTGCCCATCGTTTCTCCTAACTGTTCAGAGTCAGATCTTGGTTCCCCACTTCCTCAGCCACACTTTTCCCTTGGGTTTGGGTTAATCATCCTACTGCATTTTATCCACTGTCGTAGATACACTTCCAGCTGAGGACGAATAAACAATAAGGAGCATGGTTCACAGCGTGTGAGAGAGCTGCAGCAAGCAAAATTGACGGATGTCAAGATGAATGAAAGGGGTTGATCACAACTTTAAGTGGGTGAAAATTATAGACAGATAAATAACGACAACACTTACTCGCTTTGTTATCTCTGGGTGAAAATTCTTTATTTGTCTTCATAGCAACAACGACAAGGGACAAGGGGAGTGTATTATAAATTCACAGAACACTTTTGGACAATGTGCAATACAAGCAAATAGCAATGCTAACCATCTGGAAGAAAAATAGCAACCTTAAAAAAACATCTCAGTGCCTCATGCATGTAGTTTGTTAAGGACCTGTCCCACTTGGGCGCCATTTACGCGTCACGCGGGTGGCGCGCAGATTTTGTACATCCCAAAATCATGGGGCGCCGCGCGTCACTGCCTACGTCACCATGCAGCATGCACGCGTAACGCGCACCATTTATGCGTCGTGACGCGTAAATGATGTGGCGTAAATCACGCGCAAATGACGCCCAAGTGGAACAGGCCCTTTACTTCTAGCTTCACCATGATCTTTGGTTAAACCCACTACTAGGAATCAAATCGTTACATTAGGACTTTCTGCAATGCAACAATGACAAGGGCTCAGTGGACTTGAAAATGTACAGGCCTCCTGTAAAATAAATACCTGGTTTTAAATAATAGGCTCATTTTATATTTTGCCATTGAAAGCATTCAAGGAATGAGACAAAGGAGTAATTTTAAAACTCACTCGGGCATTGAACAAAAAGGGGAATGTTTAAATTAAAATCTTGGTCATTACTTCAATGAAAAATTAAATCCAATGTGGGTGACAAACCATTGATTGAAGTAATTGTGATCTTCATATTGGCTTCCAGCCCTGAGAAGCTGGGACAGCTCAACTGAATGAGGTTCCTTGATGTTTTTGGCCATGCTAAATGCCCCCATAAGTAGACACCTTTGGCAAGGCAATAAATCTATTCTGGAATTATTTTACCATCTGTTGGATTTTCTAGAAAATCGATAGACTCAATTGCAATTTAACATCCATAAGTTGCTGAAGGATTAACAAGCCCAGGTCAGGGTTATCACTTCTGTATTGACAATGTCTTCTTCATTTTGTTTTGCATACACTGAGGATTCAGGCCATTTAGGTTTAAATGCATAGTAGTGTTACTAATTGGATATTCTGCAAATAAGTTATATAGGACAAGGGCAGTGTACAAGGGAAGGGAATACATCAAGCTGAGGCTGCCTCATTAACAAATCAAATGGGATATATAGACATAATTCCATTTAATATGAGCATTTGTAAAATCAAATTCTAATTGAGTTAAAAATGCAAGTTATGAAGTGCTGTGCCATCTGATAGAGCATGGTCTCAAAGAATCTTTCACAAAATTAATAGTGATTGTGGAAAACGGACTACACAGAATTGAATCTTGTGGAATTTAAGTGCTTTAAGATTTTACAAATGCGTGCAAGCCCATCCTCAGTATTGCATTAAAGAGCCTGATGTTGTCTACTAGAAATATCCAATGTTGTAGTTATACTGAGCATGATTATTGCTTAAGCAAGATATAAAGGCATGACAACTAAAACATTTGATAGTTGAAACATTTGTGGTCTGTTCTCGAGCTGCAAGGAAATCTTTAGTTATCTCCAGCACAGATCTTCAGAAGAGCATCTTTAAAATCTCCACCGGTGTCTCCCTGTGGAAGGAAAAACAACATACTTTAACTATTTCTGCTATTCTGTTGCTTGGTTCGTCGGTTTCATTTCCCTCCAGAGTAAAGCTAGATTACAATTAAAACACAAAGTGCTTGGATAATACCAGGATAAGCGCTCAACTGAGAAAACCAAGATAAAAGCACTATCTAAACTGATGAAACAAACATGCCAAGGACAATAACTACCTCCATATACAATAATTAGCTACCTACATGTTAACAAGCACATTAAAAAAAAACAGATCGTGTTGATGCAAGTATATCATTCGGGTTATCAAGTGGCACCTCCCTTCACTGGTGTTTAGTTGAGTTAGGCCCATGGCACCTCGGGAAGTCGCAACAGTTAGACTACTTCATATCTATGCATTTGTTAGTCTGCATATATTCATTGAAGACACTCAGGAGATGCATTGTTGAATTATCAATTGTTTTTCCTGCACTTTTTCCAGAAGGTATTTCTTTAAAATGTGCACAAATGTATTGGTAAATAGATTTTACATACAAAATCGAAGCTAATTTGAATTGCAAAATAATTCAAGCTCTGTGTTGCTACTGATGGCATGGTCTAGGCAAGGTCCTGGCAGGTATGAAGAACCTGCTCAAATATCTCACATTCCCTTTCCCAGTAATTTCAATGAATGAAGCCAAGGTTTATAATCTGACTTGGCCTGGAACCTTAAAATAACTGCTCAGGCTCTTGTTTATTTCTACCTTAATTGTGTAAAACCCTTATCTGTCTGCCTGGCCTTTCCCCTTCACCTCAGAAACGTAATATGCACACTTAAGAAATTGATGGAGGAAATTCTGAAAATTGTAAGAAAGATTAGTTTGTGTAAACTAAGCTGAGGGGAATAAAACTGATCAGGGAGTAGTGTCTTTTATTGTGTCCATTTCCCAAATAATCAGGAGAGTGGTTTTCTAAATAACAGGGGATCCAAGGTTAAAGATAACTCTGGTGAAATACAAACATGAATGGCTACACAGGCATTGGCCAATGATGAATTATTTAAAACATGTAGAATCCACATGTAGCCATTGTTTCATGAGAACATAAAAATGTAGTGGGTGTTGTGAATCTCTGAAACACTTCGGGATTTCTCCGTGTGTACTGTTAAGGCTTTGAATAAACTGACTCGTTTGACAAACTCACCACTGCTCTATGAGATATTCTTTGTCTGTTCCTTTCTGAGCCGTGATTTAGAAGGGGAACTGGGCCCCAATTGAACTCCAGATTCAGGGAACAGGCTAACCACACAAGCAGGGAAGATATCCATCAGGGAATGTTGCCGACAGGCCCGCTCCAGACTGCAGGAGTACGTGCTGAGAGGTGCACTGAAGCTCGATGCAGCCAACGCCAAGGCTCAGAGAGAGAGGACCACAGTCTAGGGTCCTTCCGCTGCTGGACACTGAGGGGCAGAGTCTGGTCTCAAACAAGGGAAGGGATATCAACACAGGGGGCCACATAAGTGGCAAAGGTGTAGGGCAAAATTTGTAAATAGTACCTTACGAACCAATGAAATGTATAGCTTCCAAGAATGTTGGAAGAATTTTGACACTTTCTCTAAGTATATTTTTTGCTCTGAATAAAAGGTTAGTTTGAATAATAAAGGGTTTCTAAGGAAATTAGTTAAATGTATTCAAGTAATGTATCCCCTTTATACACAAGGCCACATTGATGTATTTAAGCAAAAACAGACTCCAAAATGATAATTTAAAATGTGCAGCTCTTCAAGGAGGTTTTAAGGCAGTGTACCAAAACAGTGACACCAAATCAAATCATAACATTAGCACATTGAAAGGAATTACATTAGATTTCAAATGTAAAACTGTCAAAGGGCAAAACTATAAAAAGTTGGTCAGACAGGAAATGGTTCTTTAAAGAAATTCTCTTGACAAGCTTCAAGGAAATATCAATGACATACCACGATTGTAGAGTGAAGACTCTCATCATATTTGGCCTTGTAAATGGCTTTGATATCTGCCAAATCAATTTCAGAGCGCGACACCATAATTCTCATCAAAGTTTCGTCATCTGTACCAGCACCCTGTTAAAAGACAAAACACCCATCATCTGAGGTTGATTTTGATAATTCATTATTCAGAAAAATTCCCTTCATCAAATCACTTCTCACCTTCATTTGGCAATAGTTAAGTATGGAGGCAATGAGATTAGAACAATCAGTGCTCCACCTTCACTCCAAATCAATAGTTTGACAATTTCAGGCCAAGAAGACAAGGCTCTGAAGGCATAGCCTGATCAGATCATGATATAGGCAGTGAAGGAAGAGCCAACTCTGCACAATGGTGCAGCAATCATGTCATCAAGTAGCACCTACTCAATGAAGCCTCCACTTTAGTCAGGGCACCTAGCAGACCTAGAGGATATTACTCTTACAACAGTACAAATGTGATCCCACTTTAGCATTTCACTAGGTACAAGCTTAACTAGGTAATCACAATTGAAGCCTCCACACCTTAGCACCGGTGTCAGTGGGGTTAGGATTTCTTGCACCATTCCAGCAATGACCTAAACCAACACCAAAGGTGAATTTAACTTTTCTGAAGAGAGCTCAAGTGATAAAACCAGTAAACAATGGGGGGGGGGGGGGGGGAAAGAGTCAAAAGGAAGGAAAATCCAATTTTAGTAAACGGTGATAATGTTAACATTTATCTAGTGCTCTCAAGGTAGTTAAAAACATCAAATTCCAGAGTTTAGGCAAAGGGAAATTGGAATATCAGAGGTTTGTAGGTACTTGGAAAGGGAGGGGAGTGTTTTTGATTTAAAAGCCAATATAATATAGAGGGAGTAAGGAATACTGAGGTAAGATACAAGTTGTGATATTTTGCGAAGTGGGTCCTCAGCCACCAGGAGCGTTGAAGTTTGGAGGTATTGCATCTTTTAATCAGGTGCAGACTCCAACTCTCAAGAGAACCAAATAGTATTTAAGCAACCAGGAGCAAGCAGAGAGAAAACATGAGAAAGAGGATGAAAGAATTGAGGGGATACCAACTGGAAGGCAAGCTGCTGGGAAGGATGCAACTTGAAGGGAATTGATATACCAAATATACCATACCTTCATGGAATTGTAAAGTTTCTCAGCAAAATAGGCTGGTATGTTCTTCACGCATTTGACTGAGGGAAAAAAAGGATTTATTAAATAAAATCTCCATTTAAAAAAAAAAGACATTTGTACAGAATAACAGCAATTTCAAAACATTGAGATGACTATGAACAATTCAGGTATTGCAGAATCTGGAATGGTATAAAAGTAGTAAAAATCCCCTAAAGGATTGAAACTATATGCATATGTTCACAATCACAGGTCCAGTCCCATACAACCAGTTTGTTATCTACTGTTGCAGCAGATGGGGGAAAGAGCATTTAATTAATGCATTGCAGAGTTTTCACAATGAAGTGACAGCTCCAATGTAGGCAATGGTTCCCAATGAAACCAGGGTCAAATCAAGCAATCCCTTATCTGTGCTTAGCATGTGTGGCTGCAAAAATGGGCAAATACCTTCACATTCAACCTCACGGAACCTGCCATTTTAGAATGTAATGAGAAGTGTGACCAAATGTCCCAGCGTCATCAGCCACACACTCGCCAACCTCCTTTAAATTCTGGTTAATTTGCCTTTTTTAATGTATTAAACAGGTTTAAGAGTTTCGATATCATTTTAAAATTAGGCGACCATTGCTTATTAGTCGGAGACCTTTAACACGGTGGCACCGATTTGCACTTTAACAGGAATTTAAAAAGCAGCAACTTTAACACAGTAAGTTGGCAGGGCTATGCCAGGGCTGGCTGTCACTGGGGCTCTGATCAGCGAGTGGAAGGGCTAGGGGTTGCCGGTCTGCAGCACAGTCCATCCCACATCTACCTCAACCTGAAAGATCTGGTGTAGGATTAAGCATCAATGGCCACAGTGATCAGAAGTTGCACAAGCCTTTGAGTAACAAATACTGGGGTGTTGGAAGGGGAGAGGGCAAATCCCCTGCTCTAAAGTCAAATCAACTTGATTTGTCACATACACATACAAGATGTGCAGTGAAATGAAAGTGGCAATGCCTGCGGATTGTGCAAAAACTACAGAACAGAATAGAACAGAATCAGTAGTTAGGTATTGCAGTCTCTGGAATGGGATAAAAGTAGAAAAACAAAATGATTGAAATTATATCCATGTGTTCACAATCGCAGGTCCAATCAATTAGCTACTGTAGCAGCGGATGGGGAAATAGCATTTAATTAATGCATTGCAATGTTTCCACAATGAAGTGACAGCTCCAATGTAGGCAATGGTTCCCAATGAAACCAGCAATCCCATATGGTAGTGCCAAATACAATCTACAATTGATTTAATATCTCTTTCCGAACAAATGCTGCTGCCGATACATCCTGGAAAAACCCACACCTCAGGCTGTGGAACGAAGCCACAATTGCTTAGTAATTTCAGATTTTAAAAAGCCTGCAGCCAGGTATTTCCTCAGCATCCACAATAGGCTGTGAACAGTTGCTGTGTGATGTACCAACGACCCTTGGTTCGCTGACCTTCAGAAGGTAAACTAGGGCATTTCTCATAGTGCACTGCAAAAGGTTGGCATGGTGAAAGGGATCAATCCCTCTTAAAAATTCTAGAGCAAATAATGATATCTTGTTCAGGTCACGATCCCAATGCTGGCTTGGGTTTTCCTCAGGCAGGGTCTTCATTAAGTCTCGGAAGCAGATACCACGTGCAAAGTTTAATTTACTTTAGCGTAGAGATACAGCATGGAAACAGGCCCTTCAGCCCAATGAGTCTGCGCCGACCAGTAATCCCCACACACCAACACTATCCAACTCCCACTTGGGACAATTTACAACCTTATCAAGCCAATTAGCCTACAAACCCATATATCCTTGGAGTGTGGGAGGAAACCAGAGCACCCTGGAGAAAACCCACGCAGGTCATGAAGAGAGAGTACAACCTCTGTACATGCAGCACCTGTAGTCAGGATTGTGCCCGTGTGTCTGGCGTTGCAAGGCAGAAATTCTACCTCTGCGCCACCGTGCCGGCACGAAAGCACACTTTTGCAGGAACTATGTAGCATACAACTGATTGACAAACTAAATTTCCAAATGACAATTCATGTTAGAAATCAAGTAATATTTTAGCTTCTACCCAAACCATGATCATGTCCCCAGTATTTAACAAGTTACTTTTGCCAAGAAATCTGCTCGCTACTTAATAGCAATTATTCAATTCCGTGCATCCCTGAAACTGAGCGCTGACAAACAGCACTGGTAAAATGAAAGCCCTGCCGCAGATCACTAGATTCTCACGGCAGCTCTCTAGGTCAGCAGTATGAAAGTCGTGGTTGGTGTAGAGAACAATTGTATCACTGATGATGGCAGGTTTTAGACCATAAAAACTCCAGTTAACCAGTAGACAGCTTCCAATTCGCACTCGAGCCATCTTTCCCCCAAAATCAGTAGGAGTCTTACCAATGGCCAACATAACAACCTGAAGATTCCCCGAGCATTCACTTGCAATGCTGTCTTCAAGATCAATGTCGTTTATCCTCTTGTACTCATCAAACACTGTGTGGAAGGAAAATAAAATGACAGAACAGTGGTAGTTAAGGGGAGAATTCTGATAAATCCTGTATGTATACACATACGAAAGAGTTGAAACACGAGTTTGGGATTGGATGAATAGTTACACTCAACATCTCCTGGGTCTATCTCCACAATCTTGTTATCTATAATTTATTTTTACGTCTTATTTTTCTCTCTATTAGATTATAGTTTTATAAACTGAAGCTATGCAAGAAATCTGTAATTAAATAGTCGCTTACTATTATTTGTATACATGCTTCTAATAAAAATATTTCAAATGTCAGCCAAGTCAATGATACAATAACTTTAAAATGAATATTAATTGTTACTCAACTTGCAACTCGATTTGTTGATAGGGTGGAGAAGAACAAGTAGCACGCCTGCTCACCGAAATATCCAATTTACGACAGGAAATAGGCTAAATCCTTGTAAGAAATACTAGTTAGTGTTACCTGCCAACAAATGGGGGATGCTCCTGGAACAAATAATGGAAATGAATCTTTCTTCATCTGTGCCCCAGGCATTTTCACCAGCCTCATAAAGAGCCTTAAAAAAAATAAAACAAATATCAAGTAATGAATCACCTATATAATTCAGTTGATTCTCTCACACAAGTGAGAAAGCTTTGCAAGCTTTGGGGCGGCACATGGTGCAGCAGTAGAGCTACTGCCTTACGGTGACGGAGACCTGGGTTTCTGTGACTCTGTGTGACTGACTCTGTGACTGTGACTGTATGACTGTGACGGGTGCTTTCTCTACAGAGTTTGTGCGTTCTCCCTGTGACACGCGTGGGTTTTCTCCAGGTGCTCCGGTTTCCTCCTACACTCCAAAAATGTACAGGTTTGGAGGTTAATTGGCTTCGGTATAACTGTAAATTGTCCCCAGTGTTAGGATAACACTAGTGTATGGAGTGGTCACTGGTCGGCACAGACTCGGTGAGCCAAAGGGTCTGTTTCTCTAAACCAAGCAGTTAAATTGTCACAGACACTGAAATACAGCATACTTCCATGGTAAGGGGTTGGACAGGCTAGATGCAGGAAGATTGTTCCCGATGTTGGGGAAGTCCAAAACAAGAGGTCACAGTTTAAGGATAAGGGGGAATTCCTTTAGGTCCGAGATGAAGAAAACATTTTTCACACAGAGAGTGGAGAGTCTCTGGAATTCTCTGCCACAGAAGGTAGTTGACGCCAGTTCATTGGCTATATTTAAGAGGGAGTTAGATGTGGCCATTGTGGCCAAAGGGATCAGTGGGTATGGAGAGAAGGCAGGTACAGAATACCGAGTTGAATGATCAGCCATGATCATATTGAATGGCAGTGCAGGCTCGAAGGGCCGAATGGCCTACTCCTGCACATATTTTCTAATGTTTCTATGTAAAGCAGACTTCTCAGCTTCAGTTCAATACAATTGACATGACTAAAAATATCTGTACCCACAAGTGATACTTCATGTGTCCTTATTGTACAATTCAAATCTCCAGGCAATTGTATACCACCCAATCATGAGGAAATTGAACCAAAGTGATTATGAGAGCATAAAGAATTCAGAGATACAGCCTTACTACATTAGACTGTTATGGGCCCGTCCCACTTGGGCGTCATTTGCGCGTCACGCAGATGGCGTGAAGATTTTGTACATGCCAAAATCCTGGCGGGCGTCAATGCCTACATCACCATGCACCATGTGCGCATCACGTGTGCGTCACGCGTAAATGGCGAGCAAATGTCGCCCAAGTAGGACAGGCCCTTTACTGTATAACCATTATGCCACCATGCTTCACTTGAATTTTAAAACAATAATCATAGAAGGAATTAATGTCAAATCTCTTAAGGTAGATGTGGTCAGAGGGTTAAAATAACTCTCACATAAAAATAGAAAATGTGTACTTTCAGCATGGTGGCTTAGCGCTAAAGCTACTGCCATACAGCGAATACGGGTGCTTGCTGTACCGAGTTTGTACATTCTCCACGTGACCTGCGTGGGTTTTCTCCGAGATCTTGGGTTTCCTCCCACATTCCAAAGATGTAATACAGACTTGTGGGTTAATTGGCTTGGCACACATGTAAATTGTCCCTAGTGTGTGTAGGAAGGTGTGCGGGGATCGCTGGTCGATGTGGACTCGCTGGGTCAATGGGCCTGTTTCCACGCTGTATCTCTAAATTATTGTCTTAACAGACATTTGTAGGTCACTGCACACAATTGTCTGAAGTTCCAAGAATGATTTTAAAAAAATACAAGTGAGGAGATTTGAAGTTAAAATCATAAGGACAATCAACGAAATTAATGATCACAAGATTCCAAATTTGTAATTGTTTTGAAAAGCAATTAGCAGCAATCAAGTCTAAAGTAAACTACTGTTAAAAACAACTCCATGCCATGGCAACATGCTCCCAACTTCATTACACTGTAATAACATCAGGATTTAAATAAGGAGTTAACTTGCCAAGTTTCCAGAGACCCAATACATTGGAAACCACAAGCCAAAGAGAAAGATAATTGTAATGAAATGAGAAATTATGATCTGCTCCAAAGCATCAATGGCGTTTCCTTCCACAGATGCTGCCTGAACTGTGGAGTTCCACCAGCAGTCTGTTTTATCATTATGAAATACCTTCAGCAAAAATAGACTGCAGCAGTTCCAAAAGGCTGTTTAAGAGCAATAAATGCGAGGTGCATTTCTCCAGAGACCAGGAGAAAATTAAACTCCAAAGTCTAGCAGGATCATGCAAGTAAATTACTTCAATTATTGTAGAGGTTATTTCTCAATTTTTCAAAATAGTCAAGTGGCTTGTATGTCACCTAGAAATCCTGCTCAAGAAAAATACTACTTGGCATTTTAACATGTCAATGTCTAACTGGCCATCATTGAACAAATCCAGACAATCCATGAGGCTCCTTTCAATACATCACATACCCACACCAAAACCACACAGTGCCTATTGTGTCTCCCAGCATCACACTGTCTATATATACACCTGCCCAGGTGACAATTGTCCACACCTACTGGAATGGTTGGCTAGACAGGAGATAGACTGTCTGGGTAACTGTCACTCCTCACCTTTGCATCCTCTTCTGCTTGAGATGGATCAGCTTCCGCTTCACTTCTGTTACCCTAAAAAAACAGGAATGCATTTCATCTTCTGGTTTTGCTTATTTAAAATAGTGGTCTGCGGCAGAAGCGACAACTAGAAACTTAAAAGGCCAGAAAATTAATTTAACCCAATGCTCATTGATTCTCTGATCACTGGACAAATAGAAACAATAGGCACGTAATTTGTTCTTTTAAGATGCGCATTGATAGAGTCACATTAGTAGCAGAGCTGTCATTCCATAGGCAGTACTGATACTTCATGTCGAGGACGATGAATTACGTGCAACCTTCAATGAATAAGGAATTGCGTAGGTTCACTTTGTAAAATCAATGCTTTGATCATCTTTCACAGCAGTTGATTGAAAGGAGATCTACTAACAAACAAAAAAAATCACATTCTTGCAATGAACAGAATGCAGTCGCTACAGCTGTAGGGCAGTATAGCCTCTGCATGGACAGTGCACCTAAACATACCAGCAGTGCACGGTGGTGCAACGGTAGAGTTGATACCTTACAGAGCCAGAGACCCGGGTTCGATCCTGACTATGGGTGCTGTCTACACGGAATTTGTACGTTCTCCATGTGAGTTTTCTCCGTGATCTCCGGTTTCGTCCCACACTACAAAGACGTACAGGTTTGTAGGTTAATTGGCTTGGGATTAATGTAAATTGCCCCAGTGTGTGTGCAGCAGAGCGTTTAGTCTGCGGGGATCCCTGGTCAGAGCGGACCCAGAGGGCCAAAGGGCATGTTTCCACGCTGTATCTCTAAACTACACTCCAACTGGACTCCAAATGCAATGGCAGGAGCAGTGGAAGAAGGAAGGTATTAGCTCAACGACAAAATGTTACAGAGTTTTCACTTTTGCACAAAAGGACCAAACCTTGCACAGATAATCCTGTGGGCAAAAAAACAAAACAAACGAACACTTAATGTGAATGTCTTAAACTAACCCAAACCCCAGGTGCCAGACTTCAAATCCAAACAATTCAGCAGGGTGATGAGCAATGTTTAATTGCAGGTGTTGCAGTGTGCAATTAGACTTCATGCTCTTTCATTCACCGGCCACTGTCTCACCTCTCCAGTCCTATTTCATTTCGGAGTCACGTGAGTGACTTCGTGAAGAGCCCGCCGGCGCGCATGCTCGACATATCGTCGTATCGCGTTGCTGCGACGGCTGGCGGTGGAGGGCGCTCCTCGCCAGCCCTTCACAAGGGGCCACGGAGGTAAGTATCTTACCTTAAGTTGGTGGTTCTTGCTATGCGATGTTTTCTTGCAGCAAGAACATGGATGGGAGATCGATGGACCGGAGGATGTTTGGAGAAGTCCCCGGTCAACAGTTCCGACTGCAGCGCAGGCCGGGACTCAGGCGGAGACTGGGGTAAGCCCTGTTTTACAGGTCCGGATCCGCCAGCACACCACAGCTCGGAGGAGTTCCAGAGGAGGAGTGTGGTGTGCCACCAGAGCAGGGGGACCCTGCCATGGCAGTCAGGTCGTCAGCGGGCTCGCTGGCGACCTGGAGCAGGGTGCGTGCGGCTGCACGGCCCGTTCCACTCAGCCCTCCGAGAAGGGGGAGGGCAGGAGCCCAGAAGCCTAACCCTGTTAGGGCTAAGGCATTGCCTGACACGGAGGAGCGGTCAGGTTCCAGGGCGAGACCCGGGGCGGCTGTGAGGTCCAGCCGGCACACCCCGACTCTCAACGCCGGGACGGGTCGGTTGAGTCGGGTCTCGTCACGGTCGCCGAGCCCCCCATGGATGGGTGGGCGAGACCATGCGCTGCAAAGGTCCACGATGTGGGCAGCCGGCAAGACTGCGCGGGCCCCAGGCAGCCATGCTTCGGCTGGTGCCGACACCACGCCGCAAGTGTCCTTAGTGGCAGCGGCTTCAGCTCCCGCTAAACGGAGGCGGTTGAACACGCCCGCGCAGGAATTACGCAGTTCCCCTCGGCGGCTGTCAGCGACAACTACCGGCACCGGCAGGGCCTCGACGAGGTGCGGGCCGATGACAGGAGCCCGGTTTTCTTTTCAGAGCCGGAGGACTCCGACCACCTGAGTGTTCAGGGTGAAGGGCGTATTGACCGTATGGAGCGGCTGCTGGAGCTCCTGCTTCAACGTCAACAACAGCAGGGCAGCAACAGGCACAGGGCGTCTTCACCAACATCCACTATCAGCCTGGAGCAGCAGGACGAGGAGATTCTGGTGGATCCCGTACCACCTCCGTTGGAGGTGCCAGCGGAGCAACCCTTGGATGTGGCGACCAAATTCGCGGCTCCACATTCATCTGGACTTCCTCTATATACAAAACTGGCAGCCATAGTGGACTTTCTTAATAATCAGGTGCTGCAGGAAGAAGTCCTCATCCACGCTATGAGCCGTCACAAGGCTCCATCACACTGCAACTCCCTCAACGTGCCTGTGGTCAATACGCCAATATGGGGCAACATCACTGCGGCTATCCGTCAACAGGAGCTAAAATTGCAGCGGATCCTGAAACTCCTCACGGCCGGTATTACCGCCTTTGCGCGGTCGGTGGACGGGGACGAACTGAATTTGGACCAGGAAGATGCTCTGGCCCTTCTGTGCGCGACCCAGCACGAAATCAACGGGTTCCGCAAGAACAGCATCCGCCCAGCGCTCAACCCGAAGTTTGCAGGATTGTGCAAACCACCGCCGCCGCCGCCCCGTCAGCTCTTTGGTGAGACCTCTCGAAGAGAGTCAAAGAGCTTGACGAACAAGCCAAGACGGTGGGGATCATGCGCTCTCAGAGGGCCCCACACCGTCAGGCTCAAAAGCTCCATACATTCGCTCATGAGGGTTTGCCAGTACCTCGAGGAGGACCCACCCTCTAGCTCCACAACGACAACAACACCAAACCAGCACCAAGGGTCTTTTTTAGGACAGGGTCGGCAGAGACCTTGGTGGGAAACGAAGACGCCGCGCCCTCAAGCCAACCCAGCACCTCCACGGCCACCCACACATGTCAAGGACCGCCGGTAACCACGGAGGTGAGGGGGTCTGGTTTTCTCTTTTCTCTTTGTTTAACTTCACATGTTGGTGGTCGCCTTCGGTTGTTTTTGGGTGCATGGGTAAATTTACTGGTGACGAGTGTGTGTTGCAGAATATTCAGGGGCATAAAATTGAGTTTATTAATGGCGACATTCCTCCATCCCAGCACATGCCCGGTCAAATGTTTAAATTATATGCTGCAGAACAGGTAGCAGGTTACAAGGAAATTTTAAGGATTGAGAAAATGGTGCATGAGCCAGTTGAATTTGTTTCGAAGATATTCACTAGACCTAAGGAGGATGGAGGCTGTCGTGTTATTATTGATCTAACCCGTTTGAATACGTTTGTAACATATACTCATTTTAAAATGGATACGTTTGAAACAGCCAAATCATTGGTTTCTCATGGTTGCTTTATGGCATGCATCGATTTGAGGGATGCATATTATTCAGTATCGATCCAGAAATATGATAGAAGGTTTTTGAAATTTATCTGGATGGGGCAACTTTGGCAGTATAAGGCTTTGCCTAATGGGCTCACTACAGCCCCTAGATTGTTCACTAAATTGGTGAAGCCAATCATGGCTTATTTGAGACAACGACATCATATAGTAATGGCCTATTTAGATGATATCTTTATTGTGGGCCACACCCTGGAATTGGCTGAACAGGGTGTTGCAGCTGCTGTCAATATATTTCAACAATTGGGATTCATTGTCCATCCAGAGAAATCGAAGTTCTGCCCTGCCCAGGTAATTAATTACCTAGGGTTCACGGTGAACTCAATGAGCATGAGGGAAACCATACCAATTAACAAAATTGAGGAGGTCACTCAGGTGTGCAGAGATTTAATTGGCACCAATATACCATCGATTCGGCATACAGCCACAGTAATTGGCAAGCTAGTGGCTTTGTTTCCGGCAGCACGATATGGACCTTTGCATTATCAGAATTTGCAAAGAGCTAAAATTACTGCGTTAAAATGGAACGCTGGTCATTATGATCGATCAATGCAGCTGCCGTCCGAAGCAATAAATGAGTTGCAATGGTGGGTGTGTCACATTAGCAGCTCATTCAAGCCCATCAGGGAGGCTAATCCGGTGGTATATTTGCAGACTGATGCAAGCTCCAATGGCTGGGGAGCTACAGATAATTGCTCTCGTTGTGGGGGCAGATGGGACACCCTTGAGTCAACGATGTTCTTGACTCAAGGGTTTAACTATTTGGAGTTGCTGGCAGCATTCCACGGACTTCGTGTGTATTGTTCCAAGCTTGTTGGAGCACACGTCCGTTTCCAAATAGACAACATCACAGCTGTGGCATATTTAAACCATATGGGTGGTACCAGGTCAGTTTCATGTGACAAATTGGCTAACTCAATTTGGCTCTGGTGTATTCAAAGAGATTTTGGATTTCAGCTACCTATTTGCCAGGTGAGCTTAATACTGTGGCGGACACCAGGTCACGCAAATTCAATGACAATATTGAATGGATGTTGCATCCTGAAATTTTTGCTAAAGTCACAGCCAAATTTGGTAAACCGGACATTGACCTTTTGCGTCACGGTTGAACCATCAGGTATCAACATACGTTTCATGGGAACCAGATCCTGGGGCAATAGCGCTAGATGCATTCTCGCTGGACTGGGGGAATTGGTTTTTCTATGCATTCCCCTCGTTTTGCCTCATCAGTCGGGTACTGCGAAAGATTCAGGCAGATGCTGCCAAGGGCATCCTTATTATACCCGACTGGCCTACACGGCCTTGGTGTCCGGTGGTCTTTGACATGCTCAATCGAACCTTGGGTCCTTTTGAAGGGTTGCCCAGAATTGGTTACTCACCCTGTCTCAGGGGAGCCGCATCCCTGCCATGGCTATTTAATTTGTTGGCTTGCAGGTTCTGAACAGGCCGTTAGTCCAATACGGCCTCTCAACTCGGACCATTGGATACCATCAGGGCGTCATGTCGAGAGTCAACAAGGCGAAGATACCGCTCGCAGATTAAGAAGTGGGAGCCTACTGCCGCCGCTCTCGCATCACGTACGATGACGTGACAATAACTGACGTCCTGGAATTCCTCGCGGGGTTGTACCATGATCAACACTTAAGTTACAGTGCCATCAACAGCGCCAGGAGCGCGCTATCATTCTATCTCAAGATTGAGGTAGGATCCAACAGGCTAGTGTCCAGACTCATGCGGGGTATATTCAATATGAATCCGCCTACACCACGCTATGATATCACCTGGGATGTCAGGGACGTATTAAACCTGCTCAGGACGTGGTCTCCCATGGAAGGGATCCAACTGGACAAACTCATCATGAAACTGGTGATGTTACTAGCGCTGACTTCAGCAGAGGGTACAAACACTACACAAACGATGTGTTGACAGGATGATATCTACCCCTATGGAAGTAGTCTTCGTCGTTGATGAGCTACTAAAGCAGCATAGACCTGGGTGCACAGGGCTGCAGCTGAAGTTCCCGGCATACCCCGCAGATGCTAGGCTGTGTTCAGCCTCACGTATTCGTCACTATGTCAAGGTGACGGCACGCATCAGAGGAATGGAGAGATACCGGCTTGTCTCATCATCAAGTGACAGTCCAGACGATATCCAGGTGGCTTCGAGTCGTCACGGGTAAGTCAGGTATCGACACTAATGTGTTCAAGTTTTACTCCACCAGGGCTGCATTGACATCAATGGCAAGGATTATGAAGGTGCCTATGGGCCAGATCCTCGCCATAGCAGGATGGGCTAATGAAGCTGTGTGTCAGCGATTTTATAACAAGCCTGTTGCTGCTCCTCTACAGTTCGCAGAAGCCGTGCTGAATGCAGGTCAAGAACGCGGAGATGTCCCCGCATGAGGGGATTTGATTTGTTATTAACAAATATGCTCTTGTTTTGCAGTATGATCTATTTGAGCAAGTTTGTTCCTCCCATCCATCCCTGGTAGTGGTGTGTCTGCATGGACGTGGTCCAGGGCGAGTAATCACAGAAGCTTTGAAGTCTTCACGAAGTCACTCACGTGACTCCGAAATGAAATAGTAAGATTGAACGAGAACTTACCAGTTCGAAGGTTGATCATTATTTCATGAGGAGTCGAAGTGAGGGATTTCGTGCCCTCCTCGCCCACCCTCAATCACCTTCATCTGGTAATCTTAGTCACTTCAATCTTACTATCCGAAGTCATTTCTTTTGTTGGTTTCTGTGATTCCACGCCGCTACTTTGAAGTATGTCGAGCATGCGCGCCGGCGGGCTCTTCACGAAATCCCTCACTTCGACTCCTCATGAAATAATGATCAACCTTCGAACTGGTAAGTTCTCGTTCAATCTTACTATTCTCCATCAGTACAGAGCAAGGAATAGACCTGGCTTTCTACTTGGGCCACGTGAGGAACCCAATTAGAGTTGCAGGCCCAGGACGGCTGAGGACCAGGAGACATGCACAACAACACCAACTGTAGTTCACTGCACCAGCATAGAAGTGTGGAGCCCCTACCTCACCCTCGACAAGGTTAACTTCACCTGGAGATATTGGAATATCAGCACAAACTGGGTTCGGCCTCAAAGGCAAAGCAAGGGTCATTAAAAACCCGCATACTTCCTCAGGCACAAATGATTAAAGGAAAATTAAATCTTCAGTCAGAATGGTTTTGATGGAAGTAACAAATACACAACTCTAATTGAATTTGTAAACACTTGGGGTTTTTAAAGATTTAGATGCCCCAGAGGACGGGATGGGGGAGGTGAGCTCTTCTCATCCGGCGCAGAAAGTGCAACCGCTGCTGCGCTCTCTCAACTGTTGATGAGATGTTATTTGACCAGGTCAGACTGTTAGTGATCTGCACCCCCATGAACTTAGTGCTACTGACCACCTCCACGTCGCTGTCATGTGGGTCTGTGCCGGATTTTCCCGAAGTCGACGATGACCTCCTTTGTTTTTTCGACATTCAGGATCGGGTTGCTCGTATTGCACCAGTCCACCAGTTATTTCACCTCCTCCCTGTAAGCCAGCTCATTGTCGTCCCGGATGAGGCCCACCACTGTTGTGTCATCTGCGTACTTCATGATGTGGTTTGTACTAAACCTGGCACAACAGTCGTGGGTCATCAGGGTAAACAGCAGTGGACTCGGGGCACCTGCTCAGAGAGATGATGTTAGAGGTGTTATTTCCAACCCTCACTGACTGGGGTCTGTCAGTGAGGAAGTCCAGTAGCCAGTTACACATGGGGGTGGTGAGGCCCAATGGAACCAGTTTACTTATCAGGCGCTGGGGGATAATGGTGTTGAATGCTGAACTAAAATCCACGAACAGCATTTGCACATAAGTGTTCTTCTCCTCTAGATGTTCCAGGCTCAGATCAACATGGGAAAGGGGGAACAACAGTTAGAAAACAGTCCTAAAGAAAAGTCATTCTTCATCCCCTCCACAGATGCTGCCTGACTTGCCGAGTTCCCCCTGCACTTTGTTTTTTGGTCACTATCGCATAAGGGGTAAAATTCATATTTCCTCCCATTATTGATCTAATATTTCCTGTTCCACTTGCCAAGTGCAGTATCAGATTTCACAACTAATCTGTTCACTTTATAATTTTGGCTGATCAAAGTGGTGAGTCTAGGGGATTAAGCAATGAGAAAAAGGCCAAATTCTTAAAATCCACAGATTAATTAACAGCAGCAGTCAAACTTAATAGTGTTTCAATCACTTCACGTCATCATTTCTCCCTTTAAAAGGCTTTCAAGCCTCTTCTTCCAACTCTCTCATTGTTCTCTACAACTCAGTCCTCCATTTATGCCATCCAAGATTTCACCCATCATTAGACCAGACTTTTTCCATTCAGGATTTCCAAATTCCAAATCTGCTTGAAGAGCTTAATTTGTGACTAAGCATTTGGTCCATGGTCTTAAAATCTCATGCAACTTCAATTGCCTTTCAGCAATTGGCATGGTGGCACAGCAGTAGGGTTGCTGCCTTACAGGGCGCAGAGACCTGGGTTCGATCCTGACTACAGGTGCTGTCTGTAAGGAGTTTCTACTTTTCCCCCGTGACCGCATGAGTTTTCTCCGGGTGCTCCGGTTTCCTCCCATGCTCCAATTGGCCCTTGTGTGCAGGATGGAACTGGTTAGTGTCTGGGTGATTGTGGTTAGTGTGGACTTGGTGGGCCGAAGGGCCCGTTTCCATGCTGCATCTCTAAACTAAAATCCATGAGATTGGGATATTTTTACCACCTGAAAGATGTATAGCAGCTATCATAGAATCATAGAAAATAGGTGCAGGAGTAGGCCATTCGGCCCTTCGAGCCTGCACCACCATTCAATATGGTCATGGCTGATCATCCAACTCAGTATCCCGTACCTGCCTTCTCTCCATACCCCTGATCCCTTTAGCCACAAGGGCCACATCTAGCTCCCTCTTAAATATAGCCAATGAACTGGCCTCAACTGCCTTCTGTGGCAGAGAATTCCACAGACTCACCACTCTCTGTGTGAAAAAAGATCTTCTCATCTCGGACCTAAAAGACTACCCCCTTATCCTTAAACTGTGACCCCTTGTTCTGGAGTTCCCCAACATCGGGAACAATCTTCCTGCATCTAGCCTGTCCAACCCCTTAAGAATTTTGTAAGCCTCTATAAGATCCCCCCCTCAATCTCCTAAATTCCAGCGAGTACAAGCAGAGTCTATCCAGTCTTTCTTCATATGGAAGTCCTGCCATCCCAGGAATCAGTCTGGTGAACCTTCTCTGTACTCCGTCTATGGCAAGAATGTCTTTCCTCAGATTAGGAGACCAAAACTGATGATTGTTATGGCGACAACAAATTGCCCAAAACATTAAAAGAAAAAAATAATGGACATTAGTGTATCATGTCAAAACCAAATTTACAACTGGGATTTATTTTCTTGAAACAAACAATGCTTCATTAGATCCTTGCACAAACAATAGAATGAGGAACATATTCAGATATTCAACATCGAATAAAACAAAAAATATATATACCTGGACTAGGGAAACCAGAACTCGTTCAAAGTAACCTGATGTGTCGGAGGTGAGGTCCTCTTCCAAATCAGATTCAAAGTCTGGAAAAGAAAACAAAATTGGTCATGAAAAATCTCAGAAATTACCGAACAGACATGTAACCAACGCATGTATTCTAGACAGGCAAATGAGAGCAATTTAAATATGTGTCCAGAAAATTAGAGACTGTAATGTACTGGAAGCTAAAGTTGTCACCGGATAGAAATCCAAGGGGGAATGTAGGACATACAACCATAAGACATAGGAGCAGAAACAGGCCATTCGGCCCAACGCATCGGCTCCACCATTCAATCGTGGCCAATCTAGTTTTCCCTGCCTACTCGCTGTAATCTTTGATCCTCTTACTAATCAAGAACCCATCAATCAATTAAACAAAATCTTGTGGGGAAAAAAGCTTGCAGGAATATGAACTATGGCACAGACAGATAAAAAAGGTCTGTGTTAGTCATAGAGCCATAATGCATGGAAACAGGACCTTTGGCCCAACTCATCTATGCCAACCAAGATGCCCCATATAAGATGTGTAGGAAAGAACTGCACATGCTGGTTTAAATCGAAGGTAGACACAAAATGCTGGAGTAGTTTCAGTCTGAAGAAGGGTCTCGACCCGAAACGTCACCCATTCCTTCTCTCCAGAGATGCTGCCTGTCCCGCTGAGTTACTCCAGCATTTTGTGTCTGCACCATACAAGATAGTCCCATTTAGCCAAAGTCCAAAGGAGATGTGTGCAGCGAGGTTTCTAACCAAGATGTTCCAGTGGGAAGACAGATACTGAAAATTGTGGAATAAATATTCAAAAAACTTAAAGATAAAGTTAAAATAAGAAGAAAATAGAAATTAATGGATAAGTTTAACATCAAGCCAGGAACCCTTTCGGCCTAATGGTATAAGAAAGGGAGCAACTGGTGTGGAGTTAAAACCTAGAGAATAGAGAGCTTGAACCAATAACTACTGCCCTCAAAGAAATTTGCAATTCTTATTCCAATCCAATTTTTAGCTGCTACAATATGATCTCAAGGGGCAAGTCACTCAGTTAGCTGCCGGGGACAACATGCACACAAGGCAAACATAGTCTTCAGAATCTACGGAGAAAAATAATGACTTCCCTACCTTCACATGTTACATAATGGTTTATGAGATGCTTCAAAAATCATGGTTTCATGGTTCAAAAATCTAACCCAGGCACAAACTCAATTTAGCCTGTTCAGTCATCCAGGATTCAAAATGGGAGGTATAGGAACAGGAAACCTCCCCTTACAATAACATGGCCTTTGGCTAGTACAGGTAGTTCAGCTAGAATATGCGTTACCACGACACTAATAACAAATTAAGGAACACCATTTGCATATCCGGGCCAAGTTAGTTATAACACAATATTGGTCGGGGACTAGGTACCACTTATGATGGAAACTGAGAAGTAGACATAGAAAGCTGTCTTAGATTTACGCAGAACAGAGAGGATATAATTTCCACACAGTAATCAGACACCATTGTCTCTTAAGCGCACAACGTTTGAATGTGGCTTTTGAAATTAACAAACAATCGCTTCTATTAACAAATAGTCTGAAGAAGGGCCTCGACCAGGAACGTCACCCATTCCTTCTCTCCAGAGATGCTGCCTGTCCCGCTGAGTTACTCCAGCATTTTGTGTCTACCTTCGCCTCAATGGATACTTGTGCAACAATACTATGTAGCATACAGCGTTTATTTTAAAGAGACCTTCATTTTTGTTAGGAAGATAGACACAAAAAGCTGGAGTAACTCTACCGGTCCAACTTTACATCATTTTTGTAAGTCCTGCTGGAAAAAAAACCTTTGTTATAGAGTCTGAAGCTGTAGCTCCAAACTCCCTTTTGCCCCATTGATACAATTTGTCTTTACGGTATGAAATTCTATAACACGTGGTTTCTTAGGAATGCTTTGAGTAGAACTATCCACATCTCAAAGGATTTTTGATGAAGATCAAACAGCTCGTGCCCCACCCTCTCTTCAGCTTTCTGCTCCCTTGCCTCCCGCAATCAGCGTGAAGGGTCCTGAGCTGAAACGACACCCATCTATGTTCTTCAGAGATGCTGCCTGAACTGCTGAGTTACTCCAGCATTTTGTCATTTGTGGTAAACCAGCATCTGCAGTTCCTCGTTTCCACAGCTCATGATAGAAAAGTTTTGGACCTTTCTTACAATATTAATAATGCCAAGAAAAATACAGCTGAATATTAATTCACCAGGTTTTAGTCATTTCTCCTGTGCGCCCATCTTTTTGGAACCCATAGTGCCAAAAGTTGTTTTTTTTTTACAATTAATTATACTTTTTTAACTTCCAATGGCCATAGTGTTTGGTCAATGTGTTAGCATACCTTCTTTATAAACTTCCACAATCCTGTGGATTTCGTCATTATTGCGAGATGCTAAGATTTCAACCAGGACGTTCTCAGATGTTCCAGCACCCTGAGGAAAAACAAACAATTAAGGAATCATACTCTAGATTGAAGACAAAATATGGCCATCATTCAGTCATCCCATGAAGGTGCAATAACTGCACTGGAAATGTGCATTAGGCCATGTCCCAAAAGCCTTTCTCCAAATTTTTCGTATGAATGCACAAATTGGGATAGGATTTCAGACGAGTTGTCAAGGCATAAACCTCACTGGGATAATGCTTTACCTCAGTTACCCATGGTCACCACTTATTCAGACAGAGAAAGTCTGAAATCTCAAATCTTGAATCATCTGATTTTCAAATCCTGTTAATTCCAATAGTCTATTGCCACAGAAGGCTGTGGAGGCCAAGTCAATGGATATGTTTAAGGCAGGGATAGATTCTTGATTAGTACAGTGTCAGGGGTTATGGGGAGAAGGCAGAGAATGGGGCTAGGAGGGAGAGATAGATCAGCCATGATTGAATGGTGCAGTAGACTTGATGGGCTGAATTGCCTAATTCTGCTCCTTTTCTGTGGGGTATAAATGAGAGTGGGTCAATGTATGCACCAGCTGGGCAGCAGAAGCAGCTTAAATATGACTCTATGTAGGTGTACAAAATTCAGGGGTACAGACACATTTTGGACAGCAGGATTTTTTTTCAACAAAAGACTTCCAAAACCAGTGGGTTACAGAGAGGGGGAAAGAATCAGAACGCGGTTGAATCTGGAACTGCCCGAGGTAGTAGACACAGGTCCAATAACACCATTTTAGTAGCTAGATGAGTACCTGCATTGTACAGGTGAAGGGCTAATAAACGGGATTAGTACAAATAGACAATAGACAATAGGTGCAGGAGTAGGCCATTCAGCCCTTTGAGCCAGCACCGCCATTCAATGTGATCATGGCTGATCATCCCCAATCAGTACCCCGTTCCTGCCTTCTCCCCATATTCCCCGACTCTATCTTTAAGAGCCCTATCTAGCTCTCTCTTGAAAGTATCCAGAGAACCGGCCTCCACCGACCTCTGAGGCAGAGAATTCCACAGACTCACAACTCTCTGTGAGAAAAAGTGTTTCCTCGTCTCCATTCTAAATAGCTTACCCCTGGTTCTGAACTACCCCAACATCGGGAATAAGTTTCCTGCCTCTAGCGTGTCCAAACCCTTAACAATCTTATATGTTTCAATAAGATCCCCTCTCATCCTTCTTAACTCCAGAGTGTACAAGCCCAGCTGCTCTATTCTCTCAGCATATGACAGTCCCGCCATCCGGGGAATTAACCTTGTAAACCTACGCTGCACTCCCTCAATAGCAAGTATGTCCTTCCTCAAATTAGGGGACCAAAACTGCACACAATACTCCAGGTGTGGTCTCTCTAGGGCTCTGTACAACTGCAGAAGGACCTCATTGCTCCTATACTCGACTCCTCTTGTTATAAAGGCCAACAGGCCATTCGCTTTCTTCACTGGGACATGGTGGGATGGGGGACTTGTGTTGCTAGATTCTATGACAAATATCGGTTCTTCCCCATATTTTGTCACCCAACCTTCAAAATAAAACCCTTATCAAGAAGATGCTATATTTCACAGGCGCCAGAATAATCCAATATTAGGCCAGGCTCTCCCTCAGATTGCCCTGATGTCATATGGGCCACACAACAGTCTGAGTACTATAACGTAACAGTTATAATGAAGTGCTGGATAACTAGTGTTTATTTGGTTGGAGTGAAGTAGCAAATTTTACCGATACTCATTGAAGTGCAACAAGTTATGATCATTATGGAATCATTTAATAACTCAAATACTATGAACTGGAGCTTCTAACTCATTGATTTTGGCCAACGGGCAAAGACATTCCCCGATCTACCTGCCTCTTATATACTCCGACAGTTTATTAATGTTCAGATGATGGGAAAAGACAGTAAGCAACTCCCTCAGTATTCAATTAGATCAGAGTCATAGATCTGCCTGTGGCTAAATGCAAAACAATTGGAATGCGTTAAAAGAAGAAAAAGTTCTAAAAGGAACTGCCACTGTACCATAAGTATAGACACCATGAGAGAATGGATACAGACAATCTAATTATATGGTTGAGGCAGCCAGTCGATGAAAAGAAATGCATTTGTCTGGTGGATGGCAGATTTACTAGGGAATGCATTACGTTCCATGGCTTTAAACCACTGATGTGCACGTCTACCATTACTTGACCTTGTGGACCGACAAATTATAGGAATTTCAGGTGGAGATCGATGTACGGGGTCACAGATCTAAAGTTCCATGCAATCAACTTGTCGCCATTAATCAAACTGCAGGTCTTCTCGCCATTACTCACCGTGGCGATACACAAAGCTACACACCATCTCCTTGGTGAGGAAGCAGAAGTGAAACGAGCAGTTACATCAGTGAACCACAGTAAAGGGGCCTGTCCCACAGTCACACCCTAATTCACGACCTCTGCCGAGTTTGCCCTCGACTCATACTCGCACCATGGTCGTCACGAGGTCTTAGGAGGTCGTGATGCTAGTCATAGGTACTCGTGGCATGAAGTAGGTCGGGGCGTTTTGCTAGTCTGTTGAAAAATGTCCACGAGTAAAAAAAGGTCGTGAATTAGGTCGTGAAAGTGGGACAGGCCCTTAATCAAGACATTCCAAGGCACAGACTGGAAGATTTAAAAAACCTTTTGACCACAGCCCCTTTCATATTTTTGACCACAGCCCCTTTCATGGAGACCTTCGCTGCAGCAAAAATAATGAGCCATCTTCAGGGGAGCAGTTTGCCCTTAAACACAAAGCAGCAAGACACCGTTCTTAAGGTTCTGCATTCAATTCCAGAAATTAATGATCAAGATCTGAAATTGCTTCTATACCCATCACCAGTATTGTGCTTGCTGACAAAATAGTGTTGGTATGGATAATCATTCCTTGCCATCGGTGTCTATGGCAGATCAGCATCCTATAAACTGCTTAAGGGCCTGATCAACCAACTTAATGAATAGATTTTCTTTTTAAATTAAATTGCAAATTGCAATTTTACAAATTCGAAAAATGTTGCAATATAGTTTTAAAACTGTTTAGATGTGCCAGCACACATCACTACAAATAAATAAGCAATGCCCATCGCTCAAGATTCCATTCACAACATTTGTCTACGAAATTAGATAAAAATGCTGGAACTCAGCGGGTGCAGCAGCATCTATGGAGCGAAGGAATACGCAACGTTTCGGGTCAAAACCCTTCTTCAGATTGAACCCTTCTTAAACATTTGTCTAAGAAATTTTACTTAATTTCGAAGCCTCGTGTGCATGCATCAAAACTTGCACACACAGCCAGCCATTTAACCAAGACGTATTTTGGTGTTCAAAAGGATGAAGAGCAGATCCCAAGATCTAAAATTTAGCCAGGAGGGAAAGAACGACACAACCAATCACTCAGTTATACATTGAGTATAATTGGAAGTTGCAATTGGAAGGAGATGTGAATCTATGAAGATGTTTTGGCCCAAAGCAATTCTTGTAATGATGCCCTGAGATGATTGGAATTCAGCAACTACAAGCTTTGCGAGGCATGACTAACTATTGGGAGCAATTTCCCCCGGATGCCACCAAACCTCAGTTTCACTCAGTGTCACACTTGGTCAAACGCCAATTTGATGTTATGGGCAGTCACTCTAACCTCACCAATTCAGCTTTTATTGTTGGGCCAACTCCGATTAGGTATGGTGCAGTTATCCACAAAACTCACATTTTCCAGGGGTTTGCCACTGTCAAGTATTGCCTGCTCAGCAATGCGGGCTACACTTTCCACCACTCTTGTTATCGACCAAATGCAGGCTAATTGGGAGCTTTGCTGTAAAAATGGGGTATGGAGCAAAACACAGTTAGATCTCAAGCCGGGTGTTGAGCAGCTCAGTAACTCAGCGGGTCAGGCTGCATCTCTGGAGGGAATGGACAGGCGATGTTTCGGGTTGGGTGCCCGAGACTGATGGATGGATTCTAGTTTGTGTGAATAAGACGTACTTGGCCAACAGATCACCCATGTAAAGTCGCAGTTACCTTTATGGCATCGTGCAATTCCTTGGCATCATAGCGATGGGGAGGCAGCAAGAGAGCTACAATTAGTGACTCAAACGTTCCAGACAGCTCGGACTTCAGATCATCGACCAGGTCCTGTAGGAGCAAAGATGACAGATGAGTACTGTGGCAAAACAAAATAGCAACACAATGTCTAGAACAGAGCCAGCATTTCAGACAATACAGCCCAATTATATTCTATTTTACCTTAATCGGGATGCAGACATGCAGTACTCTTACTCCTTTACTGTCCAGGCAAAAGCATCAATGTGATTTGCCTCTATCCCTACCCCACAGCCAAGCATGATGACCACCTAACCAATCTCTAAAGAGATTTAATGTTCAAGAAATTTTGGCATGGATATCTGCAAAGTATCTGTGCTCGACTCAGAATTGGAGGAAGAGATTATTCCAGAAGCAATGCTTCCATTTGAGCAAGGGGGGGCGCTGCTTGCAGCAGCCTCGCCAGCAGCTCTTCTGTCCTTTTGACTTTTTTAAAATTATTTTTAGTGCGTCTAAATGTATGATTTAATGCTTCTCGGTATGTTTTATGTGGGGGTTGGTGGGGGGGGGAAATAGGGGGAAAATGTTTTCAGTCACTGCGACGGATTTGCGATTTTTCCCCTCATCGCATCTTCGCCCCCCCCCTTGCGCCCTAACAACTGGTTTGGTGCGGCCTTTCCAGACCGGAGACCGGCCCAGAGCTTCAACAGCAGGCGCGGCGCGGATTTACCATCGCGGAGCCTGGGATCCTTTGACGAGGATCGCCAGTGGTGGAGCTCCGACCGCGGGGGCCAGCTGACTGCAGTGGTCTTCGGTGCTTCTAGCCATGGGCGCGGCAGGAACTTACCATCGCGAAGCCTGGGATCCCTTACCGGGGATCACCAGAAGAAGTGTTCCGACCGCTGGCTTTTACATCGTGAAGCCATGGTCTCCGGTAAGAAGCGGCTGATTCGGGAACTCCAAACCGCGGAGTGCGTTCTGATCCACTGTGATGGATTCCACTGCGATGGATGTTTATGTTAAACTCTATCGTGTATTGTGTTCTTTTTACTTGTATTGCAACTCAAATATCACTTAATTGGTGCATGTGGTAATAAATAGAAACATAGAAATTAGGTGCAGGAGTGGGCCATTCGGCCCTTCGAGCCTGCACCGCCATTCAATATGATCATGGCTGATCATCCAACTCAGTATCCCGTACCTGCCTTCTCTCCATACCCTCTGATCCCCTTAGCCACAAGGGCCACATCTAACTCCCTCTTAAATATAGCCAATGAACTGGCCTCAACTACCCTCTGTGGCAGAGAATTCCAGAGACCCACCACTCTGTGTGAAAATGTGAACTTGAACTTCAACTAGAGAGGGATTCGAGGCTTGGGAGTTCTGGTACTGCCAGATTTTGTTCTACCTCCAACCCACCATCTTACCACTGTACCATCCCGTACAATAGTTCCACAGGATTCTACCCATCCCACACCCCAGCAAACTACAATTGGACTCCCAACCGTAAGTCAAAGAAGGTTATGGTGGCACATCCTCAAAAAGATGTGCAACTCTAATTTGGTCGCACCCTGGGCCTCAGCCGCAGTGATGACAGGGGATGAGGATAGAAATTTTTAAAAAAGATGGGACTAACTAGTAAACACTGAATTTCATGCTTCAAGTCTGTATTTGGGATGCGTTGATACATTGGAATTTACACCCCTGCTTTAGAATAAAACAATTGAACAATGATCCAAGTTCTAATTCTATCTACAATCCTGCAGATTTTGCTTCCTCTAGTGTTTCTGGATTTAGTAAATTTAACTGCAAATAATGCATCTTGCATACCTTTGCAAAGTTTTGTGAAGAACTCAAATACATTTATCTGTATTTATTACAAATCCATGGGGCAAAAGTCCATTCTTTAAAACAGCATCTGTTCACTCATTTCAGTACCAGTTTCACTTGAACAGAAGGGTCTCGACCCGAAACGTCGCCTATCTCCTTCGCTCCTTAGATGCTGCTGCATCCGCTGAGTTTCTCCAGCTTTTTGTGTAACCCTCACTTGAACTTTATTCCATTGCTTCAGGTGACATGGTGGGTTGCATTTATCATTTGCTAAAATATCTCAATTGCCTTCTCTACAGAAACAAGCTAGTCCCTCACCCCAGCACAATATAACCCTCCAACTTCATGTATTAAGTCTTCAATAATCTATGAACTTATCACCTCAACCATTCCATGAATGAAATTTCTTCTCCACATTGAGGATTACATGGCAGTTTCAGTATGTGCATGTTGTTCTGGAAACAGTAGTTAATTATACTTTACCTTTCCAATTACGGTTTTGTAGCCAATGATAATATCCTGCCGCTGGGCATTACTTCTCTGCGTCAGTAGATCCAATATGATATCTTCATCCGTTCCTGCCAACAAGCATAATGGTTTTAGAATACACTTGCAAATAATTGCTGCTGAACAGTTACTGGAGACAAGAATCTCCTGCCCAATCTGAATATATAGTGTGAGCCATGAATATCACAAATTGCTGTTTATGATAAAGAATGCAACCTTAATTGGAGGCTTTTGGAGGCTTTGGTGACAGGGGAAGAGGAGCTTTAACTAGCATCTAACCCACTTAGAACAGATGCTGGCTTGCCTCTTTTTTCCAATACTGACACTTGCTGGACGGAGTGCAAAGTATGCAAACCAACAGGCCCCCTTTGAGTCACCCAACTCTAATAACAAGACTATCCCTGAAGGAATTGTTAGAAGATGTAAAAGAGTTTCCTTATTCGACTCTTGCATTCAATATTCATTGGGCAATTTACATCGATTCCACTTGGACGTCATTTTTGGACCCAATAGCTGCTTTATAAGGCATCAATTAAACTAAAAGGATATTGGCTTGGGTCTATCCCTGGACAGATTATCAGAGGGTCCGTTTGGTCTTGGTCATTTAAACAGGACAGTTGGTTCATTGAGCCCTCTATTGAACATTTTATTAATTTATAAAAAACATTTTTGCAAAACAAAAATATTGAGATCTCCAGGAAGGCCTTATGTATTTTGATCTACAATGTTGAACAAATTAGGTATTCAAGGGGGAAGCTTTAGTACCTAGAGAGTAGCAAGCTCAATACATTTCCATAAATATGGAAAATAGTAGGAGAATAGAACAGAACTTAACAACAGTGCATGATAAAGTGATAGAGGATAAACATGGTATCTTTGGGACAAACAATGGCTCGTGACAGTTCAGCGTGCACAAATAAAAAACAAACTATTGTCGCTTACCAAAGCCTTTCATGGCCTTGTGAAGAATCTCAGCATCTTTATTAGCATCAAAATCTGGAAAATCATGGATGGTGCCTCTGGTCCTTCCCTAAGAACAGACCATCCATTAAAATGTTTCTCCTTAAAGAATAAATTGCGATCACAAGAGGGCACCACTACATACAGATTAAAACAAAGTTTCCAATCCCATCTCAGCATTTGGTTCACTGAGTAACTGAAGTAAGTGTAAAGGGCCTGTCCCACTTCACGACCTTTTTTACTTGTGGAGATTTTTCATCAGGCTAGAGAAACGCCCCGACCTACTTGATGCCATGAGTACCTACGACTAACATCACGGCCTGCTATCTCCTACTACGACCCCGTGATGACCATGCTGTGAGTATGAGTCAAGGGCAAACTCGGCAGAGGTCGTGAATTAGGTCATGAAAGTGGGACAGGCCCTTACCAGATTTAATCCTTAAAATTTATGGCAAAGAGTGATGCGAGTGCAACATTGATGGTTATAAAATCAGGTTGTCCATCAGTAACCCACGCACAGATATTGAGAAAGACAGAATACAAGGAAGGCTCTGGTCTAAACAGTCAAACAAATTGAAAAAACAGCCTGTTACACACAGTGAACCTACATAAACAGCTGACATTTGGGCAAGGCTACAGAGGAAGAGGATTTTCTTTTTTGATCAATTTTACCCCAGCACAGAACAAAGCTTTAGGATGATAACTTAATGCAAAAGGCATAAAAACAAAACAGAATGGAAATACTATCAGGCTGCATCCATGGAAAGAAAAACAGAGTCAGTGTCCAAAAGATAGTTTCCAGAACTCATTTTGATTTTCATCCAACTCAAAAGGCAAACACAGCAAAACTTGTTTTTGAGCGAGTCAGATTAATAATTCTGCATATCCTGAGCACGGTGCATATTCAAAATCACTCTACACCCCAAACACACCCTTTGGTATGGTAATAAAGCAAATGGGCCTAAATTAATTTCAACGTGGCATTAATAATCTGCCATAGTAATTCCCTTTGACTATCCTCCCAGCAGTTCACATTCCACATGGACATAAACCTTGTACTACCACCAATAGCCTTGAGGCATAGCAGTCCGAGGACTACTTTATTATAGGTAGGAAAGTCAACCAGGCCAACCTCAAGTGTGTGCTGCCAAAATACTATCAATGTGTCTCCTGTCCCAGAGGACCAAACACGCTCCATCTCTGCCAGACAACCAAAGAGTCCTACCAACCCCAACTTGCATTTTGCAAAACTAGACTAACAGGGATGCACCTAACCCTAACCCTCTGCACTCTCTACCCATTTATAAGCAAAAACTTAAGTGCAGAGATCCTACAGGACCGCTTTAACTCAAGGCCCATACCACCGCCATCATAGACTTTCAGTATATGGATAGAAGACTGCCTGTCAAAGTCAAGCTGAATGTTCCCCAACTGAAAAACCATAGAAAACCACAAGATCTACTCACTAGTGAAGTCCAAATCTGGGACATTCAAATCAAGTGACCCCAATCCATATAAGAAATCTAGATAGCACCTTGGCAAAGTGATCAGGGACTCCAAGAGACAGTCCCTGACCCTAGAGTCCCTTATTAAACCACCCAGACACCGAAGTACGACAAAGCGTCTTATGCTACGACAGGGTACAAAGGGAGGTCAGGCAGAAATCAGTGGCACAGCAGTAGAGCTGCAGCCTTACAGCGCCAGAGACCCGGGTTCGATCCTGACTATGGGTGTTTGTCTGTACAGAGTTTGCACATTCTCCCCATGACTTGCATTGGTTTTTTCAAGAATCTCCGCTTTCCTCCCACACTACAAAGGCGTACAGGCTTGTTGGTTAATTGGCTTGGTATAATTGTAAATTGTCCCTGGTGTGTGTAGGATAGCGTTAGCACGCGGGGAACGCTGGTTGGTGCAGATTCGGTGGGCCGAATGGCCTGTTGCATCTCCAAAATAAACTTTGCATTTTGTGCTCATTTTGAACAGAAGATCAATGGAGTGATAACACACCCTGCGGTGCACCCGTGCCCAAGGTCACTGTCCCAGAGTAAAACCACGGAGAGCGATTGGCCCGGATGGAGTCCCTGGCCATGTCATCAGAACCTGCACAGACCAGCGCTCAGGTGTATTTGCAAATATATTTAGCCCCTCTTTTCCAATCATCTCAGCGCCACAGAGAAACAAGGGGTCTCAACCAAAACGTCACCTATCCATGTTCTCCAGAGATGCCGCCAAACCTGCAGCACCTTGTGCCCTATTGAGCTCGTCTTAGATTTCATTAAGACTGTTGCCGAGGTGGAGATGGTAAAAGAACTTTAAGTTCCTCGGTATAAATATCACCCCCAATTTGTCCTAGTGCAACCACATCCACGCACCAAAGCCTCTGCTGTCTCGGAAGGCCAAGGATATTCAGCGTGCTGCACTGACTACTGTCCATTTATACACATGCACTTCAGCTTGGTACGGCAACTGCTCTGCCCAACACCATATCCAGTTCATCTTCATGGTGTGTTGCATCAGGAAGACTTGAAGTCTAGTCAAGAATGGCTGCCATCCTGGCTATTCCATTTTTTTTAATCTTCTGGGAGAAGATATGGGAGTTTGACATCCCAGGTATCTAGACACAAGAACAGCTCACAACACACTACTGTCAGAGTCCTGGACCAAATCACTGCTTTCAGACCCACTTTCAGGTGGTCCTGTATCTGTACCTTAATCTTGCACCATTCTCCCATTTTACACTCATCATTTATTGTTTATGATTGAATGTATTATTAATGTATCGTTCTTACTGTATGTGTCCCGTTTACTCTGTGAGCTTCATGCAAATTATAAATTTCATTGCAAACTAACCCGAATTTTGACAGATTAATTTCCTTCCTGGAACAAATAAAGTTCTAACGTATCATATTTGAATCAAACATGCCGTTTATTTCTGTTTAAGAAGGAACTGCAGATGCTGGAAAATCGAAGGTAGACAAAAGTGCTGGAGAGACTCAGCGGGTGCAGCAGCGTCTATGGAGCAAAGGAAATAGGCAACGTTTCGGGCTGAAACCCTTCTTCAGACTGATGTAGGGTGGGGCGGGGGAGAAGAAAGGAGGAGGAGGAGCCAGAGGGCTGAGGGAGAGCTGAGAAGGGGAGGAGACAGTGAGGGTAACCTGAAATTGGTGAAGTCAATATTCATGCCGCTGGGGTATAAACTGCTAAGCAAAGTGCTCCGGTATGATATTGTAGAGTACTTGCAGTGTTAAACACAAGCTGGTCGATTCAAAAATGGGCCGAGTGCTTTATCTCACCGTTGTAGAGAATACAGGTGTGTGAGGTTATAGGGAGAAGGCAGGAGAATGGGATCAGAAGGAAGAGATAGATCAGCCATGATTGATGGGCCGAATGGCCTAATTCTGCTCCTATTGCATGATTTATGATGCACATTAATTTGTTATTGCGGGTGGAGTTTTCTACTGGGACCGTTCCTGCGGCGCGTCGTCTGGTAGCACCCAGACCTGCGAAAGCTCAGTCTCTTGAAGGGTCAGGGTTAAATTGTCCCGAGTCCCATTCTGGGTGTGGAGAGCTCTCTGTGCGCCTTGTCTGGGCAGAGGGCAGCACTGGGGATATCGGTGGAGTTGGGCACCGTAGGGTAGGCACCCCTCAACGGGGACCACTCGGCCCTACTCTCCCTGCCCCGGTGTTGGCCGCGGCCACGTTGCAGGAGCAGCCGAGCGGTGTGAGCGCAGTCAACGGGGCGCGCCCAGCCACTTGAGAGCGAGAGCGAGAGAGACACACACACACGGGCTGCAGATGTGCTGGAGTGACGGGTGTTGCGGGCTGCAGCATCTCTGGAGGACACGGAGAGGTGACATTTCCGATCGGGCGTCCGAAAAAAAAACCCCATAGATCACGACCCGAAACGTCGCTCGTCTATGGACTCGCCTGACCCGCTGAGTGTAAAAACTCCAGCACTTTGCCTTCTATAGACAGTGGGACAGGCAGCACGACACAAAAAATGCTGGAGTAACTGCCCCGCTGAGTTACTCCATCATTTTGTGTCTAAATTCGGTTGAAACCAACATCTGCGGTTCCTTCCGACACTTTGTGTTCGATGATCATTCCAGATGTTAATTTCAGCCAGGGTGGAGGAGATGGGGGTGATATAATTAAACAGACACGGCAGCTTGCACCAAAGCCACGGAGAGGCGGCCATCAGGACCGGCACTCGATCAGTGCAGCAAGTCCCTCCTCAAACTCGCTGTGGGATCAGATATCAATGCCGTATAATTTTATCCTCCACTTCCGCCACACCCTTGCGGAAGGCGACCAGGCTGCCCATTGCTTTGTGTGTGTGATTCACTACAACGTTCGTAATGCAGCAGTTCCTGTCCGAATCACAAGACCACAGCTGCCCGAGGACATTTCATCGCCAGAGGTTCACATGTGCATGACTTCCAAATTCCATGGCGAGCCATAAAAGAAAGGGGAGATTTCTCTTTTGAAGACATCTTTGTTCCTTGTGTATATTACTCATGACTTAATGGAAGACGTAAAGTATATATGATGTATAATTTGTATATTTGAACAATAAGAATAAATGCATTACCCCAAAAAGTAGTCGAAAGCTCCCCACCAAATTACTGAAGTCAAACAGGGCACTTATTAAAAGTTGTACTTTTACCACTTCAATCTATTTACGACACCAAACACACCAGTTTCGCTGAACACTTGCACTCGGTCCGGCTAGATCTACTGGATGTCCTGGTCGCAAACCGTTTAACTCCCCCCCCACCCCCACCCACCCCACATTCCTTCACTGGCCTTTCTGTCCTGGGCCTCCACCATTGTCAGAGTGATACCAGATGCAAACTGGAGGTACAGCACCTCATATTCTGCTTGGGTAGCTTACAACCCACCTACACCACCCCCCTGAGCCCCACCTGGACACCTACCCATTTCTCCCATCCACCCCACCCACCCAGGGCTACTAACAACCTGTCTCACACCTGCTGTTCTTATCACTGGCCTTTGTTCCAACCATCTGCCAATAATGCCTTCGCCTGTGTCCACCCATTACCTGCCAGGAGCTGTGCTGCCTTCCCCCTTTTCCAGCTTTCTTCGCCCCTCAATCAGTTTGAAGAAGGGTTCGACAGAGATGATGCCTGACCTGCTGAGTGACCTCGGGCATTGGCACCCACAGTTTTTAGTTTCTGCTGTTTAAAATCTCGTATGTGCATTTCATGGGACTTTCATGCAAGTCAAGTTGTGCTGTGAAATGAGAATATGTGTTCCATGGTGATTGGAGACTGCAGCGCTATTGGGCCTCGGGGTGGCCGTTGGCTGGGGCAAAGCACCTGGAAAACAAGCTTTTGACTTGGTCGCTAGTCATAAGTAACCCGTTCCCAAGTACGAGTAGTTCATGAGCTGCACAAAGCCAGTTGAGAATTTGCAAAAGGCACTTGAAAAATAAAGACAACCTTTTTGTTTTACCTTAACATTATAGGACCAACAAGTACTCCAAGGTTGTAATGACCAGGGCATTATTTTGGCTACACATTCTTCTCTGGCCATCACCTCCATTCCAATAAAAGTAAGCATGCAGGTACAGCAGGCAGTGAAGAAAGTGAATGGCATGTTGGCAAGAGGAATCGAATATAGGAGCAAAGAGGTCCTTCTGCAGTTGTACAGAGCCCTAGCGAGACCACACCTGGAGTAATGTGTGCAGTTTTGGTTCCTTATTCTTGCTATTGAGGGAGTGCAGCGTAGGTTTACAAGGTTAATTCCAGGGATGGCGAGACTGTCATATGCTGAGAGAATGGAGCAGCTGGGCTTGTACACTCTGAAGTTTAGAAGGATGAGAGGGGATCTCATTGAAACATGTAAGATTGTTAAGGGTTTGGACACGCTAGAGGCAGGAAACATGGTCCCGATGTTTGGGGAGACCAGAACCAGGGGCCACAGTTTAAGAATAAGGAGTAAGCCATTTAGAACGGAGATGAGGAAACATTTTTTCTCACAGAGAGTGGTGAGTCTGTGGAATTCTCTGCCTCAGAGGGTGGTGGAGGCAGGTTCTCTGGATGCTTTCAAGAGAGAGCTAGATAGGACTCTTAAAAAATAGCAAAGTCAGGGGATATGGGAGAAGGCAGGCACGGGGTACTGTTTGGGGATGATCAGCCATGATCACATTGAATGGCAGTGCTGGCTCGAAAGGCTGAATGGCCTACACCTGCACCTATTGTCTATTGATCATAAGAGATTAAAACTGTTCAAAAGTAATATCTTCTCAACCAAGATGAATTTGGACTCTATGAGCTTCTTCAGTACAGCAGGTCATTAATTAAAGAGCACAAAAAAAAACTGTTGGAAGAACTCAGTGGGTCAAGCAGCATGTGAAGGTGAAGGGATGATCAGCATTTCTGGTGGAGATCCTGCATCAGATCGAACATTGAGTGAAGATCACCAGTCTATAGAAGCAAGAAATAGGGATGAGGCAAAGGATGGTAGGCAATTGGTGGAACCAGAGGTGGCGGGGGAAGATAAGGGATGTCAGGAAGATGAAGCCACAGTTCGAACATCAATTTTTTTTGCCCCAGGTTACAGTATCCAGAGTCACTTGTGTTGCTACACTATGGTCCTACTTTAGTTCACTCAAGGTTTTGTTAAATTGAAACACATCTTCGATAAACCTGATCATCAAATACCCAAAGTCACACCACCTTATTCATTCACTCAGCCTTGCACTTAAGAGCACATTTACTCTTGGAAATCAAGCGGTGGGGGTCACAATTTCGCAGGAGGATAAATAATGTGACCCAATGCTCACTCCACACTTAATTAAGCTTTGGTTGCACGGTTCAAGACAAATGTCATGCATACAAACTCTAGTCTCTCCTCACTAAACAAGGAAACTACTGGGTCTTCCTGGGAGCCATCTAAACTCTGGAGACAGATCCCCAGCTTTTTAGTTTAGTTTTAGAGCATGGAAACAAGCGCTTTGGCTCACTGAGTATGCGCTGATCGATGATCCCCCGATACACTAGGGACAATATACAATTTTACCAAGCCAATTAACCTACAAACCAGTATGCCTTTGGAGTGTGGGAGGAAACCAAAGAACCTGATGTAAAACTATGTGGAGAATGTACAAACTCCATGCAGACAGCAACCATAGTCAGGATTGAACCCCGGTCTAAGGCAGCAACTCTACCGCTGCACCAGCTTCTCAGCACATCATTGTTACAAGATCCCACGGGACAAATAATCCAACTCATTAAGGATGGATGCAGATGGACTACTTAGAACTGGAGCTTTGCTGAAATTCCTTGCAATATTTGATTTTCCCCCCTCCCCAAAATCAATTTGAGTATTGAGCCTGTACACAAAACACTTCACATCATGTCTCTAGCTTGACAGATGTTAGGATCTGATCTTGGTACATCATCATTCACAAGTCTACCCTTTCTTGCTCTAATGCTCTTGTAGTTTAAGATTTGCTTTATACATTCAATTTGCTTTTGAAAGTTACTCAGATGATCAGATCATTGCTGTTTTCAATGAGCCCATATTACTCTTATAAGTACATTCAAATAAGCTTATTTGTAGATTATTGTAAGAATTGTTTGATCACCATTTTGCAACAGCAGAAACCATTTCTCCATATTTACTCAATCACGTCTCTCTTCCCAAGCAAGGAATATCAGAGGTTGTACAGTTAAATGGCAGATTCCAGATAATTCACAGGCAACAGATCCAGAGGTTCAGCTTTGTGTTTTAAATGTTTTGGAAAATAAAAGATTGTTTTTGCACAGTCCACAAACATTTTCACCCAAAGTTCAAACAAAGATAATACAGCAACCAAGAACAGACTTCCTCCTCCACACTTTATTGAACAAAACCAAGTATTTTTTATCAGCTTGTAGTTGTTGAGACATTAAATGTTACTTTTAAGATATTTGCTAAAATATAACAATTCCATGTGTGGCTTGACCCATTGTGAGCATTTGCCATTTCTGGTTCAGACTTGTGGCATTTATTTAATTCGCTCTGAGTTGCTATGCAAACATCTGAAACAAGAGAAAGTCCATGGTGTGGGCAGAGTGTGGAGACAATGAATGCATTCTTGATCTTATCCCAGTACATCTGACTGCACACTACTGCCAGCATACTGATTGCAAAGACAGAAACAGTTAGGCATGTGATTTACTTCGGTCCCAAAAATCCCCAACAACTTAGTACCACAAATCAAATTATTTTCAATGAACCATCACTTTTTCCATTGCTGCTTCTTCAACAATGGGGGAAAATATCCATAGCCATTTGATAGTGGAATGTTTTTTTGGGGGGTGTCCCAATGGCAAGTTTCTCACTACCTTCTTCCCGTCACTAAAGATTTCTTTATGCAAAGCTCTGTTAATATCCCCCCCCCCCCCCCCCCCGCGATCAATAAAACAGGCCACTCAGTTTTTCACTGCTAGGAAAAAGAGTAGGGAGACAAAAATAATTTGGCAGCAAGTGGGTGGGGGTGAAATAAATTAAGATAAGCGATTATTGGTCAAGGGTCAACTCAGGGAGTGCATGGCACTTTAGTTACTTCATGGTGTCTTTTAGGAGAAATACGCAGCCTTCTTTTATTCAAACACCAATTAAGAACGTAGGTTACACAAAAAGCTGGAGAAACTCAGCGGGTGCAGCAGCATCGAAGGAGATAGGCGACGTTTCGGGTCGAGACTCAACCCGAAACGTCGCCTATCTCCTTCGCTCCGTAGATGCTGCTGCACCCGCTGAGTTTCTCCAGCTTTTTGTGTAACCCTCGATGCTCCAGCATCTGCAGTTCTTCTTTTACAATTAAGAACGTACACGGCACAATTACACGGTGCCATAATACACCATGCCAGAATAATTACTATCCTTGAAAGGAATTTAGTCATATACTTAGTAACACTGCCATCAAGAAAGTTTTCTGTACATTGCAACATTTTCTAAAGAAGTTGGTTTGCAACTTTAATTCACTGGCATGAGAGTAATGACAAGCATCACCGACCACGCAAATGAAAATAAATTGTTGCCTTTAAAATAACTGCAATTGTTGCAATCTTTCATTGTAAACTTTTTCTGGGATCTAGGTGGAGTAATTGAACGTAGTAGAATACCAATGTGTAGAACCACTACGCCTACCAACAGCTGGTGAATCATTGCACACGAGCACCACAAAATTTATCACAACTCAATTCTGATTCCACTTACCCCGCCTCTGGCTGCCATGGTTCAGTAAGAAAATCTGTTTTAAAACAGAAAAAAAAAAAAAATTATTGTAGCTTCTCCACATCTCCTGAAATATTTCAACAACACATTAATAAGATGACAAGAGCAAGTAACAATTACATGATACCTCTGACAAGCCTGCTGCAAAGAAAACTGTTCCCAGTATGTGGCTGTCTGAAACTCGAGAAACAAGGCCTGCCTTTTCTCTGAGGAAAGACTCTGGCGGCAGCTTAGGGATTGGTAGAGAGATATGAAGCATATTTAAATAATTTAGTCATAGAAAAGAGTTAGCCTATAAGAAGCAACTAGTCCGAAAACCTCGTTGGGTGCAGCCAAAACCAGCACTGAACTACGCTGTAATTGTCAGATAATTCAGGGTACTGAAGGTGAACCGTTTCCCCAGCAATTGCCATAACTGATACGAAGGTTAAAATCCCCAAACTGTGCCAAATCAGAAACGTTTACAGCAGAGATGAAGAGGAAATGTTTATACTTGTTTTGATTAACCTCACCGATCTCACAATATGTTTATCAAGAGTGTTTTATTGCCATTTATCCCAGATAGATCAATGACATTCTTACTTGCAGCAGCACAACAGGATATGTAAACATGGCACACTGTAAACAATATAATAAATGAGAACAAAAGTTCAGTGTGTGTGTATATATATATACACGTACATAAACTCACACACACACACACACGCGTAAAAAAATAATAATAGTGATAGAACAAACAGTAATAATGCAAAAAGCCAAACCTAATGCCTCCAAGTCCATGTCGTTCGGAGCTTATTTGGAGGTTGCAGTGTTTGGCTGTAAGGAAAAAGCTGTTCCTGAACCTGGACGTTACAGTTTTCAGGCTCCCGTTCCTTCTTCCTGATGGCAGGGGTGTAATGAGTGTGTGGTCAGTGTGGGGTGGGTCTCTGATGATGCTGGCTGTCTTTTTGAGGCAGCGACTCCTGTAAATCACTTTGATGGTGGAGAGGCCAGAACCCACGATGGAGTGGGCAGTTGACTTGAAATGCATGGGGTCCAGGAAAGAGCTTTCACGTCGCGGCCCTGTTTCCACCAATCTTTCCACCACATGGCTGAGGAGGCCGACATTGGGTATTTTAAAGCAGAGATTGATAGGTTCTTAGATGGACAGAAAATGCTAAAGTAACTCAGCGGGTCAGGCAGGATCCATGGATAAAAATATGTGACCTTTTGGGTAGGAACCCTTCTTCAGACTGAAAACGCCACCTATTATTTCCCCCCAGAGATGCTGCCTGATCCGCTGAGTTACTTCAGAACTTTGTATCTATCTCTGGCATAAAACAGCACCTGTAGTTTCTTCCTATGCATTTATAGGTTCTTGAAAAATAGATCAGCCATGATCGAATGGTGGAGGAGACTCGATGGGCCAAATGCCTTAATTCTGCCCTTAAGTCTAAGCTGTTATAGATTTTTAGTTAATTCTGCTATCTGGAATATAAAACTGGGAGTATAATGGCACTACCAGATTTTTGCAATAATCTATCTTGTTTGTTCGTGTCCTAAAGTAAGGAACCTATTGTATTCAGTCTGACCTATGGGGAATATTAGACCTGCAAGAATGTGGTTAATTCTTAACTGAGCTCCAAAATGGCAGAGCAAGCACTAGTTGTTTCCCATGAAAATGTTGAGTGAAATTGGTTGGAATAAATCCAGCATCAATCAAAACAATGAATATGTCAAAGATAAACCCAACCCATTTTCATGGGAAGTTCTCTGGGGAAAGGCATCTAATGGACTAACCAAGCAGCAACTAGCATGTATCTACTTCTCCTCGTCTTAAAGTTATGATCACTCTGAAGAAGGATCTCAACTCAAAACGCCACCTCCCCATGTTCTCCAGAGATGTTGCCTGGCCTGCTGAGTTACTCCTTCGCTTATGCCCCTGTCCCACTTAGGAAACCTGAACGGAAACCTCTGGAGACTTTGCGTCCCACCCAAGGTTTCCGTGTGGTTCCCGGAGGTTCCCAGAGGTTTTTGTCAGTCTCCCTAATGGTCGAAAGTGGTCTCCGTTTTAAAAATTGGTAATTTTTCAGTCAAAGCCGGTTGCGATGCTAGTTGAAGGTGGTTGCCGGAGGACAAAAACCTCCGGGAACCTCCGGGAACTGCACGGAAACCTTGGGTGGGGCGCAAAGTCTCCAGAGGTTTCCGTTCAGGTTTCCTAAGTGGGACAGGGGCATTAGTGTCATTTTATTGGAACTGGGAAGGAGGGGAAAGATGCATGGTAAAGTGAGGTGAGTGGTGGTTAATATTGGTTGTGGGTGAGATTAACAGAGGGCAGAAGGCCATTGCAGTTTGAGAATGGGAACAAGGTGAATGGAGGTGATGTGTTGAAATTGAAGCTGAGAGTTCACTTGCAGGAGGAGAAGCGGGAAGCAAGGCCATGATGACACCGCATTCAGAAAACATTGACCGTACATGGATGGGTGAGAGAAACTAGAGGTGGAATAAGCTGAAGATAGACACAAAATGCTGGAGTAACTCAGCAGGACTGGCAGCATCTCTGGAGAGAAGGAATGGGTGACGTTTCGGGTCAAGATCCTTCTTCCGAGTCTAGAAGAAGCTGAAATGCTTAAAGGAAGAGGAAGAGCCTAAACAGGAAGGGTTAGACCAAGCATGAGCATCGCTATAACCACAATGTTTTGAGTGGGGTGACAGCATAGGTTTGCCATTCTATAAGAAGATGACTGATGAAAGAAAAAGAGGAAAGGTAGAATAATATCTCCTTGTCTTTCCCCGAAGATAGACACAAAAAGCTGGAGTAACTCAGGGGGTCACACAACATCTCTGGAGAAAAGGAATAGGTGATGTTTCGGGTTGAGACCCTTCTTCGAACAACGTCTGACTTTATGTCTCTATCTTGTGATCCCGTGGAAAGTGCACGTGTAGAATATATCTGATGTCCAAATGTTCATAGTCTTGCTTCATGGCGTTCCAGATTAAATCATGTTAGTGCTCATTATCAAAGGAAGGTTGCTTTTGCCCCTGTCCCACTTAGGAAACCTGAACGGAAACCACTGGAGACTTTGCGCCCCACCCAAGGTTTCCGTGCGGTTCCCGGAGGTTTTTGTCAGTCTCCCTAATGGTCGAAAGTGGTTTCTGGTTTAAAAATCGGTAATTCTTTAGTCGAAGCCGGTTGCGATGCTAGTTGAAGGTGGTTGCCAGAGGACAAAAACCTCCGGGAACCTCCGGGAACCGCACGGAAACCTTGGGTACGGCGCAAAGTCTCCAGAGGTTTCCGTTCAGGTTTCCTAAGTGGGACAGGGGCATTACTCCTTTGAGGTATTAAAAAATATCCCCAATCCGGCGTAAACCCTTGAAAGGCCCTGAAGAATTGACAATCTTTCCTATGCACTGGTGAAACATCCCGGATTTAATAAAACTGTGCGAACTGCAAATAAATGATGCAATATCTTGTCCAAAGCCGGTTCTTCCAGTTGGAAAAGTCAGCAGCACCTTAAGACTTTTTAAACAGGTGTTTCAAAGTTTGATCACAATATTGAATATCCCTAAAGCAGAGGCTTAGTATAGTAGGTGGGTCTAAAAAAAGACTGCTCCATAATAGCCACAAAGTTTCAAAGCACACTTGATAAACGTCCCGAGGCTCACTGAAATGTAGTTTGGTTACTTTACCATGCAGGATTGTTTGTTAGTAACTGTCAGTTGCCAAACAATAGTTTCGAAATTAATAAAATTATTGGCAAATTATTTAGGTCCGAATTTGTAAACAAATATTACAAGCAAGGCTTTTGCTAACTAACTTTACATAACACTTTTGATTATACCAACACAATCCAGTTTTCAGTAACTGTGAAACTGCTTCACTCGTATTCATAAAATAGACACAAAAAGCTGGAGTAACTCCGCAGATCAGACAGTATCTCTGGAGAAAAGGAATAGGTGACGGGGTGGGAGATTGCAACCGTCATGTGGTCCGCCCTGTTTCGAGGAATGCAATCAACCTGGCCTGCACAATCAAGTAAGATCAAATAGAACAAGTTGCCCTACAACTTCAGGCTGTGCACGACATACGCAAGAAGAAGGAATAGGTGACGTTTCAGGTCGAGACCCTTTTTCAGACTGAGATCCTTCCTACTCACTCATGATCATTGTCCTTAGGGCCTCACAATGGTGCAGCTGCCTTACAGTGCCAGAGGCATGGTTCAAACCTGACCTCAGGTGCTGTCTGTGTGAAATTTGCTTGTTCTCCCTGTGACCGCATGGGTTTCTTCTGGGTGCTCTAGGTTCCTCCCATATCCCAAAGACATGCAGGTTACCAGGGTTAATTACCGTGTAAAATTGTCCCTGATGTAGGGATTGGATAATGTGTAGATCTGTGAAAGTGGGACAACATAACTAATGTTAATGGACGGATCATTGATTCAGTGGGCCTATAGATTTGTTTCCATGCTGTATCTCTGAAACTGTTCATCCACTCTAATGTAATTGCACTCTAGAGTGAAGACTATGACCTGAGCGTGGTGCATTTAATGTATTATGGAGTGACCTTGCTAATTTCCTTGTGAAATGACTTGAGCAAAGGAGAGAGAAAGCAGTCCAGTGGACTGAAGAGAATTTACAGTCCAGGTCTTACTTTTCACAGAAGACTAACGTAATGTTTGATTCTCTGCCAAACTACATAAAGTATCTGTTTCTTCATCATGGAATAACGAGAGGCGAGGATTCATCAGGGTTTCTCCCATTCTGCTTCACTTCAGCGGAAGATTGGAAGAATTTCCTTTTACACGAGTACATGTGATTTCTGTCAAAGTGGGGGAATTCCTGAGGAATCTCATCATTTTTAACCAAATGTACATAAAAGAAAAACTATTCATAGTCTAAATTTAGTTTTTAAATATTCTGTAACATGTAGCATTTATGACAATAAAAAGGATTTCAATTTACAATGTCCTTTTAAAGTCATTTTTCCAAAAGTTTAATCAAACAGGGAGTAATGCTGAGCTCCGCAGGGAAATGCAGGAGGGGATGATCAGTAACTTCCTCAGTGTTGAGTTTGATTATAGTAACTGTTGATGTACTCGTGAAAATCAGGTGATCAGAAATGGAGGAGTGGAAATTTCTCCAGGCCTCAGAAGTTGTGAAACAATGAACAATGAACGTGAGTCTGAAGAAGGGTCTCGTCCCGAAACGCCACCTATTCCTTTTCTCCAGAGATGTTGTTTGACCCGTTGTTACTCCAGCTTTTTACACCGATTTTACATTTTAACATATAAGGTTTACTTCCTTCATTTTAAGATTGTTAAGGGCTTGCACATGCCAGGAAACAGGCAGGAAACATGTTCCCAATGTTGTGGGAGTCCAGAACCAGGGCCCACAGTTTAAGAATAAGGAGTAAGCCATTTAGAACGGAGACGAGGAAACACTTTTTCTCACAGAGAGTGGTGAGTCTGTGGAATTCTCTGCCTCAGAGGGCGGTGGGGGCAGGTTCTCTGGATGCTTTCAAGAGAGAGCTAGATAGGGCTCTTAAAAATAGTGGAGTCAGGGGATATGGGGTGAAGGCAGGAATGGGGTACTGATTGGAAATGATCAGCCATGATCACATTGAATGGCGGGGCTGGCTCGAAGGGCCGAATGGTCTGCACCTGCACCTATTGTCTATAAATGTTTAAATTCTCATTTTCATTTGAAAGGTTCCCAAGGTCCCTTACTGTATCTGAACTGCCTCCAACCTTATAACCCAAGTCAAGTCAAGAGAGTTTATTGTCATGTGTCCCAGATAGGAAATGAAATTCTTGCTTTGCTGCAGCACAACAGGATACTGTAGTCGTAAATACAGATCAGATCAGTGTGTCCATACACCATAGAATATATATATACACACGTCAATAAACAGATAGAGTGCAACCCATTATGTTTCTCATGAAATGTATGCATGTACCACCTCAGTCATTCTTCCTTCGGTGTTTCTTATATTTGTCTATGACAGCAACAATGTTTTGACCCTTGCAGAATAATACATATTTCCAAAATGTTTAATGTGTTCAGTGTTATTTTTAATTAGCTAATTTAATATTTAAGTCAATCAGCATGGGAAATTGCAAGAGAACATACAAAGTTTGATTTTTGTGGCATGGCTACTAAAATCAATGGTTTCCGTGAGTTAAAAAAATGATTTTTACAAATCTGTAGCCGAATTAACAGCCTAAATCTTTTTCAAAATTGCTTCTGATGTACAGGTGAAAAATAATACTGAGGGGAAATCCTAAAAGATTGCAGATGCTGAAATCTTGCATAGAAACAAACTGCTGGAGAAACTCAGTGGGTCAAGCAGCAACTGCAGAGGAACTGGACAGATTACGTTTCCGGTAGGGTCCCTTCCCATTAAAGATACTGCATTGAAACAAGCCCACCAAGTCCACGCTGACCATTGATCAAGCAGTCACACTAGTGTTATGTTATCCCACTTTGTCATCCACTGGCTGCACACTCAGGGCAATCTACTGCAGCCAATTAACCTACAACCCTGCACGGATGTAGGAGGAAAGTGGAACACCCGGAGGAAACCCACATGGTCACAGGGAGAACATGCAAACTCCGCACACACAGCATCCAAGGTCAGAATCAAACCTAGTTTTCCGGCACTGTGAGGCAGCAGCTCTGTCAGCCACATCACTCTACAGCTCCTTGTTCATTTTGCAAAAGTAGCAATGAGCATTAAGAAATGTTATATTCTCAAAGAAGAAATATTGGATAAGATTAAGATTTAAATCTGATAGTTAATGTCAATGATTCTACTTAAACTTCAATCATAGCCTGACACAAGGTGAATCATCCCACTGATTTCTATGGGGATTGGAGGGTTATATTTAGCAAAACAATGGGAACGTTATGTATTTACATAGTATTGAGAAAGGTAGACACTGCCTAATCCATCACGTGTACTGACCTCTCACATTTGAAAATGATCACCAATGCATCCACGATTTCTAGAGCCACCTCCTTGAGTACTCTGGGATGCAGACCTTCTGGCCCTGGGGATTTATCTGCCTTCAGTTCCAACAGTTTACCTAACACCATTTCCTGACTAATGACGATTCCCTTCAGTTCCTCCCTCCCACTAGATCCTTAGTCCCCTAGTATTTCTGGGAGATTGGTTCTGTCTTTACTAAGGAAGACATAGTCAAAGTACTAATTTGACTGTTCTGGCATTTCTTTGTTTCCCATTATAAATTCACCTGTCTCTGATTGTAAGGGACCTTCATTTGTCTTTACTAATCTTTTCCTTTCTACATCTCTAAAGATTTGTTGCTCCAGCATGTTGTGTCTATCTTAGGTCATAAACAGATTGGGTTGATAAGTAGCCCTCCAGAAAGCATGCCATCCTGACCTGGAAATATATCACCCTTCATTTATTGTTGCTGGATTAACATTTGCAGCTCCGAAGGCAGTGGCATTTTATAGTGCTGTCTCCCCACCTTCTTACACCTTCCGCAGGAGCCACTCCCTCTCTTTCTCTCTCTCTTTTACTCTCTCACTCTCTGTGAATCCCTGGTCCACTCATCCCTACTCGTTCGCCCATCCCTGCCCCCTGCCACTTGTTCTTACACCTCATCCTTCACCACATTCCAGGAACCTACACAACTCTTCCAGGAGAGACACAGATTCACATGTATCTGAAGTTCTCCTACATTATATCTTGCTCCCTTTATAAACCCCCCCCCCCCCCTCCACCTCCACCCTTCCTCCTCTTCAGCACCTGTCATCCATTTTTCTTCCCCTCCCCTTCCATCCGCCTACGATTCCCACATTTCACCCATCGGACCCTCCCTTGCCCCATATAGTTCTGGTTCCATCTGCCCACCTCTCCCCTATTAGTTTCCATTATTCCCTTTCTTACTTATTAGATTCCGGCACTGGCTGTCTTTCTATTCCTGTTAATCACTTTCCCGTACCCGTCTCAACCCTTCACCCTCTTCATCTACCCTTTCCTTTGCTTTTTTGTCTACCTCCATCTATTATCCACCTGCCTCTATCTCCCTCTCCCCTACCTGGCTCCATCCGCCCATCCCACTTCTCTTTATACTGGCCATCTCCCCTCTCCACCCTCAGTCCTCAGGCAACTTTGAGCCCAAACACCAGGAGTTCCTTTCCCAATATCACATCCCTCTGCCCCTCCCCGCCCCACACACAGATGCTGCTCGACCCACTGAATTCCCCCAACAGGTTAATTAGTTGCTCCAGATTCCAGCATCTGCAATCTCCCGTGTCTGCATGGTAAAGCCTCTTCATTCACTGTGAAGTACATTTACACTGTAAGGCCACTGCTATCATCTCAGTGAGAGCTAGGAATTGGGAAACCAAAGATGACTAATAATGCCTTATTTTACCTCACCCTCCCCCTTTGTGGGAAGAAAGGAAGTAAAGAAGGCATATTCACATTTTGTCCTGGTTACTCAGTTGGGATAAAGAATTCCTTGTGAAGGAACACACTGCTATCCAGTACATGAACACTTAAAGGATCACAGCAAATCAAGAAAGTAGCTCACTCCCACCTTCTGAAGGTCAGCCTCGGATGGGCAATTAAAAAAAGATCACAAAATGTTGGAGTAACTCAGCAGGTCAGGCAGCATCAATGAAGAACAGGGATGTTTAAACCCATTTTCTCTAGAGATACTGCCTGACCAGCTGAGTTACTCCATCACTTATAACCAAATAACCATATAACAATTACAGCACGGAAACAGGCCCTCTCGGCCCTTCCAGTCCGTGCCGAACATTTATTTTCGCCTAATCCCATCTACCGGCACTCAGACCATACCCCTCCCGTCCATATACCTATCCACTTCACTTTTAAATGTTAAAATCGATCCTGCCTCCACCACTTCTGCTGGAAGCTCATTCCACACAGCCACCACTCTCTGAGTAAAGAAGTTCCCCCTCATGTTACCCCTAAACTTCTGTCCCTTAATTCTCATGTCATGCCCTCTTGTTTGAATCTTCCCTACCCTTAATGGGAAAAGCTTATCCACGTCAACTCTGTCTATCCCTTTCATCATTTTAAAGACCTCAATCAAGTCCCCCCTTAACCTTCTGCGCTCCAAAGAATAAAGACCTAACTTGTTCAACCTTTCTCTGTAACTTAGGACTCTTCATGTCCTTTTTTTTGTAAACCAGCATCAGCAATTCCTTGTTTCCACATGGGCAATTAAATACAGTACTGGCTCAGTCATTGAATGAACAATTGAATCTCCCCCCCCTTGGAATGTTTAAAGATGTGATTCTTACACCTTACTCTTTCCATTCACATATACAGTAATGCGTATCAAAGCTTCACACAGACTTTTCACTAAACAGGAAAACTGCCTGGCTGAGTCATTTTCCGAATTCTCTGAATTGCCAGAGGAAGCATTTGAATCGCAAATGCTGCAACAATGGCATTCCTTCTCACATAGATCTGCAGAGACAGGGTTTTTGCAACCAATCCATTCTGTTGTGAAAGATATGTTTAATTGGATGACTGTTTTAGAGCCTGACTCAGCTGCGACCACTCCCTACTGACAGCACAGGGAAATCACTGGAAAAGATGAAGGGGGAAATTAAAATATACATAGGGCATAATACAGTACAGCACAAGAACGGGCCCTTCAGCTCACAATGTTTCTGCTGAACAAAATGCTAAATCTCATCTGCCTGCACATACCCCTCTATTCCCTATTCAAAAACCTCTTATACCACTATCATATATCTGCCTCCACCTCCACCACTCCTGGCAATGCATTCCAGCTCCCCCCCCCCCCCCTTCTCTATGTAAACAACTTGACCAACACATCTCCATTAAACTTCCCCCCTCTCACTTCATAGCTAATGTTGGACATTTCTGCCCTCGCAAAAAAGTTCTGACTGTCTACCTTATCTATACCTCGCCTGAGTGTTTACACTTCTTTCGAGTATCCCCTCACCTCCAACTTTCCGGAGAAAACAATCCAAGTCAAATCAACTTCTCCGGGTAGATGAAACTCTCTAATTCAGGCAGCATTCTGATAAATCTAATCTGAACTCTCAACAAAACATGTGGATGTACTGTTTTTAGTTCACTGGATCAAGTATGTTTTTGTGAAAGAAACGATATAGCAGCAGCCACTCTTGTCACAGCAGCATCTTTTCAATCCCATTGACCCGAGACGCCAAATTCTGGGGCTTTCACGTACATTGAAAAAAAAAAAGTAAATATTCTGAGTTCAGGCACATGATGGGAGAAGGGGCCCTGTGGCTTAGAGTTGTGATTGATTGATTGATTAAGGTTTATTTAATAGGGACAGATACAAAAGCATAGATACACTTGAACAGTCATCTGATGTATGCATCATAGTGCTTTTAGCCAAGGCTAATTCGCAACACTTGTCCCTAGTAGGGCTTTTGTCAGCAGCATACAATAATAAAGAACACACAAATACACAAGTGAAGGATACAGACCCCTATGGATGCAGGAACAATGCACGACACAAGGCCTTGTGGATCAAGGTGATGGGGGTTCATGAATCTAACAACATGATATGTGTTAAGCAATGACAAAGCCGAGTGAGATGCTCCTATTTCCCCACCATGAATCCACCTTCACTGGCTGGGAAACTGGGGACCGAGATCTACCAGCCCACCTGGAGAGCACCGAGATCTCACAAACAGGCATCAGGTCAGGCAGCTGATCATTTTCTGGAACTTTTCAAGGAGCGATTTGTGAGTCTCAAGCTCCAGACAGCGCAGCTGCTAGAGAAAGTCGGGCTGGGATAGGGTTGGGGAAAGACTAATCGGTGATCAGGGAGCTGTCCTCAGTCGAGACATCCAGCAGCAGTGGCAGGCCCACATCTTCATTTCTGTTTGGTCAGCCATGTGGTTTGCATGCCCAACACCAGACTGCAGAAACAGGCATCGTACTGGAGGCAAGGGTACAGTTAAAATGGGTTTGATCACCTACAGATGCTGCCTGGCTTGCTAAGTGTTTCTGTTTTTATTTCATATCTGCAACATCTGCACTGTTTCGTTTTGATTTTTAAACACCAATGCATGGATGCGCTGACTGGCTGAAGAGCGGGTTAACATCTCCTGTACCCAGAAATGAGAAGGCGAAAGAAGTCATGATAAGATCACACACAGTTTTCAGTTCAACGACTGGAACCCTTCATTGAAATAGATACTGAAGGTGAGAAGAAAAACACACATACCAGGGGAGTTGTCGAGAAAAACACATGGAAGAAAGATGGAACACCATGAAATGAGGTGGAAGCAGTCAAGTATTTTATTTTTGAAAGGCAGGCCATGACCTTTGACCCACTATTTACCAGAAGCTATTAAATAGTAAATGCAAACACAATATGCAACTAATGACCAGCAGGTCAAGAAATACAGACATGTAATTTTACATTTATCCCATTGTTTAATGTTGGCAGATTGCTGTTTCTTTTCTCTTGTACAAGAATGCTTTTTGTTTAGGCTGAATTTTTAATACAAAGGTTACAAAGCAGAGAGGTTGGGAAAGAACAAATATGTACTGCGTATTTGGCCTATTTGGTAAAATTGACTCAAACATGAAATGTATTGGCAAACTGGTTATAAATATTGGAATCCAACTCTGCATTTAATCTGTTGAAGGATCTGCAAATTACAAACTGTTATCCTCACCTTCGTCACACAGAATATAAATAAATTGCGAATGAAACTGTGTGGTTTATGCACCATATTGGAAGTCATGGCCTAATTGTAAAGCAGCCGATCTACTTCATTCATCTTCCTCCTTTCCACAGAGTCGCAGCAAGATCTTCCGGTAATCTCCTCCCACATCATCCTATTGGGAAATAAAGCCACAATACTATCACTGAGCCACTGTGTGCTGAACCCATTTAGGCAATTAAACTGTAAAAACTCTAATCAATATTTTGGGAGCCACTTCTAAACCGTGGTTTAACTACTCGTTTTCTTCCTTGTTTTTTGGTTCTGCTTTCCTTGAGGAATAAAATCACCTGGATAATAAAAGCAGAACGCAAAAATCTAGCAAGTAGATACATTGCTAAACCTGTTTCCTACTACACAGAGCATGGCGACAGTGGTAATTTGCTTGGGAAAAAAAAAACATTATGGCACGCCTTTAATTTGTGCGGTACTCTTCTGAAATGATTAAATCAGCCAAAACAGGGAAAAGTGTCAATATAATGGGGAACAGGGACAGAAAAGCTCACAATAGGTCAAGTGAGCAGCCAACTTTTCAACTATTTAAGCTTTGGAATGAGAGAATGGGACCACAATGGAATGATATTTGAAAGTACTCCATTAAGGGCGATACTCAAAGTAAGGTTGAACACCAAGGAAATATGCAAAATGCTGGAGTGACTCAGCAGGTCAGACAGCATCCCTGGAGAATGATGTTTCAGATTCCAACCCAAAACATCACCAATCCCTGTTCTACAAGGATGCTGTCTGATCCGCTGAGTAACTTCAGCATTGTGTGTCTTTCATTGGCAAACCAGCATCTGCAGTTTCTGGTTTCTATATTCTGAGATTGAATACCAGCTTTACAAAGTTGAAATAAGCCAGTTCAGGCGTCTCTTCTTCATTGCCTTTTCTACAAAGTCCGAAAATTGCCCAACATTGTGCATTACATTGTACCACTGTTGGGCAAATGAGCTGACCGTCATGAAACCTTGTTCATCGCCAGGTCCAGCTCTGCCATTATCTGAGCTGGGTATGTTTCTGGCCCAGATGAACGCAACGTAAATTTCCTTTCAGCTGGAACTGAAAACTTTGTACAACATAAAATAATCTGAGATTAACTTTCGGCGTATGTGCTCTTCAGGAAATATTTTGCGAGTGAATTGTATGGCTCCCCATTGAATTGGATTGCAGCCTTGTCGTGGTCCGGGAGCTTGTGTGTCTCAGTGACCCCTAGAGCTAAACCAGCATGAGTTTCATCTCCTGATAGGGTCTCCCATGCTGGACAGGTCGAAGGGTAGAGGTGAAACAGAGAGCGATCTACTGGTCCTTCAGGTTGGAGGTTGAGCACAGGGCTAACAACCCTGTCTCGTAAAACAAATATGTCACGAAAACAGCAACTGAAGGAATCAACACTACTGGGCATGATGGACTTCCAGGGCTATCGACAGACAGCATCCCTAGAATAGCCCTGCACTGGACACTGGAAGGGGAAGGGAAAAGGAAAAGAGCAAGACCCAAAACCACCTGGCGTCGAACTGTAGAGGAGGAAATGAAAACCATGGACCTGACCTGGGCTAGTGTCCAGAAGCTAGCCCAGAACAGACTGGAGTGGAGGACCTTCGTTGCTACCCTACATGCCAGGAGGCATAATAGGCAATAAGTAAGTAAGAAAGAATTGTACGGATCCTACACATCCTTGCAAATTTCCTGTAGTTGGGATTTTGTATTGTTTTCTTGCCCAGACTCCACATTATAATTTTCTGAAGTATGTAACTATTTTTACAGCACAATAGACATTGAAAACTCGGTGCTGTTTTCATCTAACTCCCGTTCTGTTCCGATGAGGGGTCTTTGACCCGAAACATTGACTTTGTTTCTCTTACCATAAATCATGCCCTCCTGCTGAGTGTCCCCAGCAGTTTCTGTTTTCAACCCTTCTACATAACAGCTTCATTAAAGATTGCAAGTTATTCTGACTTCTAGCCATTCTTTATTTATTCTCCACAATGATTTAGTCCAGTACCTGGCTAAATGGATGCACATTCAAATAGGAAAGCATTTCTTGGGATACAAATTTCCATTATTGATAAAAGAAGTTATTGTTAATGAAAAAGTAAATTACACAAAACATGTCTTTACTTATTTTCCATGGTCGGGTGGTCAGTGTGTGTGGAGGGAGGGTGAAGGGGAGCGGAGGGCGGGGGGTGTTAGCATGCCATGTTCCCTCACACATTGCTTTCGAAGGTCTGGCATTCTAACAAGAGCATTTTGCGGATTTATGAACGACTAATTAAGAATATGGAGTAAGCGATTTAGAACGGAGATGAGGAAACACTTTTTCTCACAGAGAGTTGTGAGTCAGTGGAATTTTCTGCCTCAGAGGGCGGTGGAGGCCAGTTCTCTGGATACTTTTAAGAGAGAGCTAGATAGGCCCCTTGAAGATAGTGGAGTCAGGGGATATGGGGAGAAGGGGACACTGATTGTGGATGATCACCCATATCAAATTGAATGGCAGTGCTGGCATGAAGGGCCAAATGAACTACTCCTGCACCTATTGTCTATATCATTTTATAGAGTTCCATAACACCAGTACATCGAATTACTGTAGATCGATCTCTCACTTCTGGGCTTCTCGTTGTACAATAGTTGCACTATTAACTATAATGTAGTTAAGAGTGTACGGTAGGGTGGATAGCCACAAACATCAGAGCGTGGATAGAGAGTCTTCAGATGCTTAATCATTGCCCTCCACGGAGGCGTCAAGGAGAAGGAAGAGAGAACATTACTCAAGTTTATATGATATCCTTAGTCACTTGGTCACAGAACAGCAGCAGTAGAGATTGTAGCAACAAGGAACTGCGGATGCTGGTTTATACCAAAGATAGACTCAAAGTGCTGGAGTAACTCAGCAGGTCAGGCAGCATCTCTGGAGAAAAAGGACGGGTGATGTTTCAGGTCGGGATTGAGTGTGGTTTTCAAGTATACACCAGTTCCTCGTATGTTGCAAAACATACTTGGCTAATAAAGTATTATTGTATTGTTCGGAACATACCTCAATGTACGAAAATAACGATTTTCCACAAAGTTTAAAAAATTCAATTTTGATATCCATCATGTCTACTTCAGCCCGAGAGATGATGACTCGAATGAGACCTCTGTCATCTGTGCCAGCACCCTGGTGGAAACAGAATAGTTACTATTGGCTAATATCAGTAGGTTAACTAGACTGAGAAAAACACATACACACAATCAGTCACAACCAGTCTGAAGAAGGGTCTCGACCCGAAACGTCACCTATCTCCTTCGCTCCTTAGATGCTGCTGCACCCGCTGAGTTTCTCCAGCTTATTGTGTAACCCCCAGTCACACCATTTGTTCGTTGCAATGAATGTTATTGCTGTTGAACAGCTCACCCGTTTTTTTATAGAGCTTGGCTTTTCATCATGCAGAACAGGTAGGTTAGCACTGGGAAAGAGATGGAAAGGTTTAAATACTTTCATATACTATCCCCATATCTTGGTTCAACAGAGGCAGGGCAAGGGCAGAGAGCCACGCTTTTCCATGGAGATGGTTAACATTTCAATATATTTTTGAGTCCAACAATCTCAGAATTAACCTTAAAATAAAAATAAATAGTGCTGGAAATATTCAACTCAGACAGTATTTGTGGAACAAGAAAGAGTTAATAGTTCTATTTAATTACTTTTTATCAGAGTGAAATAGTGGTGCAGCAGTAAGTACTGGTGCCTCATCACTCCAAGGATTCGTGTATGATCCTGACTTGGGTTGCTGTCTATGTTGAATGTTCATGTTATCCCTATGATCACGGGGGTTTCCCTAGGTCCTCCAGTTTCCCCACAACATCTCAAAGACATACAGGTAGGTCAATTGGCTACTGTAAATTCCCTAAATGGTGGGTGGGTGGTAGAAGACCTAATGAGCTGTTAAAGGGCACGTGGGAAAGAATAGCATTAACTGAAAATAGTTGGGGCCAATGGAACTGATGGGATGCTCTGAGAGCTGGCATACACTTGATGGGCTAAATGATCTTCTTCAATATTGTGAGAAAAATTAAACTATGCAATTGTTTCCTCGATTATTATGGAGTATTCAGCATTTTTTGTTTGAACTTCGGATTCCCTGCAGCACCAGCTTCAGATTTAACCAGTTTTAACGACTATTCCTGGCTATAGACTAAAGGTAACCAACATTTCTCATGGATTAAGAGAAGCAATGTATTCCCCAGCCTTACCATCTAAATAATGAAAAGTCCCTTCCCCATTGACTAAAGATCAGAGCTACCCAGCGCGGTGGACTGCTCTAGATTATGCCCCTAAAGACCACAACCCAAATCTAATAATTAGGCCAGCCTGATTGGCAAGAAATATCATTAGCATTGCAGATCATGGAGATAAGCCTGTAACTCTATGTAACCTACCTGTTAACATATTGAGCCCACATCAGTACCAATGCCTCTCCAGTTGGCAATGCTGTAGTTAAGGTATATCGTGTCTACTCACCCCGATAACCTTCCCTAGCCTCAATCCACAAGCACCACTCATTCAGTTCCCAGAACAATCAGGAATCAGATATGGCATTAAATAACTTTGAATATCAAACATATTTCACATAGTCAACATAGACTTTTAGTAAACTAAAATTATATTGTTGCAAGTATATCCAATGGAATGAAAGGTCTGACTAACCCACCATCCACTTCCCAATGAGTCTTTGCAAATACTGTTTGATGTGATAAAGTTTGAAAGGTAATGGGATCACCACATTGTTTACAGTTCATGCCTCCCAAAATGTACACAACTGGAAACAGCCAGGAAGCAGAAAAGCTAACTTAAAACCAATTTGTATATATGAATATTTACATAATGGAGATTTGAAAAGGCACTTGCTAAAATTGGAGTATGAAGCCACAAAGAAAAATATTTTTTTTCCTTCTTGGAAAAGCTGCCCCATATGGTCTAGGATAACTTGCTTCCAACGCTGTTTTTGTGGGGTTGGAGGTGGTTGATGAGGTCGGTGTGGGAACCACAGACTCTACCACAGGTAAGGCAGGAGTTGCTAGGTGTTTAGAGTAGGGTTGGGAGATGGCGGCGTTTGTTGAGAAGGTTATTGGCTGCAACCTTCCCTCCATTGACGAACTGTACACTGCAAGGGCCAGGAAGCGAGCGGGTAAGATCATCTCTGACCCCTCTCACCCAGGCCACAAACTCTTTGAATCACTTCCCTCTGGAAAGTGACTCCAGACTGTCAAAGCTGCCACAGCCAGACATAAAAACAGCTTTTTTTTCCATGTGGGTGGAGCACCAAGGCAAATTCCTTGTATGTGAATACTTGGCCAATAAAATTATTCATTCATTCATTGTTATTATTAATACTGGGCATGTTTTCAAGAGAGACTAGTGGATTACAAAAGCATCGCAAATACTTTATTATGGATAAGTGGGGATAATACACCTTGCATAAGGCAGCTTTGTAAACATTCTTGCATTTTTTCTTGCTATCTTCTTGGTGATATCTTGCCACAATGGTGCTCACATAAGAGTGCCAGTGCTTCCTAAGAGTGTCTGATGTTGGGTCTATGAGCAACATGGCCTGTGGAGTGCAATGTTCAGGGCTGGGGGTGATGGCTTAAGAAAGATGGTTGACATTAGTCTGCAACCCTGCCAGCGGCTTTGGAAGATCTTGTGGAGATCATGTTAGTGGTATTTATCTGAGATTCCTGCTGCAGGCAGCCCATGTCTCAGAAAAATACAGGAGATGCATACAATTCCTGGCCAGTAGACCATAGTTACACGTTGATGTTCAAACACTTTTCTACAGATGGCAAAAGGTTATGCTATAGGCGATAGTGTGTTTCATCATCAATGCCTTCCATTGTTGCAAGATAAGGGACATGGCATGTCTTTGCCAATGTCATGTTGTATTCCTTGTGGTTTATAGGGCAATATTGTGTAGATGTTACTGGAAGGCCTTTTATTTCTTCAGCTTCAGGGTAATAGTTGTTAATAACTTGGGACTTGGCCTTGTGATTGAATGCAAGCTTTGTTTCTATACTCCAACTCAGTGACTGAAATTGGAGCTATCTTGGTTCCGGGGTGGTGGTGATTAAGTTGAACAATTACCCATTTGCTGTCATTGTAGATTAGCTTGTCTGCTGTGGGGACACGTGAGAAAGATAATCAGGTATTGGGCTAATCATGCGACCTTAATTAACACAAGTCAACACTGAGATTGAGTGTGACGCGGACCCAATATTCAAGATTAGAGCTTACATGACATTTATGGAACAGATATATGATGAAGAATTTCAGAGGATAACCAAATCTTGATGGGTCAACTGCTTTAACAGCACCATCGTTTAATTTGATTTGCTCCTGTTAGTAGCCTTCATAGATTTGGCTTTCATTACCAATTTTATAAACATAAAATTTGTTAGGATTTATTTCCAAAATTGTGAAAGGAAAAGCAATTCTGAAATGTATTTCCCCATTCCCTTTTCTAATGAACGATGTCCATTTGGTTTATAGATATACATTAACAGACAAGCAAGTTACATAAACACAGCATGGTCGTTCTCACCATTTAACTGACATCTATTTCTATCACCTATTGTGCAAAAGATCACCTTTGTTCTCAGGGCAGCTGCATTCACTGATAATTTAATCATAATGTTTTACATTACTGTTCTAATTTCCTGGGTTTTGCTAAAATCCTGACTCCTGTGCAATAATATCATCTAGCAACACGAACTATCAGTGTCATCATGAAAATTTTACATATGCACAGCAAAATGTAGTAATTAAACTGTCTTTACACCATTAACTGCACGCACATTATTTGAATTGGTGTGTGTATATGTTTTGCATGGTATTCAATGTGACTATAACCAGAGTTAAATGATCGTTGTTTAAATGTATTTGCTCACGTTCACTGGCAATGCCAACTTTTACTGGTCATCTACAATTGCCCCTGAACTATGTCGACACTTATGATTTTAACATCTTTGGGTCCCGAGTCATTGGCAGTAGACTTTCTTCCTTGAAGAACATTAATGAATCAGTTCGTTTTTTGGACAATAATTCAATAGTTTCATGGTAATCTTCACTGAAGAATTTTTGTATTATTTATATTTATTTGAGTACAGATGTTCCTTAATTTACAAACATTCGGTTTTCAATTTTTTTTCCCCTATGATTAAATTGAAAAAATGAAGGGGCCGATTCGGAAACTCCAAGCCACTGAGAGTGTTGTCCGTTCCGATGCCGGAGCTCCGATCATCCTGGCTAGAGGGCCTGAAGGCCCGGACCAAGGGTGAACAAAGTGGAAGTTGACTGAACTTTATTGCCTTCCCTCACAGTGGGAAACGTTGATTCTGCTGTGTGGGGATGTTCATGTTAAATTCTATTGTGTGGTGTTCTTTTTATTCGTATGGGTGTATAGTAATTCAAGTCTCACTGTACCAATTGATGCATGTGATAATAAATGTCTCTTGAACTCTGATTCCAAGGAAACATATAATTGATTTATGAAGTTTTGTTTGCCTTAACAAATAGCACACTACTATCCACATGCGAGAATTCCAATAGCACATTTTGCCCAGTTCTATCGCCCATGAAATTTCAAAGTGAAATGTTTTCTCAGATAATATCTTTTTCGTCAATCAAAGAATGGCTGTAAGTAACACAGCTGTTGCAGAAGTTTCAAGGTCCACGCCTCCAGATGCCAGTGAAGTATTTTATCCATTGCTGTTAATGTCCATAAGAATGGAATCAACGTGAAGATCTGAGATATAGTCTCAACAGTGATAAGTTTATAATAACAAATTAATTGCCCTCAATACTGATTTTGAAACAGAATGAACAATTGAGACTGGGACAAGATTGTCTGCATGTGGATTTTACGGCCAACATTATTTGCAGTCAGCAAATCCATTTATGGATCATTTGTTCCACATGAACGCAAGTGAAAAAATAAAATTACAATGCACAAGCCTATACAAATGCTGATTGATCTCAGCAGTCTACGAGCCTTTATATACGCAAAGGTAGACAAAAATGCTGGAGTAACACAGCGGGTGAGGCAGCATCTATGGAACGAAGGAATAGGTGACGGTTCGGGTCGAGACCCTTCATAGTCTGAAGGGTCTCGACCTGGAATGTCACCTATTCCTTCGCTCCATAGATGCTGCCTCACCCGTTGAGTTTCTCCAGCATTTTTGTTTACCGTCGATTTTTCCAGCATCTGCAGTTCTTTAAGCCTTTGTGTACATGTTATTCCACCATTTACTACAAAGAATGCTATTATTTATCTTATGGGCCATTATTTTCCAATGCCAAAATGATACAGCTTCCAATTACCGGGAAGACAGCCTATTCAGAGGAACTCCAAAATGGAGAATATAATTTTATGGTAGTCTAATAAATAACTTTTTAAAAAATTTTTTAAATCCTCCATCAATGCTTACCGACATAGTTTCGAAAAGCTTATTTGCAAAATAGCCAGCTGGATTCTTCGCATATTGAACTACAAAGAACAAAGGCAAAAATGCACAATCACTACCATGAAAAATGTACAGACAAAACAAAGGCTTTTTGTCCCAAGCTTTTAATGTTTATGATATTTCTTTATGCAACTCTATGTTTTATATTAGGATTGGGGATTATTAATGAGAACGATCAGTAATTTAAAAAAAACATTTACAGCCCAAGTTTGCATTGTTTTAAAGGTTTGGAATGGAACAAGAGGCCAGAATTGAAGAAGCACAGGTACCTGGTCGTGATGCAACAGATCCTGCAGACACTGGAATCTGGAGTAATAAACAAACTAGTGGAGGAACTCGGGGGGGGGGGGGGGGGGGGGGGGGGGGGGGGGGGAAGCAGCTTCATTAGTAGGCATATTGAGCTGTCAGAAATCATAGAAAGGAGTTTTAAAGTGGAAGTGAATTTGCTGATTTAAGGAATGAAATGTTGAACAGGAATTGGTACGCGTTAAAAGACAATTAGTTGTATTTTAAATATCAATCTTTAAATCATGGATGGAAAACAGGTCAGCCAATATTGCATATGAAGAGCAGAGTCGAGAGATAATAACAGAATATGTGAAGGTTTCAGCAGTAGATGAGCTAAAGCAAGAGCACGTTATACATTTGCTCCTTAGATTTAATCTTTGGTGATGTGAGTGATGGCCCACATCAGTGGTCAGAACTTCATTTAGGATCAAATAGACTTGATGGTTAAGAAGCACCTGATTCAGACAATTGCTGGCAAGACAGATGGAGTTGATGGCTTGGATGCTTGCATTTTCTTCAACTAAACCAATGTTTAGGAGAAGAAAATCTCTGTTCATCCCTACTGAATATATTAGACGTATCAGATTCTGCAAAAACACAGTCTTATAGATCAGGAGTTGGACAATTACTAATGTGGCATGAAATAAATACATAAATCCTTACCTAGCGCCAACATTCCCATCTGAAATGAGCCAGACATCTCATCCTTAATGCTGTCTTCAACATCTTTGTTAGTTATTTGAAAATATTCTTCAAAAACTAGAGGCAAAGAAAAATTTGAGTCCATATAGAAATTGAAGTAAACAGCCCTTTCTCTTGTATCGTGGAATCATTTTAAGTTATTGCAGCAGCAATGGTCAAGCACAAATGGACCTTCAAGTTAAGCAACAATACATTGATAGAAAGATTGAGTAAACTTTTGAAATCTGCACTCACAGCACGCAGCCTCACACAAGTCGTGCAAAAAATGAGGAATCAGCTGCAAGATTAGCATACAAATCTCCTGGGCCTGATCAGATATATCCGAGGACATTACGGGAAACTAGAGAGGAAATCGCGGGAGCCCTGGTTGAAATTTATGAGTCGTCCGTAAATACAGGCGAGGTGCCAGAGGATTGGAGGGTTGCAAATGTTGTGCGTCTTTTCAAAAAGGGCTGCAGGGAAAATGCTGTGAACTATAGGCCAGTGAGCTTAACATCTGTAGTAGGCAAATTGCTGGAGAGTATTCTGAGGGATAGGATATACAGGCATTTGGATGGGCAAGGGCTGATTAGGGACAGTTAGCATGGTTTTGTACGTGGGAGGTCGTGTCTCACAAATCTGATGGATTTTTGGAAGATGCGAGCAAAACGTTTGATGAAGGCAGAGCTGTAGATGTTGTGTACATGGACGTTAGTAAGGTGTTCGACAAGGTGCCGCATGGTAGGCTGTTCATGATCTCATGGGATTCAAAGAGAGATAGCTGAATGGATAGCAAATTGGCCCCATGGAAGGAAACAGAAGATGGTGGTGGATGGTTGCTTCTCAGACTGGAGACCTGTGACTAGTGGTGCACCACAGGGTTCGGTGCTGGGCCCATTACTGTTTGTCATCTACATCAATGATTTGGGTGAGAACATACAGGGCGTGGGTTAGCAAGTTTGCTGATGATACAAAACTTAGTGGTTTTGCAGATAGTGAAGATGGTTGTGACCAATTATATCAATCTATGACTCTAAATGTACTTTCACCAATGTAATTCTCAGGCGCTAGAGGTCAGCCCATGTATGCATGACACAATCTCATTTTCAAAGGGTTTCTTTGGATATATCACATCTTGTGATGAGTATGTGCTCTTTGTCAGGTGTCCTAAGGGAAATTTACATAATGAAAAGCATTAGCATAAATAACACTATGTCAGATGACTTATTAATAGGTTTCAAACTGCGACAGACCGCACGCTACCTTTTCGTAGATGAGCAAAGCTCCGCCTGCAGAAGACCTTAATGAATTTTGTCTCATCAGTCCCCCACTTGTCTTCTCCTGCGGCAAACAACTCCTAAAGTGAAAGCACGTTGATCATTTACAGCAGTGTGAATGCAGAATGTGGCTGGAAATTAATCCAAGTGATCAAATCATAAGATCATTACAGGAAGAACAATTTGCTTTTTAATAAAGATTTTAAATTCTTAACTGTGAACTTGGTTTCAATAGTAGTGCTTCTACGTCCGAGTCACAATGTTCGTGGAATAAATATTTCTACAATTTAAACACTAATGTGATCTTTTCATCAGTGCCAAAGCAGTGCAGATCAATGACCGTTTAGAACAGAACATGCAGCGCAAGAAAGGCCCTTCGGCCCACAATGTCCATGCGAAATATGATGCCAAGTTAAATTAATCTCCTTTGTCTGCATCCATTCCCTGCATATTCATGTGCTTGTCCAAAAGTCTTTTCAATGGCACTATCTTTCAACCCTATTAATCCTGCATTGTTGGAAGTGTCTTCTTTTCATGGAATTTTAGAAATATTTATAAGAAGAGCCTGAACAGATATGGATTGCTTTCCAAAAATAGACCAGAGACAGTTCTATTGCAGTTCTTGCCAACGTTACTCAGTCAAACATTAAAAAACGCAGTTTGTGCACTCAAGCTCAATGTGCACAAATTAGTGACTGCATTTGCCTCACAGCAGTTCCCGAGTTGGTTTTAAAAGCAACGATTTCTGCTGCAAAGAAAAGTTCAAACTTTAAGACGATTCAGAAGCAAATTAAAATTGGAGCTATACACTGCAGGATCTCAAACATTTTTGGAAATTAAAGCGTGTCATAATTTTATATTTAAGAAGATTTCATAGCACGGACTCAGCTGTTGAAAAGATTTTGAACATTTCAGCTTTGCGTTTGTGGCGATATGCTTTGGGACCACCAAAAGAAAATAAGGCGCATATAAATTTAATTTCCCTAATCATATCCATTGACAAGTGATAGTACATATTTTCTGGAGTTCATAAGGTGATGCAATATTGGGTCTCTGATGTTATCTGACAGGCTTAATCCTGTCATCAAAAACCATTCCAAACAGTGCTGTTGAGTACAAGAACAATGTGTGAATGGATATGTCAATGACAGAACAAATCATTTAAAACAAATTCAGGGTAACCTTGGTGTTGGTATGGGAACACTTGTTCTCCTGGCAAAATCTAGCTCACATCATTGGGAAAATGGGCAGCAACTCATTAGGTTAACTTTTAGTTTCAGCTACGCTACTTTAAAGATTGAACAGGAACAGCTATAAAATGAATACCATGGTGATTTCTATTGCGAATAAAGACTTTACGAATAATTATTCAGGATTGCCTTTCATTTTAATACGTTTTGAATGTGTGCCTGGGGGTCTGAGAACATATTCAATTATATTATCAAAAAAATTTTTTAAAGAAATAATCATTGGAATACTTCTAGTAATATTCTGCTTCTTCCTGATTATTGAAAATACTTTATTTAGATCAGTTCTCTTTCCACAAACGACATCTTGTTTGTGATTGAATGGGTTCCCTGGGTACTTTCAAAGACAATAACAAAAATCGAACTTATATGATCACAAATGTTAATCATGACACCAGGTTTAGGACGACAATCTTGAAGTAAATAGCATTACTCAACATTGGGCTGCCTTAAGTTACCAAAACGTTTTGGATGTCCAGAGCTCACCAAATACATTGTTTGAACAATTCACGGGGAGATTTGACTTCCACACACTTTTAAATGTCAAAAGAGTTTGGTTTTGTAGGACACCATTTTACATCAGGGGATTTGTTCTTGCAATCTAATTAACCCACATTTAATCTAAACTTTGAGCAAAATATGCAATGCTTACCTGAGCATCGACCTGTGCAAGACTTGAATCCACAGCGATACTTTCATCTCGTTTCGCCTAAAAAGACAGCTCAGTTAGGACAGAATCTCAATACAAAGCATAAGTACTCAAAGGATTTGCATCACTGCACAAAACAACTCATGGTGATGTGGTCTCTTAGTTCTCCATGTTAGTTCATTGATATTGTTCTCTCTTAATGCCACATGAACACCAGCTTTCAAAGTATTTTAACCAAATAACCAGTGTTTACACAGGAGTTTAGATAACAATGCTGAACAAAATGCTGAAATTACTCAGCAGGACAGGCAGCATCTCTGGGAAGGAGAATGGGTGGATCTTCAGAAGGATCTCAACCCAAAACATCACCCATTCCTTCTTTCCAGAAATGTTGCTGAGTTACTCCAGCATTTTGTGTGTACCTTTGCTTTAAACCATCATCTGTAGTTCTTTCCTACACATTAGATACCAATGCTAATAGCTGTAGGAAGGAACTGCAGATGCTGGTTTAAACCGAAGAAACACACAAATTGCTGGAGTAACTCAGCGGGCCAGGCAGCAACTCTGGAGAGAAGGAAGAGTGATGTTTTGGGTCGAGACCCTTCTTCAGACTTACTGAATGGCATCCCAACCAAGCTTATGACTGTGTTTTCTTTTAACTATTGTATCCACATCAAAGGATTACTTTCCCTCAATCAAGAATAATAGACCTGGTTGATTTTTTCCTCCCCATGAGAAGCATTGAAACCAATTGTCCAGGTGACTCACCAGACCCTACAAAACTGGACATCAAATCACAGACATAATAATCTGGCACCTCAATAGATAATACATTTCAAGTCTGCTGACCTGAAGTGAACCATACTATGGGCAATGCTGGCAATCATTGATGAGTTGAGTTTAATTTATTATCACAGGTAGTGAAAAGCTTTTGTTGCATGCCAACCAGTCAGCGGAAATACAGTGCATGATTACAATCGAGCCTTCCACAGTATACAGATACATGATAAAAGGAATAACATGAATGATTGGAACTTGTGTTTCCTGATTAGTTTTGGACTTTGGGATTACCATACCTGTAGAATAACCACACTACTCCTGTGCCCTTACACTAAATACAGCAGCCCCACGTTTTTGATATTAGGGGGATTTGAATAAGTTAGCACATTGAATGTTCGAGGTAATAAGACTTTCTCGTGTTGGAAATCATTCCCCAATAGCTGTTTGGCAATCATGAGTGAGATGCAGGCATGACATTTCCTTAATTGTATTGCAATGTCCAAATAATGCAAGTACACAGTCCCATGGAAATGCCATGGTTACAAAGCAAACTGACCTTCAGCAGGGCCAGAAGAAGATTTTCAAAGTCACCAGCATTATCACACTGGATAGATTCCTTTAAACTCACTGCATTCTCTATCAAAAAGAAACACAAATATAGTTACCATTGAAAAAAAGTTCTTGTTTTCTGCCTCGTAAATACAAAATATACTTTTAGTTTTATTCCAATCAAGTGCATATTATACACCTGCAGGAAACACCAAATTAGAGCATACTGAAGAGCGCATTAAAAATTGATGCAACTTATGTATTTCAATTCCCAGGAACAAGCTCTTAAATCTGCACATGATAATCTGACAATCTACATTTCATTACATCACTAACATAATGTGGTCCCCTGTACATTGGACAAACACAGACTCGGCGATTGCTGTGGAGCACCTGCCCTCAGTCCACAGCAATGGCCCTGAGCTTCTAGTTATTTGCCACTTTCATTCACCATCCCGCACCCACTCCGACTCTCCGTCTGTGGCCTCCTGCACTGTTACAAAAAGGCTCAACACAAACTCATCTTCCACCTGGGCACTCTGCAGCCTTTAGGACTCAACATCAAATTACTTTAGATAATACGCCTCTTCTTTTTGCATTATCAGAACTGGCGGCCCATCATCATTTTCGCTCAGTTTTTCCCTTTTCACTGTAAGTTTAGGTTCATTATTGTCATGTGCGTCAAGGTATAGTGAAAAGTTTTGATTTGCCCGCAATCCAATCAGATCCTATACAGTTGTCAAACTCAATTGAGAAAATTGTACAATCAACCTATTGTGCAATAGGTAGATCAAAGGGGGAGATACAGATTGCAGAATATAGTTCTCAGCATTGTAGCACACCAGTTCCACAGCCCAAGTCCAATGTCCACTATGGGAGTGGAGGTGGAAAGCACCCTAGCTCTTGGGAGCACCGTTCAGAAGCCTGATAATAGAGGGGAAGAAGCTGTTTCAGCATTTGGTGGTGCATGCCTTCAGGTTTCTGAGAATGACCGGATGGGATAAGTCTTTGATTATGTTGACTGATTTTCTGAGGCAGCATGACGGGCCGTTGGAGTCAGTAATGGGGAGCCTGATCAGCATGATGGCTACGTTCACAACTCTTTACAATTTCTTGCGGTCTTGGGCAGAGTTGTTCCCAAACCAAGCTGTGACTGCAACACAACAGTCTGCTTTCTATGGTGCATCTGTAGAAGTTTGAGCCATTGGAGACATGCCCAATTCCCTCAGTCTCCTCAAGAAGTAGAGATGTAGTTGTGCCTTCTTGGCTGTTACTTCAATGTGTTAGGGTCCACAACAGATCATTGGTAATATTAACATCAAGGAACTTGAAGACCTAGACCATTTCCACTTCAGCACCATTGATGCTAATTGGGGCATGTACTCCACCATGCTTCCTGCAGTCGATAACTAGCTCCTTTATCTTGGTGACATTGAGGGAGAGGTTGTTGTCCTGATACCATGTTACTAAGTTCTTTATTTTTTTCATGCACTTTATCTGCTGGGCATGTCCCATGGCCTTACCATTGGTTACATATTTCATTGGCCCACATGCACAATCTGAACCACTCTTTAACTGGACTGTAGGTCACCTGGTCTATCATAGACATCCCCTTTGTTCTGCACATCCCATCCTCTTTGCAACCTAAAACTAATTTATTTTCTCTTTTACCCCAGTCTTGGACCTAAAACATTTATTGTTTCTCCATCCACAGATGCTGACTGACCTACAGAGGCAAATCTAGTCTTTTCTGATTTTAATTCAGATTTCCAGCATCTGTGGTTTTGTGATTTTCATACAAGATCTAGATGCATTAAGATAAAGAGGACACAGTGATATAGAATTATTCACTGGACATACATAGTTGAAGGAAGAAATAATATTCCAAGGGAAAGTACAGTTGTTGAAATTAAGGAAATCAAATTGGATTGTGTTTTTCTGTGTTTTATCTAGATACAGTTTTCATCTTGTGATGGCCAGTATAAACTGGTAAATTGTTGGATTTATAGATTTATCAAAGGCAAAACCTTTCACAGAACAGAATAACCGAAACTTACGTGATGTGTTAACTATGCTAATTGAGTTGAGCATCAGTGGCTCGATGAGCACACATACATGGTAGTTGGCCACAAGGACAAAGAGTAGGAAGTCATCATCACAGTGCGAGGTGTCATCAATCTAGTTGTGCGACTCAGACTGACTATCTGAGAAACATTCACAAACAGCAACCTTTGGTTAAGTTGGGATCTGAAAGTAATATTGTGTAGAGAGCAGACAGATGTACAATCTTCCTATGGGTGGCACAGAACAGCTGCTAATGAAGCTGCTGTTCATGTAACACAGGATAGATTCTCCAGTGCAGGTGTTCATCTGTGACCTTGTGGGCTGCCACCACATGCTCCAGTTTCCTCCCACAAATCAGTGGGCTGGTAGGTTAATGATTCACTGTAAATTATCCTTAATGTGCAGGCGAGTGGAGGAATCCAGAGGCATTGATGGGAATGTGGGGAAAACTGAGGTTAGTGTACGGTGTATGTTGTCCCAGTGGGATGAAGGGTTTGTTTCATGCTGTATCACACTATTACTCTTTGATGCAGCAACTAGCTTGGGATCTGTTCAAAGTAATAGCACAATGCTTAAGTGTGTCATTTCTATAACAGCAGTTATGACAACCACGAGTACTGTAGAAATCAGAAAGCAATTCTATTACCTGTTTGGTAGGCATCAGCAAGTTCATAAATTTGTTTGTTTGTCCTTGTAGCTAAAATTTCCAAGAGGATGTGTTCATCAGTTCCAGCACCCTATTAAACCAAATAATTTAAGTTCACCAAGATCTTAATCACATTTAGGAACAGAAATTACACTTCCATCCTTAATAGGATTGCACAATAGCATGTAAATACCTTTGACCCACTATCTCTGCCAAATATGATGTCACTTTGGTAACATGAGATTCATTTACATTTTTGCGGTACTCTAGCAAAAACATTCAATGAGGTACATTATTCACAGCCCTTGGTAGTTGAATGCAAAAATTATTCAGTTTTTTTTCCATTGTTTGTAAACCGCCATTAGGGTAATTGTTCCTCACACATCTGCCACCCCAAGCAGTCACCACTTAATGATGAATCTGTACTTGCGAGCAAAGGCAGACAATTTGAGAATGCTTGATTCTGTCTTTTGGCTGATCACGCATATGCACCATCACTGAACGGCAATCAAAGCAGAGAGTACACCTTGCACGTTGCACCAGTTTAATGGATGACTTGGGGTACATTGGATTTTTGACGTCCATGCCTTCAGCCATTTTAGATTAGCACAAGCATGTTGGACGGAGAGATTTGGGAACACATATCTGAGCATTCTCCCTCAAACAAGGCTTATATTTTACAAAGAAATTGAAATGTCTATAAAACACTTTGGCCTACACACCCAAAAAGGATCAGTGCTGAAGGAGGGGCCGCAAGGTGAGTGGAGGAAGACAGGCCTTTTACTGGAACTGCAGGTGAGTCAGATAAATCATGACCTTTGATGGGGTGAAGAAAATAATAAGAGGTAACATCTGCCTCACAGATCATGGCCCAACTCTGAGGTCCGGATTCTCAGGATAAAATTGGGGAGAAATTGTGATTAACTGGATTTGGGAAGAAGGATGGTGCAAGGGGATATTTACTAGATGGCTGAGATGAGCACATTTGCTCCTCAAATAATTCATCCAGTCATAAGCTGCCAATCTAATTTGTTATAAGAGATTTCACTACCTGTTATTTAATGGAAAGTCAGTGGAAAGATTTCACTGGGAAGTTCAGGAAAACACTTGGTCCTTTGCTGTATCTGCAAAGGAAGTCACCTCTTTCTGACAGGGATGTCTCTCATTGTCATTAAATTGGGCAAGTAGCAGGCTTCATATTTTCTTGACTTGACGACACAGGAGGACAATACATTCGGCCAAAAAAGTTAAAGTTTCATTTCAACACTTATTTCCCCACTAGTCCGCTCATCTACTCCTGCCACTCATTTACGTTAGAAAAAATTCACAGGAGCCAATTAACAAACCAGCATGTCTGAATGTGGGAGAAATCCAGAAACCCATGTGATCGTAGGAGAACATGCAAATTCCACACAGGCAGAACTTAATGTCAAAATCACACCCTAGTTGGTGGAAGCTGGGTGGCAGCAGCATTAACTACCATGCCTTTAGTTAGAAAGTTGGAGACTATAAGGACTTTGGGTGAGATAGTGCAACCTATTTCCAAGCGATAGAATCCAACTTGTAAAGAGGCCGAATATTAACTGTGACTCACCTCCATTGCATAGTTTAGTTGTTGTGCATCAAACTTTGCAGGAGTCAACATCAATCCCTCCACCACAGCTTCAAAATTCCCTCCGAGCTCCGATTTCAATTCATCAATTAGGTTCTGCAACATTATTTATAACACATTAATCAACAAAGTTTAGGGTTAAAATTTTACACATGTACATTGGTGTTGGTGTCAACATTCTGTTTTTCGCACCATGGGGATGAGTTTAGTTGATTTATTCTTTCCTCAATATGTCAAGTGTTTACAGCTAAATACATGTTTCCGTTTTTTACCTACTAACACTATCACTTACTTAAGCAAGTAGGTTTATTGTCCAAGTATTCACATACAAGGAATTTGCCTTGGTGCTCCGCTCACAAGTAACAACATGACATAGTGACAGTTACGAATGACTCACAAAACACTAAACATTAATAATAATAATAAAACATTAATGATAAAACACCATTCATCAAGCATGTGAACCAACAAAATACCAGATCAAAGGGAGGCTACAGATTTTTGGCTGTTGAGTAGAGCAACTACTCGTGGATAAAAAATTGTTTTTAATGTCTGTATGTGGCAACTTTGACAGTCCGGAGTCGCCTTCCAGAGGGAAGCGATTCAAAGAGTTTGTGGCCAGGGTGAGAGGGGTCAGAGATGATCTTGCCCGCTCGCTTCCTGGCCCTTGCAGTGTACAGTTCATCAATCGAGGGAAGGTTGCAGCCAATAGCCTTCTCTGCTGATCAGACGATTCGCTGCAGCCTCCAGGTGTCGTGCTTGGTGGCTGAGCCAAACCAGACCATGTTGGAGAAGGTGAGAACAGACCCTACGATGGCTGTATAGAATTGGACCATCTTTACCTGTGGCAGATTGTGCTTCCTCAGCTGCCACAGGAGTACTTATGAGGTCAAATGCATATTACTTGGAATGCTGGCAAAAACTGCACGTTGCTTTGAAGCCCTGCATTGTATTCTCTTGTGAATACTGTTTGCCATGAAATGGACTGGATGTGATGTCTGGTGCTGGCAAGTAGTGAAATATCAGTAGATGCTGTGCAACTGGAGTCATAGTCTAGATATTGGGCTGCATGAAGCTAGGGGCAGGGGTGGGAACGCAAGATTCAGGAAGGTGGGCTGTTTCTGGCTGGATCAGGGGTCTGGACTGCTTGTATCACCTTGTTTTGACCAGCGAAAACATATGGCAACTACAACTTCTGCACATCAATATAGCCTGAGCTTCCTTGCCAGCAGCCTTGGTGATCTCGGTGCATTTTTATTGCACGTAAGAAGTCATTGTCTCTCTGCTTCATGAATAATAACACTCTAATATACTGAAGGGTTTATTAAGAAAATGTATCCAGCAGTGAAATAAATTTTAATTGTAAATTGCAAAGTGAAAATTTCCATTGGAAGCTCTTCTATATAAAAAGTTAACATGCAAATACAGCTGCATGGTACCAATAATGTGTTGTATCTTTACAAGATTGTCAACATATTTATAATCCCAATATTGGAATTATTACTACCAAACAGCACACCACATGTTCGCTGTTTTTGCACAAGAAATGCAAGTACATTAAGAATCTTTTAATGTTGCCTTTACAACGCACACTGTAACTATTTGTTTTAACTTACAAAGGAGCCCCTATTCGAAATGTTTCATGAAGTAAATTGCTCATGATGTAACTTAGCATGTGTCTATTGCTATTCTATCATATGGATAGAAATATCTTGTGATTTCATATGCAAAAAGGAAAATAACTTTTTATTTGTGACGCCTTATTTGGGAGAGGATGTTTTTTTTCAAGAATGCCTGTGACGATGAAGCATGGTGCATCATTCCATTGGTCTTGTATCATCAAATGTTTACGGATTTGAAACATTTCAGTTGGTGGCTCTGTATCCAGTTCCTTGATGCTTGAGGGAGTATGGGGTTGTAAGGCCATAGGTAAGACAAATGGGGTTGAGATGAAAGGCAAAAATATGACTATATATATATCTTACAGCAGTAATAGTTTCTAAACCTAAAGTAGTTCCTCCATCTATTATAAATGTGTTTATATTGATGTTTGATATGAAGGCTAAATCAAATTAGCTATTTATGCATCTGAAGATAAAGTCACATTATTTAATATGGTATCTTGAGGTTTGAAGATTAACACATTTTTTTAATTACCTGATCATAAGATGATTTGAAGGATTTAATGATTTGCTGCCGTTGAAAATTAGTTCTACTTGACAAAAGATCAATAATGACATCTTCATCAGTTCCTATTGGAGGAAGTGCAATTAAATATTAAATATCCCAAGGCTAACTGATTTATAAAGATAACATCAACTTTCACTATCACATATATTGAGAAAGTTATATTCACAAATTACAATACATCAAACCTAGAGATCAGAGTAATTTTCCTGCCTATCTCGACCATCCAAACAGATAGCATTTGTTTCTGTATGCTCTTTTCCATCCAAAGAGGACTTGGATCATAGAACAGTACATCAGGAATAAGCCCTTCAGTCTACAATGTCTGTGCTAAGCACGATGCCTTTCTAAGAGTGTCATAAATGCCACTATCACACTTGCCTCCACCACCACCTTTGGCAGTGCGTCCCAGGTACTCACCACCTAAAAAAACATATTCGGCACATCTCCTTTATACTTTTCCCCTCTCACCTTAAAGATATGCCCTGTAGTGTTTAATATTTCCATACTAAAGCTGCATCATGACTTCCTGAGACCTATACTCAATTCCTCGACCAATGAAGGCAAGCATACCATATTGCCTTTTCTGCCATTTAGCTTTCTATCACACCCCAAGAATAACAGGATCTGTGAGCAGGTATATCACGTGCATACTGCTCAAGGATTAGTTAGGGGCATTCTTCACTATTCCCTGAATTGACATCAGGTTCTTTGGATAGAAAATATGAATTACAAATGGATGTTTACACAAAAAAAATAATTAAATCTGCTGGTATCAGGCTCTTTTCTTCTAAAGAAAACAGAGGTGATCAAAGCAAAATCATTAAAATTATTAAAGTTTGTGAAAAGGCATATGATTCCACCTTTGGAGCTGCCTAAAACAGGGTCCTATAAATGCAAGACACTCATTAATATATTTGATTATGGAAAATATTTTTAATTATACAAAACGTGGTTGCACCCGTGTACTAATAATGCAGCCATATTTTGTGGTTTGTCAGTAGAAGCCTGGCAGTGTTTTTGAATCGAGTACAGAAACTGCCAACTAGGCAGAATAACATTTGTTAAGTAAATGGACATTTTCAAGACATTATGTATATGGTTGTTGGGGAATAGCACACGAGTCGAGTTCTGAAATGCTAGCAAAGGTCAAATGCACTGCCAGGGTGATTAATAAAATTCAGAATCTAGAGTCTCATCTACAAAAGTAGTCATGTTTGTAAAATTAAACAAAGTTAAGCTGGGAGGGGAATTGCAGTACAATATTCTCACAGTAGCACCATTTGGATAGAAAATATTTAGCATTCAACAATGTTCAGAAGGAATATAAAGTGTGGTTCATGAAGCTTTGAATATATACTACACAATAGGTTAAAAAAGAGACAGGAGCGTAAATCTTAAAATAACAAAACAAATACGAGGCTGTTGAAGATCCGGTTTAACCTGCAGTATAACCTGTGTAGAAAGGAACTGCAAATGCTGGAATATATTGAAGATAGACATAAAGTGCTGGAGTATTTCAACGAGTCAGGCAGCATTTCTAGAGAAAAAGGATTGGTGATGTTTCGGGTCGGGACCCTTCTACCTGAAGCGCAACACATCCTTCTTCTCCAAAGATGCTGCCTGACCCACTGAGTTACTCCAGCATCTATCTTCGGTATAACTTTCTGTGTCAGTTTCTAGGTAGCTCAGTGCATGTGGGATTTTTGTTTTCCTCGTACTTTCTTTCCCCCGGCATAAAATTTTGCCAAATCAAAAGTAATCCTAACATTTTCAATATTTTACCACATTGGTCTGAAAAACAACAGTCCTTACTGATACACCGAGCAAACATTTTTATCCCTGAAACCTTGCCAGATGCACAAATTTCAATTTCTGCTCCATGGGATCTGTGACCTTACACGGCTTCAAATGCAGCCTCCCGGGCGTCTTAACTCCATTGCCAGAGGTGGGGAGGGTCAAAGAGTCTTTCAAATACATGGCAGGTTAATTCCAGGCTGCAGCTGCTGATCTGTGCCACATCTCAGGGTTTGCTGCTCACTGTTGGTTCCAGATCACTCAAACTCCACACTCAAGAAGAGACGTAATCTACTTTGCATTGCGTCCTCACACTGCTGTTGAAAATCTGGTTTAGCCTGAAATGCAACCTTCTGTGTCGGTTCTAGATGGCGCAATGCTGGTTGGGAAATCTATCCCTTCATTTACAGTGGGATATTTGTATTCCGAGCATATTTACTCCCTGAAATAAAATGTCCTGAAATACTATAAAAATTAATGCAACACAGAAAATTTGGGTCTTCAACATTTGCCCCCCACTGGCAAACATGTGGATATTTGTAAATATTTTGTAAGCATCAAGATACTATAGTCATGTCATTACCGAGACCTTAATTGCATCATCCTGCCCAGAAGCTCCTGACCACATCCTTATAGGATGGCTTCCATGCAAAAAGGACATTGCCTCTGGGCACTCTTCTTCATCAACTCGATCCGATTCCCTGAAACAAAATGCCCATCCCTTCACTGCATTGCAACATCCATTTGTTCAGTATTGACACTCCCTGGTGGATGATTGTAATGTAATATGACTCTTTAAAACCTGCTCGTAATGATTACATCCGCTATGTTACATGTTAATAACAATTAGAAATTGCAACACAAAATGGGATATGCCACCTAAAATCAGTTTTATAAACTTCAGAGATTTTCATATTTATATGACTTTCACAAGCACACTATTTTAAAACAAAGAAAAAAGTATAGTTATCTCCAAGGCACCCTGTTTTTGCCAACATCAGAGCTGTATTCTACATATCACTCTCAGCAGGTGGATGCCAATGTAAGCTTCATTGCCAGTCAATCTCTGCTGAAAGCAAACCAGAATCAGACTTCTTGCACTTCCCCCACCTCGCCCGATCCCCTTCAGTACTCCTATATTTTGCATTGCCACAAAAACATTGATTAAAGTGCTTTGAGTTACCTAGTCCTTTCATGGAATTTCGAAGATTTTCTGCATCGTGATAAGCATTAAAACCAGGACTTGGTTTGACAGTGCCTCTTACCTACAAAAAATAGAAATATTATAATCAATTTAATTCTCAGTAAATTAAAATGCTTTCTAAGCCTTTTCGCAGTGGAACAATTGTAACAGGAATTTCATTTTTAAAACAGATTGCATTTTTGTGGGTGGCTAGGAATGGAACAATTTTCTGGAGTGCGTATCACAGATTAAAATTTATATCTGTTTGTGTCCTATATTTTCATTATACAATCTACAGATTTCAATTCTTAAAGTTTACCTCTCTGCTAACTCAGCAATATTTCACTCATAGATCTTGGTTTCTCATTTCATAAAAACAACCTCAAAGCTGACACAAAGTGCTGGTGTAATTCAAAGGGTCAGGTAGCATCCTTGGACAACATGAATGGGCAACGTTTCGGGTTTGGGACTCTTCTTCAGACTGATTGTTGTGATGATGGGGCGGGGGAGGAGGCTATGAGAAAGCTGGGAGGTGGGGGCAGGACAACGTCTGGCAAGCGATAGGTGGATACAGGTGACGGGGGTTATTTTTTGGCCGATGATAGGACAAAGGCCAGAGATGAAAAGGCTAAAAGTGTGGGATAAGGAGATGAGGATAGAAAAGGCACAAATTGGCAAGCCAGAGGAAGGAATATAGGTGGAGGAGAAAGGGAAAGGGGGAAATGGGTGTACACCCAGGTGTGGAAACAGCGGAAAAAGGGTGCAGTGTAAGGGTGTTAGTAGGTTAATAATTACCTAAAATTTGCAAATTCAATGTTCATTTGGAGAATTGGTCCCCCTCTCTTGCCTGTGCTGGATCCACAACTGAATCACCTCGTGGATGCACAACTGAATGGGTAGAATGTGTGAATAATACGCAGATGGAATAAGGTGGGGGAGAGGAAATAAATGGCCATGAAAGAGGACCTGGGTGGATCAGGATGTGAAAGGAGCAGAGGAGTTCAAGTTATGGGGAATTTGAGAGTACAAGATTTATGCTGTTGGGTTGTAAAATAATCAGCTGGTATACGAGATGCTGTTCCTGTAGCTTGTGCTTGGCCTCACTCTGGAATGGAGGAGGCTGAAGACAGTCAGATTGGGGTGGGACTAGGGAGGACATTTAAAATGGTGTGCAACCGCAAGCTCAAGGTGGCCATTGCAGACAGAGCTTAGTTGGATGGCAAAGCGGGCTTCCAGTCTGCACTTGGACTTTCCAATGCAGAGCAGGCCACAACATATAGCATTTGGTGCTGTAGATGTGGCCTCCACATCAGTGAGATCAAGGGCACATTGGGTGAATGACTTGCCAAACATCTGCATTATCCCACAGTCCTTTTATTCTACCACACATCTCTCCTCGTTCCTTCTGCCACAAAGCATCTTTACTTTCTCTGTAACTGTAATTTTCTGCAATATTCCCATAGTAGTTGCTTACATACTTCCTCTCATTTTAATGGACAATACATCACAAATCTTTTTACACAGAATCAAAAAGATCAATGTAATGGCACACAGGGTTATGTCCAAATACTCTTTGCATGCATTTTTCTTCGGATTAGGGTGTGTCAATAAGGAACCTGATTACAGACAATACAAAGTTGCGAATCCAGTTTTTTTTTAACGTATTGCAGTCACAGGCAAAGAAACAGTCAACTCGATCTGTTTAAGCCTGATGCAGGAACATTTCCTTTATTTTCGTGGCCGTAGTTGTCACGTAATATTTAACAGATCCTGGTTGGAAACCACACAGAAGCACGAAGAGGTACTAAAGCAGCTGGCCATCTACTTCCTATTCACGAAGAGGTACTAAAGCAGCTAACCATCTACTTCCCAACTAATGTTATTAATTTACAGAAGCTAGTCTCAACGTATCCCTCTGAAATGGCAAACCTGCAGATTACAGTAGTGGTGTCCATTCGACAAAAGGATGCTTTATGTACTACTAGAATTTATTACCATTTAAGCGTTGAAGATAGATTGCGAATTTGCCACACATTTCTCCCCTTTATGGACACGCCCAAAAACTTCGTCTATTTTTAATCGGAGAATTGGTTTATCTGTTCTATCGATGCAATATTTCCTTCTACAAAGTGACAAAATGATTGACAAGAGAAAAAGATTTCCACAATTTCACGAACTCGTTTACGTCCAAGCCAGTGACATGGATTACATTTTACTCACACGTATAATTTACAAAATCCCCGAGAAACATTTTACTGGGCGTTTGTATTGGCCACACTATTGACTTACATTGTATCCGTCCTTAGCAGCCATTCTATCAAAATCAGAAATATCGGGAGATGAAGAGTACTTTACTGTGTGCCTTTAACCGGCTGATTGGGGTGTAACTGGTGGAGTGAATTGTATTTCACTGACTGCTGAATAGGTGTGTCTGCTTTACATATTTCATTAATGGGGTAGTTGGCATTCTGGGAGTTACCAGCCCTGTCTGACGATATCTTCCCGTAATCCCAATGAAAAGACGGATATTGGTCGACATCGGCACTGAGCCTTGCCAAGACCATTATCTGAATGTCCAGTTACCATTTCCCACACCTTCCAAAAGCTTAAAGGCCAGGAATAATTCGGGTGCCTCGGCTGCTGGAATAAATGTATCTGTGACCTGCGAATGCTGTGCTTTGATTGAGAAGGGACATCAGTTAAATGAGCGCCTCCTTGTGCCTAGAAACGGGCGGTGCAAAAATACTATTTCTTAAAAATATTTTTTTTATCACATTGAAAGGGACACACCAGGAAGCACTTAGAAAACGCAGAACACGGGACTTACTACGGAATTATATTTTATTTATTTTGGCATTTGTTTGTTGACATCAATACACAATCGACTCCAAAGATGTAGCGTTTTTGTTAATTTAAAAAAAACGCCACAAACATTGCAGCACTTTCCCTCTGGTTCAGGCTATTAAACACTACAACCTCCAAATAAGCTCTGAACTACATAACCCGGCAGCATTGTTTTTTTTTGTTCTATTACTGTTTTTTGGTTTGGTTTACTGTATGTAAGTATGTGCCTGTGGGACGTATACATGTGTAATCACCCCACAGGCTACCAGTGGCACAGAGGTAGACTTGGAGGAGTACACATCCACTGTGCTCTCCTACATCAACTGCTGTGTGGAGTTTGTCACAGTGGACAAGGAAATAAAGATGTTCCCAAACCGAAAACAGTGGATGAACAAAGAGGTTCAGAATCTGCTGAGGGCACGCAACATTGCCTTTAAATCCAGGGACACTTCTGCCTACAGTGCTGCCAGGTCAAACCTGAACAAAGGCATAAAAAATGCCAAAGACATCCACAGGCAAAGGGTGGAAGACCACTTCAACACCGCGGACACCAGAAGCATGTGGCAGGGTGTCAGGGACATCACTGACTACAAGAGCAGCCCCGTCTGCCCCCACAGTGATACCACACTGGCCAATGAATTAAACACCTTCTTTGCCCGCTTTGAAACTGGCAACACCAACAGGAGAGGAACAACCCCGGCTAGGGCGGAGGGACAGGCCTTAACACTGAGCACCCAGGAGATACAGTGCGCTCTGTGTAGGATCAATCCACGCAAGGCTGCAGGCCCGGATGGAGTCCAGGGTAGGGTACTAAAGGACTGTGCTGTACAGCTGGCGGAGGTATTTACGAGGATCTTCAACCTGTCTCTATCTCTGGCAATGGTCCCCAAGTGCCTGAAGACAGCTACCATAGTGCTGGTGCCGAAAAAGTCTAAAGTCACCAACCTGAATGACTACCGCCCGGTTGCCCTAACTCCAATACCAATGAAGTGCTTTGAAAGGCTGGTCCTCTCCCACATCAAATCCAGCATCCCTGCATCATTGGACTCTCATCAATTTGCATACAGGGCAAATAGATCCACAGAGGATGCCTTCTCTGTGGCTCTTCACACTGTCCTGACCCACCTGGAAAGACAGGGCACATACGTGAGGATGCTCTTCATTGACTATAGCTCTGCCTTCAATACGGTCATCCCCACCAAGCTCACCACCAAACTCCACCAGCTAGGCCTCAGCTCACTGATATGCGATTGGATCCTGAATGTTCTGACGGAGCGGCCGCAGGCAGTGAGACTGGGCCCACACCTGTCCTCCACTATCACCCTGAGCACCGGCACACCATAGGTCTGTGTACTGAGCCCCATGCTCTACTCCCTCTTCACCCACGACTGTGTCCCTGCATTTGACAACAACACCATTGTCAAATTTGCAGACGACACAACGGTGATCGGGCTGATCACCAACGGTGATGAAACAAACTATGGAGCGGAGGTGCAGAACCTGGCGGACTGGTGCTCACGGAACAACTTGTCGCTAAACACCTCCAAGACCAAGGAGCTGATTATCGACTTCAGGAGGTCACAGAATGGGGAATACGCCCCAATCTCCATCTATGGAGACAGTGTGGAGAGAGTGTCCAGCTTCAAGTTTCTGGGCACGCACATCTCAGAGGATTTCACATGGTCCACCAACACCGCTGCGCTGGTCAAAAAGGCACAGCAATGACTGTTCTTCCTGAGAACATTGAAACAGACTGGTCTGCCCCAACAGCTGCTGACGATCTTCTACCGCTGCACCACAGAGAGCATACTAACGTATGGCATCTCTGTGTGGTATCTCAGCTGCACGGAGGCAGAGAGGAAAGCTCTTCAGCGCGTTGTCCACAGAGCGCAACAGATTATTGGGACACAGCTACCAGCCTTGGAGGGCATCTACCACACACGGTGCCTCAGGAAGGCCGTCAGCATCCATAAAGACTCCCCTCACCCTTGTAATGGACTGTTCGAACTACTCCCTTCCGGCAGACGTTACAAGGCCTTCTACGCCCGCAATACCAGACTCAGGAACAGCTTCATTCCCAGATCTATAGCGGCTCTGAATCGGCCCTGCTGAGTACCCCCCCACCCCCATGGACTGTCTCCCCCGGCCTCGCACTTTAGTCTGTGTTGATGTTACTGGTCAAATGTTCGTTTTTACAAACCTTGTTCTCGAGGGTTCCTAACCGAAATCTTGAAGTTGCAAACCAAATCTCGTTGCACTTATGTGTAATGACAATAAAATATATTATTATTATTATATGTGATATATATACTGCCTACTATGTTCTGGTGTGCTAAAGCAAAGCAAAAATGTCATTGTCTTATCAGGGGCACATGACAATAAAACTCTCTTGAACTACTGACCTTTTTCTTATTTATCATATCGTTTAGAGAGTACTATGTTTACGTATTGTGTTGTGCTGCTGCAAGTAAGAATTTCATTGTTCTGTCTGGGACATATGACAATAAAACACTCTTGAAATATCTCCATGCTGACTTGTGCCAAGAATAGCAGGTTGACTGGCATTTTATCAGCTGGTTGGAACCCAAGTGATTTTGGAGAAACTAAAGGGGGGGGGGGGGGGGGAAGGGAGGGCAGGTAGTGTAGAGAAAGCAGGGACTTTGCAGAAGGACTTGGACAGGTTGGGAGAGTGGGCAGAGAAGTGGCAGATGGAATATAGTATAGCAAAGTGTGGAGTAATTTTGGTAGTAGGAGTAAAGGTGTAAACTATTTTCGGAATGGGGAGAGAATCCAGAAATCGGAGGTTTAAAGGGACTTATGAGTGCTGGTGCAGGATTCCCGAGAAGTTAATCTGCAAGTCAAATATGTAATAAAGGAAGCAAACTTAATGCTAGAATTTATTTCAAGAGGGTTTGTATACAAAAACAGGAATGTAATGTTGAAGCTCTATTAGGCGCTGGGTAAGACCACATTTGGAATATTGTGAGCAATTTTGGGCACCATATCTGAGGAAGGGTGTGCTGGCTCTGGAGAGCGTCCAGGGGTGGTTTACAAGAATGATCCCAGGAATGAGTAGGTTAACCTACGATAGTTTGTCGGCACTGGGCCTGTCCTCGCTGGAGTTTAGAAGAATGTACGGGGACCTCATTGAAACATACAAAATAGTGAAAGGCTTGGATAGAGTGGATGTGGAGAGGATGTTTCCACTAGTGGTAGGGTCTAGGACTATAGGTCGTGGCCTCAGAACTGAAGGAAGTTCCTTTGGGAAGGGGATGAGGAGACATTTCTTTGGTCGGGGGGGAGGGTTGGGGAATTGGTGGGTCTGGAATTCTTTGACACAGAGGGCTATAGAGGCCAAGTTGGTCGATGTTTCTGATGCAGAGATAGATGGATTCTTGATTGGTGTTGGTGGTTGTGGGGCGAAGGCAGGACAATGGAGTTGGGATGGAGAGATAGATCAGCCATGATTGA